>JAJLZR010000004.1:118664-609853 GCA_030572315.1 [Candida] glucosophila | reverse complement strand
GAAGAAAAAACCCGTCTTTTCCAGGTTCACAACCAGTATCTTTTGAAAGACACCATTTACACAGTACACTAATGAATAGGGACTATTTCGTCTGCGAGAAATCAGATGGGTTACGATGTCTATTATTTATTATATTTCATCCAGAAAAGGGAGAAGGTGTATTCTTGATAACACGAGAAAATGACTATTACTATGTACCGAATATCCACTTTCCTTTAGATGGAGAAGAAAAGGGAAGGACATTCCATCATGGTACGCTTTTGGATGGAGAACTAGTGCTCGAAAATAAGAATGTGGCGGAACCATTGTTGCGATTTTGCATATTTGATGCCCTAGCAATTAATGGAAAGGATATAACAAAGAGGCCTCTTCCTAAAAGACTCGGGTATATCACTGAAAATGTTATGAAACCGTTTGATAATTTTAAGATTAAGCATCCCGAGATTGTAAATGCGCCTGAATATCCCTTTAAAACAAGCTTTAAATTAATGACTTCTTCCTACCATGCTGATAGTGTATTATCGAAAATGGAGAAATTATTTCATGAGTCTGACGGATTGATATTTACCTGTGTTGAAACACCATATGTAATAGGCACCGATAGTGCCTTGCTTAAATGGAAACCAGCTCATGAGAATTCCGTTGACTTTAAAATAGAGATTGTCTTCAATAGATTTCAAGACCCCGATATGGACCCAAGAGACCCAGACTCCACATATGTCGACTATGACAGTAAACCTGATTTAATAAAATTACGTGCTTGGTATGGCGGAAGTGAATATAATGATTTCGCTAAACTATATGTCGAAGACTCAGAATGGGAAAATTTGAAAAGTTTACAGGAGCCACTTCAAGGAAGGATAGTAGAATGCCGAAGAAAGCTAGAAAATCCAGAATACTGGGAAATGCTTCGATTCAGAAATGATAAGAGCAATGGCAATCATATTTCAATTGTAAACAAGATCATTGCCAGTATCGAGGACGGTGTATCTGAGGAGGAAATAATGAAACTGTGTCCAGAAATTTCTCGCCGATGGAAAGAAAGAGCATATCAAAGACACAATAATCGACCTAAATCTCATTTCTCTGATGGCTCTAATCATTTTCTAGAGAAAAAGAAAGTGGAAGACCATCTGGAAAAAAGATCTAGACCCGACTTCGATAATAACGACAACGCTGACGAACTCCAAAATAAACATTTAAAAACGGACAACGGCATCTCTAGTGAGAAAGAGGATACATTTCAAGATATTCCTACTTATGAAGATAGTGATGCCGAATGATCAGCATAGGTTTTTGATTGAGTTTCATCGAAATTAGCCATCAACTTTACCTTGCAGTGAGCGATGTTGTCGTATTCATTAACAGATAGACTTTGGTCTGCAGAGTACGCAGGAGGGGGTTTGGATGCATCTTTGGATTCTTGGCTCAAGATAACTACGGGGACTGAAAATATGAGATCAACTTTTCTGAACTTCAATGATGACGGTTTCCCAGGATGGTACCTTGAAACACTTCCTAATGTGCTGTAAACATTGCAGTCGTCATTATGGGTGAAGCTTTTATTTTCTGATGGTCCATGCTTGGCAATTTCGCCAATGGTTTCACTGACTGTCATTGAAATCTTTAATTGATGCTTGCAGTGAAATTCTTTTGCCATCATGGTTGGATGAAGCTTGTTATTTTTTCCTTTATTGGTCTTTTTTGTTTTCAGAAAGCTTGATGGTATGGGCATGCGAAAACTTAAAAGTCTAGCTGTTTCCGTAGTTTCCGAAGTAAAACGTTTGTGATATAGTGTAAATGTATCAGTCTCGCTGTAGTTGTGCTGCGAGCCGCTTATATTGTAAAATAGAAAATGCTGAAAAAGCCTTGCTGAGATATTATGTAACCTATAGCTTCTGTCCAGTTGTCCAATTGGTTGCACCCTGATTGACACCTGATATGAAGTTCCTTGGAATAGCAAGGTGCTTTGCAAAAAATATTGATAAATAAATATATCTCTCCAATTACCAGTTGATCCAGCAGGCAGTTGAAGGTCAATTTCTGTCATGTAAGGAAATAGCTTAATCTCAGTTTCTTTACTCGTTGTTTTGAAAACGCCCAGAGGACTAAAGTAGTCCAAGCACGCCTCAATTTTGTAGTTCACTCGCAAATATTCATTATTGATACTCTGAACCAAAAAACGGTCGACCACGAAACGAAAAGGGATTCTATAGGTTCCTTCCTCAAATCTCTGTGTAAGCAACCATCTCTGCTGTTTATTATAAAATGTTTCAATCTGATTTTTCCCGTAATAATTTTCATCCTCAAGCATGCCGAAAATTACTTCAAAGTTAGTTTTACTTCTGCCTCCAGTAAATCCAACACTTAGACTTTTTACCGCAGTTGGTCTCAGAACCTCCAAGATAACTGCTCCTAAAAGTAATGGCGGACTTGACATTTCAAATTCCCTCTCATTCGTTCCCCTCTGGTATATTGTCAGATTCAATATATCGAGATGCACCCCAATTGGCGGTATCCTTAATGCTTCTTGAAATGTCTCATTTAATTTGCTTACTTTCTCTCCTAGTCTGCTAGCCTTGAGCATCGCTCGGCGGCTATTTCTGACAACCTGCAATATATATGGAACTAATATCCACCTGTTAATCCAAAATTATGCGATCAAGTACCAATCAAGTACCTTGTGCACTTCTATTACAAACTTCCTATTTACCGCTCGCTATGCTAAGTCTATTGCTTCACTCTGGTTGTATTTTTATATGGTTGCAACGTTTTTCATACAGGTGTTTTTTTTTTTTTTTTTTTTTTTTTTTTTTTTTTTTTTTTTGTGCCCTTGTTTCCGAGAGCTAATGGAGAGAAGCTACACCATACACTAGTTTGTACGGTCATTTCTACATTCCTTCAGAACCATATGCACTTTGCTGGTGTACATCACAGTTAAAGTTCAGATATTAGCTTCGCTACCGAAAAATAAAGGGCCTTCTAAGAACCCTAGGCATTCTCCAGCAGGTCTTCCAGCAAGCGTAGACCCTAGAGATAGCATAAGTATGCTAGCAAACCTAGGTGCCTTTTAGGAAATATGTTTTTCTAGCTTTTCTCCAATACCAGCACAGATGTTGATAGCAGTATATAATGAAGCTTACTAGCGCTCCAAGTTGATATTTTTCCCAAACTTAGCGTACAAGGACAGTTTAAGCCTGCTAAGCTCTTCATCGAGAGTGTCAATGTGGGATTCATATTCGTCGACTTTCTTTGTTAAAATTTCATTTTCATGCTCTATTTTCAGTAAAGCCTTCGAAACTTTTATAAAAACAAATGTGTCGCCTATCTTATATTGAACTTTGCTATCCTCATCTAAAAGCTCCATTTCTAAAGACAAATCTTGCAAATATTCTTTCTCCTGTTTAAGTTTATCCAATTCTTCTTGCTGTTCATCTTTACGATTAATTAAAGTAGAGAACTTGTTAATTTGTTGTTGGTCCTCCCATTTGACTTCGGTCGCTGTGTTTTGTTGGCCCTCCGGTAATAGCTCCATCCTGGACAATGCTTTAATTCTAGTGCGTTCAATGTTGAAAAATTGACACTTTTTCAAAAAGGTCGTGTGTACACCACGTGTGGTGGTTTCTGGTCTTTAGACACTTGGAAGAGAATTATGAACACGTAGAAGACAGTAGTCTCGTAGGAATTCGCTATTTAGTACGTGTCTAGAATAAGATTTCGGTGGATATTTCTTAAAAAAGGTTATTAGTGTGAAGAACTTAGCAAATGGTCAATGACAATCGAAGATACGAGCTTGTACAGGTTTTCGATGAAGACATCAGACGTACCCGAAAGATTAATTCGACAACTTGGAAAGGGCCTTTGAGTGAAAGTGACTATCTTTTAAGAGAAAGTGTGATATACAAATCTCCCTCTACAAACAGTGGAGATAATAGAGTAATGGTCTTCATATTGAGAGATAACGAAGATCACAGTAGAATATTAAGTTCGGTTGAACTTCTTGTGAGGAAGGCATGGAAAGTCAAATGGGACGTTCTGGAGAAGCAAGCTAGGCAAAAGGAAGTTTTCTGTGGATGCATAGGTGCCGTTCACACTAACCCTGACCACAGAGGCAGAGGATTTGCCCAAATCATGGTGGATCAATTAGTGTTTTTGGCCAAGAATGAAATTGTGGGTTCTGAAGGCTTTCTTTTCTTGTATTCAGAAATAGGTGAGTACTATACGAGAAATGGATTTAAATTCTTCGATGTTCCTTTGACGGCAATCCCCGTACCGAAATTGGTGTCCTCATTTGAGCAAGCCGTGAAAAATGAGAAAGCGTCGGTCAACCTTGTCAAATACCATGACTTCAGCTCACTTTTCGAATCGTATTCCAATCAGCTTAGCAATACCCTAAAGAATAAAACTGCAGAGGATAAAAATATGAGAGTTTCTTTAATACCAAATCTGGGTACCCTTGATTGGTTTCACTTAAGAGCAAAGTTCATTAGTCAAAGGTTGTTTTACAACCATATACCTGTGGATTTTTCGAAGCCGTATAGTGACATAGTAGCTCAATTGAAAGATATAGAACCGTCTGTCTTTGGAATAAAGATTTGTGACAAAAATAAGTTACTAGGCTTCATTAGTTGGACTCATGATTGGAAGTATAATAACAAGGAAAGAATATATGAATGCAGCGTCGTGGTGATAAAAATCTTCGTAGACAAGGATGAAGATTTCACTGCCTGTGCTAAAAAATTAATTTACTTTATGTTGACGTATTGTGGGGAATATAATCTGACAGCTGATGCTCCTATTAATCTGGTCACGATTTGGGAAAGTGAGTTGAATCATGGCGTTAAAGAATTTCTCACGGAAAATTTTAATGCTTCCACTGGTCTCGATAATTCCTCAAAAAGTGCAATTTTAATGAATGACGGTAGCGAGGACAAATTATTACATGAAGGAAAACTTGTTTGGGAAAATAACACTAAACTTCCTTGGTTCTAGAGGGAGTATATTAATCAGATAGATATTTTAGACCATTTTGGGTATGCTTTGGACGTTGTTAAGGCAGTATAAAAATTAGCTTATGTTCTCTAGAACTGTTTCTAGAATGGCCATAAAAATACAATAGAGTTGAAATAAATATATATAGAATGCTCTTTGGAGGTTCATGAATACACGATATCATTGGAAGTGATAACGTATTTCCTTTTCATATTCTACAGCTATTTGAGACCATTTTTTTGAAAACTTGAAAATTTCACAAAATCATTCAAAAAGAGACTAATACCCTTTTAGATGAGCCAATAAAGACACACCTTTCTCAAACTTAACGGTGTCTTCTGTGGTATAATATTCTCTTGGGCACACTTCGAGAGATGATGATAATCCACTATAAAGTCCAACCTAGTATTTCGCAACCATGCAACAAGCTTCTATCACTAACACAAAACAATTAAAGGATATGCTTTTTCTTTTTTTTTTTTTTTTTTTTCCACCAAGCCTATCTTCATGTCATCTAGATTCTATTATGAGATAATTCTACGACAAAAGACACTATATTGACGCCTAACCAGAATTCTAGCGGTTTTTCATATCTAAAATACGAACTTGAAAACATTTTCTTATGAAAGTCAAATGAAAATGTGAATACCCATAAACAAGACAAAAAAATAAAAAAAAAAAAACCTTCTACGTAGAACCGCTAGCCACGTAGTAACCAGTAAGTAGCACTTTCATACAATCGAACAAATAGAGAGAAAAGATTATGTTCTTGCAGGGGATATATTATCGTGTAATAGCATCTTTTATTGCGTAGAATTAATATGGGTGAGCAGAGAATTCGATAATTTTCGCATTCAGATTTTGCCATTCTATATTGATCGATAGTGAACATATTAAAGCAACGATAACGGTTTGAAATGTCTTGCGTACCAGAGAGTTTCAAAGCACAAATTAACCAAGGTGTACCAGGATCAGTAAAGGCTAGACCGGACCCTTTACCCGCAGGAAAGAAGATCATCCCAAATAAGAGAGGGCCTTGTACTTTTGACATTTCCTTTGACGATGCAGCAACTAAGGCGACCATACATGGGCGAAGCCCAGATACTTCAACCGCATTCCAAGAAATAGAAAAATCGCTTGCAGACGGAGATTACTCTTCTGCAATTAGAACACTTTGGTACCTTAAGCTTTCTACGTTCATCAATGAAGATTCAGCGAACGTATGGGCCTACGTTGCCTTCGCTTTTGCACATCTTGGTTTCGCAGAACATGTAGGGTTTGCTTTAAAGAAAATTAGAGAAGCAGGTCTTGAACAAACGGTCTTGAAACCGGAAGTTATGGTGGAATTGAAGAAGATCAGTAAATAGACCCTACTAAGGATGTGTCTTTTTTAAACATTTTAAGACATTATTTAGCTACGTATTAAATAAAGCATTTTTTTCGATATGGAAAAAAACTAGGGTGCTACAAGAGATAACAAGCTTCTCATTGTTAAACTTAGTCTATAGAATAAAGTTCGGATGCATTAGAGTCTATAAAAAAGAGGTATAAAACTTTCTGTATCACAAAATGTACGTTATTATTGGGCTCTCCCGGGAACTTTTCTGTATCTTGGAAATTTAGCTTATTTTGTTTCGCTATTTGAACATTCACAAGGTTTCCGTTAATCCTATTTATGGGCTTGTGATACAGCATTTAAAATAGAAAATTCATTTCTTTTCAATCTCAATATTATATCATTGTAGTCCCACTCTTTCTCTTCATAATATCTCACTTGTGTTCGAAGATCGAGTAGTTTTGTGTAGTAATCATGATGCTCTTTTATTACCGAACCGTCAAGCTTTGGAAGTTTCGAATTTTGCAACAAATATTCGCCACCCGCATCATCGAATGTGTTTATGAGAAGTGCAATGACAGAGAGGAGGGACTTAGTTTGCAATGCATATTGTCTGTTTAGTGCGCTTAAATTCACGGGGTTTTCACATAAGTTTTTTGTCGCCGCCCTTAAATGATACCTAATAGGATCGTTTTCAATATCATCGCAAAGTTCAAAAATCCACTTCAAGTCACAAGAAAGAGACTTTGGGAAAGGTATTAACTCAGCATATTTGTAATCAGAATATATTTCAAGACCTTTTTTGATTAAGGAGTATTTGGACGTGCCCGATGGATACCTCTCTTTCACCGTAGCTATCAATTCTTGCGAAGGATCAGGCATTCTATCAAAATTAGCCAGTTGCTCCGCTGATATGGATATGCTAGGAACTTTCAATTTATATAAAATACCTTTTATATTGCCCCAATGGGTGAAACTTTTCAAAGCTACAAGAATTCCAGTATCGTTGACGACTTCGGGACCATAAAACTGGCATAATTTTTCCTTGATATAACGGCTATCAAGCTTGGCCCCAATATGATGATCTGTGTGAATAAAATTTACTTTCGAAGCAAGTAAAAGCTCTAAACCCATAGAAATATGATCTGCAGTCACTCCTTTATAGTATTCAAGCGCTGCTTCTCTAAAATCCAGGGGGTCTTTCTTTGCACTCTTTAAATTCACTACTGAGGTGTTTTCTTCTTCGTACCATCTATTCACCTCCAATTCATTAGCAACACCAACAATCGAAAGACAAAAATCTGGATATTTATGAATTAAGTTTCCGTCTTCTATACCACAAAGTATCCTGTATGACAGAGTTATTCCCATTTTAGCATTTAGATTCTGTGGATAGACGACAAGATGTTTGTCTTCTTGTCTCACTCGATGAAAGTGATCTTGAACGAATTTGTACTTTCTACCCTTCTTGCAATATTCAACATGATTAATTGAGTCCACACTTTCTAGAATCTGGTTACTGATATCAATCAATGCCTTAGCTGAGTTGACCATCTTCCGAAGAGCTAAGGTAAACATACAATTTTGTCAAACTTGATATAGTATTGATCTACATGCAGTCCTACCAAAAATTAACCATTTTTATTAGTTTCCGTAACAGCATGAACCTTTCCAGAGGAAATAAAAAATAAAAAACTAACCTACTTATTTAACCTTTTGTGTTCCTTCATCATCTTGATCTTTCGTCTCCTGGCATTTATGAACCAGTTCAGTAATTGCTGATGATTTAAACCAGTCGACATCTTTAGTTGGTTTTTTTCCTGCGAGTTTGGATAGGGATGATTAAGATGCTCGCTTAGCCATGTAAGAAGTATATAAGCAGTCTCCTTTGGTAAATTATTTCTTGTTTTTCGCTTACCTTGACTTGGTGAAGATTCTCTATCACTCTTAGAGGAAGTAGAGGACCTGGAACTTCTATCCTCTGGGAAGGAGGATACAGAAGGAACACGCGAAGAATTGAGAGCCCGATCTTCGTACCCCAGTCCCGAATGACCACCAATACTTTCTCTAGGACTCAAGTACACACCATTTCTTTCTCGTGGTATATAAGGAAGTGGTTGTGCAGTATAATTATTAGTATGACCAACGAAATACACATCTGGCAGCGAAAACCTATTAGAAAGAGGTATCCTACCAGGTCCTCCTATCTGATGTGGGGGATACTCCCTCAATGATGTCCAGGATGGCATGAACACTTCCCGCGATCTTTCATTGGCAATATGAGAGCCGTTCACTCCAAAGTTATTGTATCCATGAACTGATCCATGTCCCATGACAGAACCTTCGCAGTGTTTGCTCTCATTGATAATGCTGCTTATCGGAGGAAGTGTTACCTTTCCAGTCGTTGGCACATCTTTCTGAAGCAAAGAATTACTCATTGTTTTGATCCCTAGAGTCGTACCTGCGATTCCTTTAGGGTTTTTATTAAAGTCTGTATAGATTGCTATTACCCAGATCCCACCTACTCTATAGGGAGAGCCAAATATATATTTTTTCTCTAAACCTTACTGATGCCCGACTATTACTTTTGACGAATAGCTTCAAAGTCACTGAAAACCTCCCCGCCAAGAAAATTAGACAAACTACACCGGTCCTCTTATCCCTCTGATCCTTAAGTATAACAAAGCCAACCTTGTACTAGTCTTTTTATTGATGTTGGTCTAATAAAAAACTTTGTAATCTAGCTATACAATAATTTGGCAATGCCTAAGTAAACATTTAAGAATGTGAACGAATGTGGACATCTATTCCTATATAAGTTCACAATCAAGATTATCGGCTAACATTTCCAAGGTTAGGTGAACTGGTTCTTGTTGCAGATAGTTATGATTTATCTGACGCAGTAACTCCAATTTCTCTTTAAGGTTATAAACATCTGTTCCTGCACTTTTAGCGAACAATACGCATCAAATCTAGGTATTTAGTACTGCATAGACGCATGCAAGGTGGAATATCTTTGGCTACGCCTGTCACTCTAATAGTAGAAAGCCGTCTTCTTTTTATGTCATCTATGCATCAAAACACGCTCACTTTCGTCACCTTCCTCAGTATTGCACAAAAGTGTGCAGTGCAACCTGACCTAATTCTTGGCACACAGACCAAAGTAGCTTGTCCTATCTGACCATAAGCGAGACAGAAACAGAAAAAATGACTGTCTCGAAGTCCACGAGGGATAAGTACTCCTCTTTTTCCAACACCAAAGTGAATTCCTCTTTCCTGGGACCCCTCACATGGAGAGTTCGAAGGTTCCATATGGTATAAAAACTCGGAAATATAGATAAAGGCAGGAAGGGGTCACTCTTGTGAATTATCTGTGAGAAAAACTTGCTACTCGCTTGACGCAAGTCAAACAGATAACAGGAACAATGTACAAGGCTGTGTCGTCGCTGTTCTATCGGGCGTGCGGGTTTTGCATATGCATTCCTTCGCGAGATGATCAATGCATGTGTGGATGGTTGAAGGCACTTACGTCTTAATCAAGCTAGATGTGTCGCTCGGCTGGGCAAGGCGCTGCCAGGAACGTAGTACAAAAGATTGCCAAGACATCTAATGATGTCTAAAGTGCAGGATAACATATGACATCTATAACGTGACAGAAATCCTGGAAAAAGTATCTTTAAAAGGAAGGTGATACGTCGCCCAGACCGCAGCTTAAAAAAAAAAAATCTAAATATGTATATATAGAGTGAAATATTCCCTGCAAGCGAAGGCGAAGAAGGGTTTGACGCAATAGCTGTCATTGTAAAGCTTGGCATATTCAGAATAATGGCAGTAAAAGATGTTCTTATGGGGGTAACAAACAAGGGAAGAAAAAGTGAAAAAAAGTGAAATTCAGCTTGTAAATTCTCGGACAAGCCTTTGCTATTCGCAATAACACGCAGCTATGTGCTATTATATGTGCTATCGTATGTACCTGAATAGAATGAAATTAAAAGCATCTGATGCGGGCTAGAAACGTTCTAGCCTACATGCAGGTTCAAGAGCAGTTCAAACTGTCTCTTGTCATACTTTACATATTTTGCCTTATTCTTAGTGAAGTCAGTGTGAGCGTACTTATCGTACAACTTGAAATAGGAACTCACCATTAGCTTCTTGATTTCACTGGCAAGATAGTTACGAAGAGAAGCATCAGTAATGTTAAATTTTTCGTAGTTTTTCAAGGCTTCACTAAATGACTCATTAAAATGACGGAAAAGGTCTTTGACTTGTTCACGTTCTTTTCCAGACAAGGAAGTTGAAACACTAGCACTGCTGCTACTACCACCATGGCCAGCATTATTGGCGGTTATGGCAGTCATGTCACGTATGATAATGTAAGAGGCATAATTCCAGTCATCCAAAAACAACTTGAGGTATCTTTTCTTTAACTTATTTAGCCTTTCAATTCCAGCGTTTCCCAAAATAGTGTAAAATTGATGAGAACGATTAACTATGTTTTCCAAGAGAACTAAATTCTTAATCAAATAGTACCCTTGCACTGATTTTTTCAAGTGGTCATCCTCCTTAAGCTCGACTTCGATATTGACCATAATTGCGTCAATATAATCACTGCAAAAAGAGGAAATTAAGAACTCACTCGACAGTTCGTCCACATCGCCGGCAACATTAGGAATAACAGACGTATACACCCCAATAAAGCGGAAGGGTGGCTTGCTATTTAACCATGTACCAACAGGCATACCAGCAATCAATCTTTTCAAGGAGTTGCCATAGTCAGAAAGACGTCTTAATCTGGAGAATAATTCCACTACTACTTCAGTAATAGACAAGTCTGTCATCTTATCGGAACCTTTTATACGTTTTTCTACATTTTCTATCAAAGCCACAAATAATTCCCTGGTGGTAGATAAAAGCTGTTCGTACATTCCTCGGAAAAGAGAAAAGCTTCTTACATCAAGCCCATTAACATTTAGAAATCTCTCAAACTTATAGAGACAGTCTACCACTTCCAAGATGAACAAATCATTGAAAAGCAAGTTCCCTGTATTAAAAAACTCATTATAACTTTTGAGAATCCGAGAATAGCTTTCAGTCAAGACTCTCATTAGTATGTCTCTTACTAGTTGACTTTTCAAACTATTAGTCATATTCACCTTTTCAGAGATATCATTCATTAAAGAAAACTGTATCTTGGCGGCCCTTATCAACTCTTCATTGTATTTAGTGATGCCATTGCTGCCCTTCTCGTATGGGATATTAGAATTTCTTCGAGAGGGATAGCATGCTTGCTCGAATCTTTTAGCATGATCCTCAAGCTGAAGAGACTGAGTCCTCACATAGATCTTATTAATAGCTTCAGGGTCATTCTCGTAAAAGAATTGGTAAATCGTTTTCACCTCGTTTCCGCTAGTAGGCAGTCCACTATGTAACGCCTTTTGGAAATAATGCTCTACTTTTAGATCAGCTTTGTTTATTGATGTCTCAAAATTAACAACAATACCCTTGAATCGTTTGATTCTAGCCTTCATCTCTTTAAGCAATACTTTTGACCTTTGTAACCGGTCCAAAAAACGACCGAGCCCCATTACTTCAATTGAATTGCTGATGACTGAATCAAATTCTGCGGCCATCTCCGCATGTCTTGACACATCAGAAAGTGTCGAAAGTCCCATTTCTAAATGTTTCTTGTTCTCATTAAGTTTATTTACATCTCGTAACACAGGTTTGATTTGTTTAGAAGCTCTTGACGATTTATTAGAAACTCTGCCCAAGGACTTTGAAATCTCCCCAAGAAGCTCCCTAGAATTGGCTAAGTTGAGACTTAGAACTACAACATCAGCCTCATCAATGTCAACATCGTACTTCATCACTTCTTCTATGGCAAATACTTGCTAAAAAGGTCGGTGCTTAAGATATTCAGATAGTATACTTAAAGAATAAAACAAGTACACGACGTCCATTTAATTTTTTTTTTTTTTTTTTTTTTTATATAAAGCTATATCAACATATAAAGCTCATGCTAAATATCAAAGGACTCTGACTTCAGGGACGCTAAGCATGGTTATTAAAGTTGAGCCTATCGTCGACTCTCCGAAAGAAGTACAAGACTTAGTTGATCAGCTTGAACAGCGTGTTGGGCTTCGAGACCGTGGGAGATGTATGAAAAACTCGGTAGAGATAGATTCAGGTCAAATAATCAGCAGTTGGAAATTCAATGAGTACGACTACGGCAAAGAAAACAAAATCCAATTGCCTTGTAAAGCTAGAGGATTGTTCACTATAGATGATCGAATTGTGGTCAGGGGATATGATAAATTCTTTAGCGTTGATGAAGTTGCACAGACTAATCGGAACATTTTGCGTAAAAATACAGAAGCTCCCTACATTGTCACCTTGAAAGAAAATGGTTGTCTCATTATGTTCTCCGGACGATCTGATGGAAAATTGATAGCATGTTCAAAACATGCCACTAGTTGCGGATCACAGGGAGATCATGCCTCTCGTGGAGAATACGAACTAGATAAGCAATTAGCATCGCATAAAAAGTCAAAGAGTGACTTCGCTAAGTTTCTCTATGATAAGAATTTAACGGCAGTAGCAGAATTATGTGACGATGAATTTGAAGAACATGTCTTGTCGTATTTCAAAGAGAAATCAGGATTATACCTTCATGGTATGAATTTTAACACCATAAAATTTCACACTGTCCCAATGAAGCAAGTGAGAGAGTTTGGAGATGAGTGGGGATTTAAGAGAATTGAATATTTCGAAGAATACAACTTTGACCATTTGTTGCGCTTATTGCAGGATTGTGAGAAAGGGGGAACCTTCAAGGGTCGTGAACTAGAGGGTTTTGTCATTCGATGTAAAATGAATGGCAATGATTTTTTTTTCAAATACAAACTTGATGAGCCGTATATGTTGTATAGGCAATTTCGGGAGGCTACAAGATCATATTTCACGGAAGAATTACCCATCCACCTGATAATTAGAAGAACTAAGACGCATAAACCTGTTGTCTTGAAGTATCTCGAATTCCTTGTCGAATTTACGAGGTCACATCCTGAGGTGAAAGAACGATTCTTAAAAGGGCATGGTATTATTGAACTTCGAAAATTGTTTCTACGTAGTATTGGTCTTGGTGAATCTGACGGAATGAAGCTCCTCGAGTATGACAGCTTGGATCAGTGGGTAAAGGAGCTTTCTCTAAAGACAGAACCTAGTGTGATAAAATACGTGGTGGTGTCGATCTCGACTCTAGGGTGCGGCAAGACGACCGTTTTTCAAACCTTAACAAATTTATTTTCTCGTTGGTCTCATGTACAGAACGATAATATAAGTAGGTCAGATAGGAGAGAAGGATTACTGAGAGCCTGCTTATCAGAATTGGCAAAGGACGATGTTTCTCTCGTGTTTTGTGACAGGAATAATCATCAAATGAGAGAGAGGCAGATGTTGTTTGATCAGATCGAACGTTTTAGGGATGAATATTTGAACTCAAACGTAGGCTTAAAATTTATAGCAGTCGATTTTGTTGGGGAGATTAATAAGGATAGTCTTTGGAGAAAGACTTTTTCCAGAGTAATGGAAAGAGGAGATAACCATCAATCTATCAAGTCTGTTTCGGATGAGGAAAAAAAAATCAGGGGAATAATGCAAGGCTTCATATACAGATTTGAGCCATTGAACACTAATAAGGAACCTGATAGTCTCTTTGACGCAGTCATCACTTTGGATGTTTGTACGCATTCTTCACTTGATAATGCAAAGATAATAACGAAGAAGATTTCTGACATTTCAGAGTTAATTCCTCAATTGCCCTCAGATAAAGAATTCGAGAGTTGTTTTGAAAAGGCCTTGCAATACAGGCCGACTTTTAATAAGTTTTCTGTGAACACTGAAAAAAAAAAAAAGAACAAGCTACCCGGTTCCGCCAACGGATCACAAACCGTCGATACCAACAAGCAGCTCCCCAAAAGAAAAGAAAAAAGGAAAGTGATTTATTTTGGCATTCGCTTAGCAACAAATGAAGTTCGCGAGATAGTAGACGGCTTATTAAAGGGCTATAGTTTCTGGAATACCTTGATAGAAAAACAAAGGGTCCAAAGTGACTTTCACATAACAATGTGCCATACAACCTCAGCCAAGAATGACCCCATTCAGTATGAAATATTTGATTATTTGAACAGGATTTTTGATCCGGAATCCATTTTGCAAAAGTTACTGGAAGCCTTTGATTACTTGAAGAAGACTTTTAATCTGGAATCAATTTTGCAAAATTTACAGGAATCTCCTACCGCGGATGTCCTTTATGTCGAATATTACTGTGACGTCAGAGCACGTCAAGTCGTTATTAGCGAAAGTAATATTGTGTGTATTTATGCATTCATTGAAAAATTCTACGATAGAGATCACAAAGAAGTGGATATTAAGCATTTTAATAGAAACTGTCATATCACTCTAGCCACCGAAGAGGGTGTCAAACCGTTCAAATCAAATTTAGTCTTGCAAGCTCTCGTTCAGAAGTTAGGAAAAGAATTTTCTGATGGTGTTTATGAAGTGGATAATACGCCAGTAACGGTCTTGACTATCCCTGACACCCCCGTGTTTAGAAGAGCTAAGTGTTTTATTCATCTATAATTTTTTAAATAGTCTAGCATCGTTCAATGCATCGTACATCACGTGCTATGCCATGTATATATTTAATCTACTTACGCTACCTTATTGGAAAAGTAAGTCTTGTAGTTAGACGTAAGTCGTACTGGGTTATGGCTACAAGAAGAACTCGATCAACAAGCAAGCAGAATGGCACTCAATTTGTAGTCAATACAAAAGCCTCTAAAGTGATGAAAAGGGATCCCAATCCTAAAAGGGCTTCTCCAAAGACTTATTTGGAGGACACACTTGATCACATTCAAATACCACCAGATTATTCATTACCGGCTCATTTTGTGGAGGCCCACACTCCACAGTTTATCGAAGGAGTGCGTTATATTATCTCTAGAGATCCGTCTCTTTATAGGGTCATTTTGCACAAATACTTCAACCCATTTAAAAAGACGGAGGTGCTAGCGAAAGATATAGATAGGGAAGAAGTGCTATTAATATATTGGAACGCTTTGATAAGAAGCGTGATAGGTCAACAAATATCAGGTAAAGCCCAGCAATCGATAGAAAGGAAATTCAGGGACCTTTTCCAGGATAAACCCACTCCACAAGCCACGTTGCGAAAATCGGAGGAAGAATTGCGTTCTGCTGGTTTCTCCTACCAAAAAATCAAATACATCACCCACATAAGTCAAGTCTTCTGTGATCCTAACTCAAACTTAACTAAAGTAGAATTCTACGAAAGCAACCCTATAGACAGAATTATATCCGAACTAACTTCCTTAAAAGGAATTGGTGTATGGAGTGCAAAAATGTTTGCTTTGTTCACTTTAAAGAACCTCAACCTTTTTGCTTATGACGACCTAGGCATCTCTAGAGGCGTCACCAGATACTTTTCTAGGCGACCGGAGTATTTAGAAGAGCTTAAAAAAAGAGTCGATGCCGACGAATCAAAAAAACTTCTCTTGAAGAAAAAGTCTACTTTTTCCTCCTCCAAGGGTAAAAGAGATTGGATCCCTCATCATGACGAATACGTCAAAGCGCTAGGCATGGATTTCAGCCCCTTTCAGCTGATCCTTATGCTCATATTCTGGCGTTTGGGATCTACCAATATCGAAGTCTTTCAAGGAAAGGAGTCCGTTCCCGAGAAATCCGAAGATCTTGAGTGATCTTAGTATGTTTTCGTATACGGTAATCGAGAGAGCGAAAGAGCAAAAGAAAAAAAAAAAAAAACACAAAAGGGGGAGGTGCAGGTGGAGCACTCGAAAATTGAATTCCATTATAAGTAGTACGAACTTCGAAGAAGTAAGTAGCAAGAATAGTCGTAGGCCACAAATATTTTTTTCCACGCCTGTAGTTGCGAAAGGTAGGGTGATGGGTATGAGCATCCTACGATCTCCTCTTTTACTGCATCTGAAAAGTTTGCAAGGCCTCCATTTCAAGATAAGTTGCATTTTTTGAAATTATTGCCTACTATATAACAGCAATCGCATTAATTCTATGCTGTAAGCACCTGATGTGGTTAACAGCTCTGAGACATCGGACTACGTAAGTGGTATTGGTGCCTTAAATTGACAAATGGTTTTTGTGTAACAAGACGAATCGAACTGAACTTTTGACAAATATGGTAAGTAAACTATGTTCAGGAATAAATAAGTGGAAAGAGTAAAAGGCTAATCCTTAATTAAATTAAGAATTGCAAAGCTAATTAATTTAAACGTTCGCTATTGTACAACAAAAGGAGTTTGCAAGTAAAGGAGTACAATAAGAGAAGAGAATTGTTGTGTATTGAAGAATTGTATTTTTTCGGCTTCCAATGTTGAGAGTTTGAACATTCGCTAATCCTTTTTTTTTTTACTCGACTAAAGCTATAATAAACGTTGACTTGAAGACGGAAAAGATATAATATTGCAATTGCTTAAGTTTTGTTGTGTACAGAGAAAAGTTGAATAAGCGAAATTAGGCGACAGGCAATAAAGGTTGAAAAATAGGGTTGCATCATGGTGTATATATACTCGGAACCAAGCAGAAAAAATTCATTGACGTCGTTGTCAAGCGTTGCAAGCTTCCATAACAAGGGCCATTGTTCGCGTTCAATGAGCACAGAAGATTTGGTGAATGCAGGGGAGCGATTCAGGAAACAAGGTGCGAGAAAGCTTCCTAATATAGTCACAGGCAGCAGACATGGTAGTCTAGTTAGCAATGGTAATATTGCTAGTGTTGAAGACAAAACCTTTTATTTCCCCAATGGGGAGCCGTTTAGACCGCGAATGACGCCATCGCTGAGACGTCGCCCAAATAAAATTTTTCCTCGTGGGCCGCAAGGGGAAATTCCCAGATCTCCAGTTGAGCAGCTGATAAATATAGATAAATTTAGCGGAAGACAACCTTCATCTTTTAGTAGTCCTAAGGATACAATTGAGAGAAGTTGGTCCTCAGTGTCCCTTCAGTCAGTTGCATCGGCACAATCAGCATCTAGTACTGCAAAGAGTTCCCCTCGATTTTATTCCACTAATGATTTTAGAAGTTTCAGTAAGCAGAAACTATCGGAGTCTTTGCGACACAATAAAAATGATGTTGAGACCAACATCAATATTGGCCATTTCAAAGATTCCTATAAACAGGAGTCTGATTTTCCCGGACCATCGCCGAATAGTGCATTTGGTACCTTCCACCCCCTTGTGGCAGCCCACAAGCCCTATCAATCTAATAATTTAATTAAAGATTCAGAGTTATGTATAACAGATGACACATTGCACCCCAATAGAAACGGTACAAAGAAACAAGGCCTCACTGGCTCTTCAGACTCTAATATCTCTTCTTTGTCTAATTACAACTTACAAAGATCTAATTCTACTACACCTCAAACATCTATATCTACCACTAATGAAGCGGAAGTTACAACTAATGGTAACAAAAAGTTTTCGGATATTTCTACTGAATTCGTTGACAAGGAAGCTTCTGTCGCTGAAGCTAGGAAGGGCTCTGAGTTTGCTGACAATGAACTTAATAGGATAGAAGAAATCTCGCATCAAAGTGAAGAACGGTTCTCTTCCTCGAACAAAAAGATTGACGATGCACGAGTTACAGGACCTCCAATAATTGAAACGAAAGGGAACACTCTGACTGTTAAGAATACAAGCAACATTGGTGGCAAGGGTTTGATTGAGAGGCATGAGATAGACAATGGCTGGACAAATAACGAATCCACTGAAGTGGAGACTATAGGAATTGAAAGTTCCGTGTACCACGATGTGCTTTCAGAAAGATCGGATCTGGAAGCTTACGACACACCATCTACGTCGCCAAGGTTCAGTTTATCTCCTCGCTATTCTAACGATGGGAAAGAGTATGCGAAAAGACATAAGGTGGACCCCTTTTACGACAGCAAGAATAATGACGAATTTAATAAAATGGTAAATGATACACAACGAGAAGTACCACCAAAAGCTGATGTTTCTGTCATTGGTGACAGAACTAGAAAAGAACGGAAACAGAAGTCATTTTTGGGCTCGTGTAAGGACGTTTTTGGTGGCTATCGTGATCCAAACAACGAGACAAGTAGGTCTATCAAAAACAAAGGCTTAAAAGGATTTATTGGAGATTCAAGTGCTACTGGACTGGTTACTAAATCCGGAAACACATATTCGTTGCGACAAAAAGATAGTGAGAAGAAGTCTGCTGTCGATGGCAAGGAGAATGTTGGCAATGTCGAACTGGCTAGTTCAAAATCTCATGAGAAAGTAAGGATTAGTCTTTCTGAATTTGAAAATAGTATCCCACAGGAATTACAGCAATTTATGAGCCCCACGGTCTCTCATAGTGCAGAAAAAAATTCAAACGAAAACGAAAGCGATTATATTTTACCTGATTTTGGCAGTAGGTCCAAGTATGAGAAGAATTTAATAAAGGAAGATAGAGAGCAGCGCCTTAAATCGGGGTTCAAAAATTTTGTCGGTAAAGTGTTTTACTCCTCTATAAATCCAAACTCTAAACCAAAGCCACAAGGACAACAAAATAATCGTACAAACATTGGAAGAAGTTTTTCACTTAGGAATTCGCTTTCTCTAAATAACCTTTTTAAAGCTAAGGATACAAAAAACTTACGTACCACCAAAAAAGGACCTTCTGTTAAAGATAGACCTTCAGTTCCGTCAACTAAGAGCAAACCTGCTCCCCTGAAGAAGGAGTCTTTTGTTAAGAATAATTTTACGACGAAGAGTACTACGAATGACAAGATTTCGTCCTCTGACAAGTTGACTTCCAATGCTGAAACTCAAAAGAAGTCGGAATATAATGATTCCATCGATGAAAAACTACTAAAATTACCTCCAGTTGAAAGATCTAACGATTCCTTGCAAGATATATTGGTAAATTTTGAAGAAAAATTTAAAAACATGGATGTAGAGCTCCCCAAAAATTCTAACAATATAAATGAATTGTTTATCAAGGATGATGAGTTGACTAAAGATCAAATTGAGGATCAAAAGAAGAAGGACGTAGGCCATACCCAGGATGATTCGGAAAAGGACAATGATGATTCCGAAAATTCTTCGAGAAGAAGCTCAAATGATGGTATCTTAGATGAAAATTTAATGTTCTTGCAAGACGAAGTAGTATGGCCCATAGAGGATGGAGACCCCGCAGACGGCCCTTTGGTAGAGCTGGGTACTGTGCGAAAAACTAAAGAAAAAGAATCGAATGCCCTTCAGAAGTCGGATGTTTGCGAGTTAATAATCTTGAAGAAAGATGATCTTCATTCTTTGCCAGATAGTAAGAACACAAAAGATAACTTGCCAACCCATCTAAAATATGTTGGTCAGTTTAAAGATTATCCAGTTGTTGAGGTAACTATGAGAAGGTTTGAGGATATCTTATTCGAGCCACCCAGTAAGAAAGATTCCCGAGCTTTACCACCAGTGATAAAGAAGCGGTCTTGCAACACATCGCCTAAAAAGGTCCTGTTTTCTCAGAGAATATGTATAAGTGAAACCTTTTCCCCGGATACGTACAAAAGATACAATAGGTCAGTAACACAGTATTCCTTGACGGAGTCTGCTGAAATCGGTAAGATTAAAGATGAAATAAATGTTTACAAATGTGATGAGATGCCTGTTCATGAAAGATCCCAAGCAAATACGCACTTTTTTTACTGATATAATATATTAATACTCTATGTCATAATAGCATATAATAATACATATATGTAATCAACTTCCTCGGTAAGTTGAATAGCTGTAGTTTGACAAAAGAAGAGGTACGTGATAATGATTATCCGGTGGGTTATCAATCTTAAAGACGATTTCAACAAAGGGAAAAAAGGTTCGATTATTTTCCTGCAACTCATAGAAGTATTTTGCTGTTAAAAACTTAATTTTGTAAACCCCAGGACGAAGTTGAGTCCACTCGTTACTCGAAGTTATTCCAACCTTTTCTTTATCTATTGCAGATAAGTTGGGGTTATGGACCCAATTTTTTATCCTTCCATCTTCATTCGTTCTTGCCATACCAAATGCTGCTTTATCGTGAAGCTCGTATGTTGCCTCCTCCTTTGCATTTCCCAGTAGTTCACCTAGGTAAAATATAGAGCAAGCTACATTAGCAGCAGGTCTACCAATGGTAGTATCAAGAATGTGACAAGTGATAGGACTCACTGACATATTAGCCTCTACTGTAGCGATAATTTTCTACTCGCGATATCGTTGCTCTAAATAAGATCTCATCTCGGAGATGTGCGAATTTATCTTACGTTCTATATGAAGACCTATTCAATTAGATAAGACCATTCCTTTCTCTTAGAATCGTACCTCCATAAATTTCTGTCATTAAGGTCATTAGCGAGGATCCAGTCCACTATGTAATTTAAAATTTTGTAATTCACATTACCCACAAGATTGCTCGAATATTGTCGAAAAATTTGTAAGTAATTTTCGACATTGAAAATTATGACTCTTGACTTACTTATGGCTTGGAATTTCAGAAATCTCAAGCTATCCTTAATATGCGAGGCAAGACAAAAAAATGTCTTCGGATATACTGTTTGACTCTTGGTTACCTCTATCAATTTGTATTCTTCCTGAAGAATATGTCGAATGTAGTGAAATATTTCATTCACGGCAAGCTTCAAGGAATCGTACAGACCATTGTAATATGCTAGATTTTGTTTGGAGAGCTTTTGCTTCGCAATATCGTATAGCTGAAAACGTATTTTGTTACTTTTCATTAATTCGGCCAACTTAAACGAGGCATTGCCATGTTCTAGTATCCATTCAAGAAAGTCGAAAAGAAGTTGGGATTCATCGATGTTCCCAATTTGATCAGTCGTCAGAGAGTTCAGGTCATCAATTATTTGAATGTCCAGTTCGGTGACAGATGCTTCCACAATAGTGTCGCCACAAGAAAAGACTAACCCAGGTTGACCTCCTGAACTCACACCAGCCGGTGTTAATGTGTCTTCGTGCATGGTACCTATCTTGTTTAAACAAGACTGCAATAGATTATCCTTGCTTGAATAGACCCAAGGTCGTTTCAACGCATTCCTTACTTCGATTCTCTTTTTCCAGCATTGTATTTCCACATCAATGGATTCGTTGTCTCCGAGAATCACCAAGTTATCAGCTACCAAGCTCTTAATTCCCTTAACTTCTATTACTATCCCCTCAATTTCAACTATTTTTCCGTAAGCCTCAACTCTTCCAAGCCCAGACGATGTGTACAAATTCACCCAACATTTAACCCAAATGCTCAGCAATTCCCCATCAGAAAAGTCGTCCACATTAAGCATGATATGATTACGGGTAGCATCTGCATGATCGTCTCGATGAATTTCCCCCTGTATTTTTGCCCCTATGCTCACTCTCTGAATGGGATAGTTGTTGACCATAATAAAATGATCCAAAAAGGGGTCAATTCCCCGTGATCCGTAAAGCTCTATTAGTGATGAACTCTTGTTTATATCTCTTATAAATACAGGCACTACACAATTATAAGTTGGTGAATCATGAAAAACCTCAGGAATATAATAAGATTTTCCGTAAGATCTTCTAAATGTAAGACTTTCTTCTTCATTTTTGCACATTTGCCCTTCTTCATACCATATTTCTAGCTATAAACCAATAGTACCATCGCATCACCTATTCTCATCGCGTTGAGAATTAATTGTTACACAAAAGCTCGAAAGAAATCCAATCTATCAGCTTGTCAAATTTAGACCATTTTGACAGAAGGAGAGAGGTAATATTCTCAACTAGGATGGTATTATTTGAAACAGTAGGATGGAATATAAACGATAAAGATATAGCGTTTGGTGGAAGTGACCAAAAAAAGAAGGAGGACAAGAAAGCAAAGAGGAAGACTAGGAAAGAAAAAGCCAAAGTGAAAAAATCTATAAACGAAAGCATGACAACGGATGAACCGGAGGACGGCTCTTCTGGAAATTCTAAACAGAAGAAACCAAGTATGAAGGGTTCCAAGAAGAGAGAGTCAGAAAATAAATTACTGAATTCGGAACAACCTAGTAAAAAGTTGAAAGAAGATTCTTCACATCCACAACAACCCAGTACCGACACAGAGGACTCGTCAAGTCATAATCTTACACCATTACAACGAAAAATGATGGCCAAACTCTCGGGATCCAGATTTAGGTGGATTAATGAACAACTTTACACAATTTCATCCGAGAATGCTCTAAAGCTAATGCACCAACAGCCGGAACTTTTTGACGAATATCATCAAGGTTTTCGTCGACAAGTCGAAACGTGGCCAGAAAACCCAGTTGATGTTTTAGTAGACCAAGTAAAACACAGGGCTTCCACCAGAGTTGTTAACGCACCGGGTGGATTGCCTGCTTTGCCTCAAAAAAAAGTTGTCATTGCTGACATGGGAAGTGGAGATGCAAAGTTTGCTTTCGAAGTTAATAAATTTGTTCAAGAGTATAATAGTACTTCCAAGAAAGACAAGAGAAATGGAAAATCAAAAGAAAAACAGAGCTCCAAAAATTTAGATCTTAAAGTATATAGTTTTGACTTGCAAAAGCTGAATGATTTGGTAACCGTGGCTGATATAAAGCACACTCCATTGCCTGATGAATCTTGTTCTATAGTAATTTTTTGCTTGGCTTTGATGGGTACTAATTTCTTGGATTTTATAAAAGAAGCTTATAGACTTTTATGTCCAAGAGGTGAATTATGGATAGCTGAAATAAAGTCGAGATTTACTGATTCGTCGTCAGCCTCTCCAGATCAGCTGCAATCTCAGACGAGCTCTTCGGAATTTGTGGAAGCCTTAAAGCTTCTTGGCTTTTTTCACAAGAAAACTGATGATAACAATAAAATGTTTACCAGATTCGAGTTTTTTAAGCCTCCCTTAGAAATTATTGAAGAGAGAAGAAAAAAAGCTGCTAACCGTAAAAAATTTATTGAAAATGACACTAGCTTGCAGGCCCTTGAATCAAGAAGACAAGTTGTGCCAGAGGGGCAATGGTTGCTAAAACCTTGCATTTACAAAAGACGTTGAAATTTAATTTCTTATGGCTGAACTTTGACTTTTCTGGTTTCCTTTTTTTTTTTTTTTTTGTCTCCTAATTTAATTATCTTCTGTACTTGTAATTACATTCGGTAGTATCTAATTTTGGGTCAATGACTCTTTAAGACGAGCGATGAACAATGAACGCATTTCTCAGCATTTCCTTTTTGGAGGTTTGACAGAAAAAAAAAAAAAAAAAAAAAAAAAAAAAAAAACCAGCCATCTTATATCACGTGCCTGACTTATATATCCAATCTTTAACCTGGTATACCCTATTTTAATGTTTTGCAAGCAAGCAATGCTGGGAAGATGATGTAGTCTATATTTAATAATATAAAAATGGAGAAACGGTATTTAAAAAACACAAGGGTAACTGTATTTATGTGTCCAATTGTTAGTAGTTGAAAGTATTGGCAATGTTTTACGAACCTACATTACTTTTCAGAAAAAACGCAATAAAGAAAAATGATGAGGAAAGTTTGAGGTCTACACTGGGAAGTAGTGCCTCACTGCAATTATCGAAAGCTAGTACAGGAAGTACATTAGTGAACCATGGTAATAATAATGACAGTGAAGTCTTAGATAAGTCTTGTTCACTAAACAGAGTCAGCATTTCGTCTAATTATTGGAAGATTCCTAATAAAAAGATGGATTTGACTTCGATTGCTGTTGATACTAGAGAAAGCAACCAAAGCACCTTAGCGATCTCAAGTTCAGGTTTGGAATCCAACTTATATATATACGAATTGGACACCGCCAACAATTTCTTGATGCATCACAATACAATTAGTTTGCCAAATATTTACTCAATGGAGTGGCTACCATACGAGGAGAATAATAATAAGTATCTACTTACTGGAAATAATAAAGGCTATGCATCTTTGGTATCGATACCTAAGCCAGAGGAACAAGGAAAGCCAGCGGAGATTGTCAAAAGGTTCAATCACCGGAAACATTTGTCCAAACAACAAGAAAATACAAAATACATACCAAATAATTCAGAGGTGTCTAAAATAAAACTTCTGAGCAACAATGATATGATATCCATTTATGATAGCCACTTGTTCTTGTGGGATATGGGTGGTTGTGATACCCAAATGAAGCCTATTCCCAAGCAGATAGTCAATGTTCCACGAATTATGAACTTCGAACCAGTTTTGAGTGATCAGAATACTATTGGTGTATGCGGCGATTTTGGTGTCTCCTTATTTGACGTAAGAGAGCCTAAGTTCTGCGTTCCATCAACAATGTTAGGAAAATTTCATAGGAAGAAAATGGCTTCCAATATAATGCTGTGGTGTCCTAATAGTGAATATATATTTGCTTCTGGTCACTTGGATGGTGTTGTCAGGGTATGGGATGTAAGGAAGCAAGAAGCTATGGGCGAATTGAAAGGACACTCCGGCTCTTGGATACTGAGTCTTGAATGGAATGATTTTAACTTATTTAGTGGCGGTAAAGACGGAAATATCATTCATTGGGATCTTGAGTCCGAATTGAGAAGTGAGAAACCAAACATTAAAAATTGTACCTTACGAGAGGGTTTGGATAGTGTCAATTTCAATCCCACCAAAAATACTATCGAGGATACACTTTCCCAGAGACAGTGCGGAATTGTTCTCCCTGCATCTAACACGGGTATTACGGCCATGACTACCATCAGAGCCCCCCTGCAATCTCCTAATTGCATGCAAGTATTGTCCATTGATAGTAGCTCATTCCTTGGTGTTCATTCCAAGATTCATAGCGCAGTTAACATGAACAGTGCTGGAAAGTCTCATTACACAGAAGAGGACATTTCTTCAATGCGCGCAGAATTGAATGCGAAGAATGCTGTCTCAGCTTCTCCACAGTTGTCTCCAATATCGCAAACTTCTGTAGAAGAAGCAACGGCCCCATCGCAAGCGAATACAAGAAAATTGCATTCTCACAGCAATTCGGTTTTGACTAACGAATTCAACTCGTCCGATGAAACTTTGACTAGCCCTCATGAGCTCCACCATAGCAATCTGCTACTCCTGTCAACAAAGGAGAATGACTTCTCCACTATGTCTACTTATTATGATGCTGATACCCTTTCTCTTTCTGATCCATCTGCTCTGGACAATTCGTTTGATGATTCTATATCTACTTACTCTACAGTGGTTGACCCTGTCGATTTTTCCGAAAATTTACACCAGAGAACTTCTAGTAAGTCCTCAAATTTTCTAGCTGATTTACTGTCTTGTCTCAACCTAAACTCTATTAGTTTGCGCTTCCCTGAGCATTCTATATAGGATTATACGCTGTTACTATGAATACCCATATAGTTCTTAATAATAAAAGAGATATAAATCGAAGCTTTAATAAAAAAAAAAAATAAAAAACAAAAAATAAAAAAGAAGATAATCATGTGATAGTTTTTCGAATTACATCAAGTAACTAATTTTTAGTTATTTGTTTAGTACAGGTTACTAAAAAGTTTTCATTAGATATAGAACAAAAAGCAACGACAGTTAGTAGCTGGTTGGATCATCAGAAGTCTAGTCTTTTAGAACAAAAAGGAGAGAAAAAAAAAAAAGGATAGATAATATTTGATTTGAAGTAGCGTTGTCCAGGAGCAAAACATCAGGGAGAGACATCGATATTGTTCTAGAGAGGATCCAATAAGTTGTATGGAGTTGAAGTAAACCATACTGAAGTCTGGGAGTACAATAACAACCGTGAGTATATAAAATTGAAGAGTGATTCAATTCAAGACAAGTATTGTGACGAAACCAACTGATTATGTCAAGAACGACGCCAATCAACGTTAAACTAGTGGCATCGGAGTCTTTGTACAAGAGAGATGTTTTTCGTCAACCGGACCCTTTTGCAGTTCTTACTGTAGACGGATCACAAACAAAAACAACAAAAACAGCGAAGAAAACATTAAACCCTTACTGGAATGAATCGTTTGTACTTAATGCTTCAGAGGAGTCCATATTAGTTATTCAAATTTTTGACCAGAAAAAGTTCAAAAAGAAGGATCAAGGTTTTTTGGGAGTAGTGAATATTAGGATTGGAGATGTAATTGATTTATCCTTACCTAATTCCGAGGAGACGATAACCAAGGATTTGAAAAAATCTAATGAAAATTTAGCGGTAAGCGGTAAGATTATAGTGGTTATATCGCACTCGCATCGCTCAAATCGTGGTAGTAATGTGTCATCCAGGCCTGATTCATTGGCCCTGCGGAATGTGGCTTCGAATGGGCTTGCTGTTCCTGCTTCAGGAGTCGGCAGTTCGCCAGCCATAAATAGGCAATACTCGTCATTTGAAGACCAATATGGAAGACTTCCTCCTGGTTGGGAACGTCGTACTGATAATTTTGGAAGAACCTACTACGTTGATCACAATTCCAGAACTACAACATGGCAGAGACCTACTTTGGACCAAAGCGAAGCAGAAAGAGGACAACAGAGAAGAGATACAACGGAGGCGGAAAGAAGACAACATCGCGGAAGAACGTTACCTGGATTTGGCCCCCAATCCCCTATTTTTACCGGCAATGGTGAAGGTTCCGGTGGTCTGGTTACTGTAAATTCAACCGGTGGAAGTACTCCAGTCAGTCCTGCTGCTGCCGTGTCGATGCTGAGCACAGGTGGGACAACCAACGGCCTAGGCGAGTTGCCTGCTGGATGGGAGCAGAGGTTTACAAATGAGGGTCGACCATATTTCGTTGATCATAATACTAGGACAACAACTTGGGTTGATCCTAGACGACAGCAATACATTAGAACATTCGGCCCTAACACCACTATTCAACAGCAACCTGTTAGTCAATTGGGGCCATTGCCTTCTGGTTGGGAAATGAGGTTAACTAATACTGCTCGTGTTTACTTTGTTGACCACAATACGAAGACGACCACCTGGGATGACCCAAGGTTGCCTTCTTCGTTGGACCAAAATGTACCACAGTATAAACGTGACTTTAGAAGAAAAGTCATTTACTTTAGGTCTCAACCAGCATTGCGTATCTTGCCAGGTCAATGCCATATTAAGGTAAGGAGAGATCACATCTTCGAAGATTCTTATCAAGAAATTATGAGACAGACACCTGATGATTTGAAGAAGAGATTAATGATCAAGTTTGAAGGTGAAGAAGGTCTAGATTATGGTGGAGTGTCTAGAGAATTCTTTTTCTTGTTATCGCATGATATGTTCAACCCATTCTACTGTTTGTTCGAATATTCTTCACACGATAATTATACGTTGCAAATGAATCCACACTCGAATATCAATCCAGAACACTTAAATTATTTTAAATTCATTGGACGTGTCGTAGGATTAGGAGTATTCCACAGAAGGTTCTTGGATGCTTTCTTTGTTGGAGCATTGTACAAGATGATGTTACACAAGAGAGTTGTTTTGCAAGATATGGAAGGTGTGGATGCAGAATTTTATAGGTCATTGAAGTGGATTTTGGATAACGATATTACAGATATATTAGAGCTTAATTTTACTGCTGAGGATGATAGATTTGGCGAAATAGTGGAAATAGAGTTAAAGCCTGGCGGCAAGGAGATCGACGTGACGGAAGAAAATAAGCGTGAGTATGTTGAATTGGTAACAGAATGGCGTATAAGTAGACGAATCGAGGAGCAATTCAAGGCATTTATGTCAGGTTTTAATGAGCTTATACCGGAAGAATTGGTAAATGTTTTCGACGAGAGGGAACTTGAGTTATTGATTGGTGGTCTAGCAGAGATTGATCTTGAGGATTGGAAGAAACATACTGATTACAGAGGATACCAAGAAAATGATCAAGTGGTTCAGTGGTTCTGGAAATGTATCAAAGAATGGGATTCTGAGCAAAAGACTAGACTCTTACAATTCACAACAGGTACTTCGAGAATTCCTGTCAATGGTTTCAAAGATCTTCAAGGATCCGATGGACCTAGAAGGTTCACTATCGAGAAAGCAGGAGAGCCACACCAATTACCCAAGTCGCATACATGTTTCAACAGAGTTGATCTTCCACCATACACGAGTTATGAAAACTTGAAGAATAAGCTTTCGTTGGCAGTTGAGGAGACAGTAGGCTTTGGACAGGAGTGAACTCGTTTGGGAAACGTAAAATACAAAAAATGTTTTGAAACGCTGTTCTTTGAATGTTAATTTAATCGCTCATTGATCTCATTTGTAAAAAAGCATCAGCTTTTTTCGGCACATTCCACACTACTTTTAAACATCAAAGAATCGCTAACTTTCTTTTTTATTTGATCCATGAAAAATAATTAATGCTTGCTATTTTTGTTTCAATTTTATATTCGATTAAGTAAGTAAAGAGTATATAGTTAAGAAAAAAAAAAAATACTCGAAATATTAAATTTGTTCTAGCCGTCTCTCGTTAACTTAGATATCTCCTAAAGATGTTTCAAGATGGCTACTAACCTTGAATCACATGAAATAAAGATCGTAACTTTTATACATCCTTACCTTAGCAACAACAAAAGAAGTAACCACATAGACTGCTACTCCATGTTCCAATATCCTCAGGACTCGACATGTCAGAGTGGATCTCACCATCATCCCTCACAGGGATCATATCGCCTGTCAAAGTGTGATCTACTTTATTTTGATTTACCAGACTAGCATTTGCCTGCGCCATTGAATTGTAGTTTGCAAAGGAGTAGGCCTGAGATTGCGTAGTGTTGATACCATGAGCAGTTCTCTGCTGGCCTTTCTTGTTATTCTTTGCGCGTGATTGCGTACCAAATCTGTCGTATTTACTTTGTACTTGATGTAAATTACGGACCATACCTTTTCCCTGAAAGCTGTACCGTCTGCTGAGAGAAGCATCCCATCCTTTGCCATTGTTTAGGTCCATCCAGTCGTAATGCTCGTCATGAACCTTGTTGATGGACACAAGAGCTTTGTCCATCAACGATATTAAATATTCGTAATCGGGAGTTTCGTCAAACTTCAAGTCTCTAACGTAGCTCAAGTATTGTGCAAACTGAATAGGGAAACCATAACATAATTCATTAATTGGAGTAACTTGTTTCTTATAACCTATCTTTTCGTATTTCTGCTTATTCGTGGGTGCTTTTAGGCCCTGCCAAGGTAACGACCCGCGAAGGAAATAAAAAAATACATGACCCAAGCTTTCCAAGTCATCTCTCCTCAGTTGTTCACACCCTCGGTGCGTATTAATCGACATGTAACGTGCAGTTCCACTCAATGCCTTCTTCTCTCTATAAGGAATGTGTACCTTTGTTTTGGGATCTCGATACTGTTTGGCCATGCCAAAATCCACTACAAAAAGCTGATTTTCATCAGGTGTACTCGGTTTCCCAACCAAAAAATTATCGGGTTTTATATCGCGGTAGATTAGACTACGCTCATGGATTGCTTCCACCTTAGTAATCATTTGCTTAGCTATTTGGATAACTGTCTTCACACTAAACCTTCTCCCACACCAGTCAAATAAATCTTCCAAAGATGGTCCAAGCAAGTCAAGTATCAAAATATTATGAACTCCTTCCTGCCCAAAAAAGTAAACTTTAGGTATTCCTGGTGCTCCATTGAGAATTCTATACGCTCTATACTCGTCTCTCAACTGCGGTGCATCACATTTCCGGGGTTCGAATTTCATGGCCACTTGTTGATTGTTCAATAAATTAACTCCCTCATAAATCACTCCAAAAGACCCTTCTCCTATCTTTTTTCCAATTTTGTAGTGTACTCCCACTATATTTGACGATGTTTGTGCCATTGCGATCCACCATTCACTAGGGAGAGTTATTTATGTCTATTATAGCCAAAGCAATTTTATCCTCCGAGAGCTCCACTTCTACTGCTTTTCAATAAATCTTTTAATTCTTTATCGACTACAAATATATTCAGGTACTTTCCCTTCCCGACTGTGGCTCTATCAACTATCACAATTCCTTATTTATATAAGGAATCGATGCATACAATATATACCCTTTTTTTTTTGTCAAGTTTTGATTTTTTTTTTTTTTTTCATTAGGATTATACGCAGGTTTGTTCTTCTAAGTTGACCATTGTATCGTAAGGCCTGATAAGACACTTGTTGCAACTATAGACATGGAAGACCAGGAGGAGAAGGTTTTCAATTTAGGCCAACAGGTCTTAGCGTATCATGGACCACTTTTATATGAGGCAAAGGTAATGAAGGTGCATGAAAAAAATAAAACATTCGTAGAAGGGAAGGAAGGAGAGCATGAACCGGTGGAAAACAGCAGACTCCCGGAGGAGTTTTATGCATTGAATTCTTATTTCGTCCATTACAAAGGATGGAATGCAAAATGGGACGAGTGGGTACCACCGGGTCGGATCTTGGAGTTCAACGAGGCTAATTTAAAGATTCAGGCAGATTTGAAAGAAATGACAAAACCAGCTAAAAGTAAGCCAAAGAAGGAGAGTCAGCCACCAGAAGATAATACAGAGGCACCACCGGCAGGGCCAGGTAGGAAAAGAATGGTAACTCCAAATAACAACTTGCCAGCAAAGAAAAAGAAGCATGAGGGCAAGCAATATGAAATAGACATAGCCATAAAACCACAGGTAAAGTACATTCTTGTAGATGATTGGGAATATATCACTAAAAACGGTCAAATAATTGAACTTCCGGCAGTGTGTCCGGTAGAGGAGATACTCAGGAATTACAGAAAACACATGGTGTCCAAGAAGGCTACAAAGGAGACTATGGGAGTGGTTGACGAAGTTCTATCGGGGCTTGAGCTATACTTCAATAGGTCTTTGAGCCTCGTGCTACTCTACAAGATCGAAAGGCTACAATATCTTAATTTGATCAAGGAATATGGTAATAAGTTTGTGCCCTCGCAAATATATGGCGTAGAACACTTGCTTCGTTTGTTTGTCAGTTTTCCCGGATTGATTGCCCAGACTACCATGGATCCTACCAGTATTAGCGTTTTAATCAATCTGCTAGAAGATATTCTTGATTTCATAACGGATAACATTTCTGCTTATCTTAATGATTATGTTAATGTTAGTCCCGGGTACAGTAGTCTAGCAAGGTCGTGATGTGCGCATAATAATATTCTCTCATATAATTTGTAATTAAAGTAATTGGAAATGAAAAATTACAATGCTACAGTTGTAGAGACTTCCGGTGTTTCGAAGGAGTTCATTGATAAGTTTCGGAGCCCCTCTGATACGTCTGAGAGAAAAAATCAGGCGGTGCCTTTATTTCAAGTAAATAGTCACAAGCCAAACCTGATGCACATATACAAGAACGAGCTGGCAGAAAATGAGACTAATGACAACTATTTGTGTCAGAAGCTCCTTGAAGAAAATGAGAACATAGATGAGGTTGTCATTGTTGAGACTGGAGATGAGGAAGTGAAAAAAATTTCCAAGTACGATATCAATAATGGGGAAAGGCACCAGATAAGCAAACTTGAAGTTTTGGACTCCGAGTCTAAAAATAGCTCCAATGTACGAATAGATACCACTCCTGCTCTGCTCGAAGGCATTGAGGATATAGATTTAACGGGCAGCAATACTCTAGAGAAAAGTTATGACTTATTAGAAATGTTTGATCGAAGAAACCAGCAACTTCTCGATATCATTGACTACAATTCAGAAAAGAGGTAGTTATTCGACACGAAAGCGGGTCATAAAATACAGCGGCTCATATGTAAGAAATGCCGAAAGCTTGTAGGAGATTTTGAAAAAAATAACGGGTGGCATAAGAGTGCCAAGAAGATTAATATTTAGTACCGGTTTTACTTATTCTGTGACAATGATTTTAAGCCATAGTAATATAATGGATGGTACCAATGGCGTATGTTTTCCTATTAGCTTTCTGAAATACGGGTGCTTAAATTATAAGTGCTTCTCTTATCAATGTGCAACGGCTGGCCTTTGCATCTTTTTATCCGTCAGTACAAGTATCGAATGGCTCTCAGAATATCTATGAAAATTTAATTGAACCCAAGAGATAAAACAGAATTACTGAAGAAGAATAATATAGGTAGAAGTGATAAAGCCTTATTATACAGAGCTCAGAAACTATTTGTTCACGTAGTCTGCTCACATACTGACTGATACTTAAAGTGCACCACATGCGCATTTTGTACGTAGATTTTGTAGGCCTTCTGGTAAAATATAGAAAAAATTACTTTCAAAGGAGATAAACCAAAGAAAAGAAAGCAGAGAGATAGTGACAATCAGGTGGAAAATTATAAAAGAGTGAAAACATCAGAGAAAAAGGCCGATTTCGAAAAGGCCGATTTCGAAAAGGCCAATATAGAATGATTATGGAAATAGAGAAGTGCTTCCTTTAAAAAAAAATCCCAACTTCAATTACTCCGGTGCTAGTTTCCAACAAGAAAAGAATAGCGACTTATACTTCTAACAATATCCTATTTCGAGTTGAACCAAGCACATATAGCTCTACGATGTCACTTGATATCACAGAGCTTCTGCAGGCTGATACAGAGAGAGCATGTATATCCCAAAATTCCTTCATTCTATGTCATTACTTTTAATACGATCTTTCCTGGAAGTCTTTTTGAGATAAACTCCTTTTGCGCTTCCGCAATATCCTTCAAAGGGTAGACCTTACCGACGTTCGGTCGAATCTCGCTTTTTTCAATGTAAGGAATAAAGTTTTCAAAGACTTCATCCCGTTGGAGTGACCATGAAGAATATGTCAACTACTTCAAAACCAACGTCTGCCAATCAGCATACCTTCCATTGAAGTACCGAACCTACATGCACACCTCCTCCTTTAAAACTTGCAAACAATCAATGCATGGCGGTCCAGGAACGAGGTCTAAGATCCAATCTACGGACTACTCTTTCAACTGCTTCATATTGTGAAAAACTTCGTCTGCATCCATCCCAAGGACATTTTGCTTTTGATTGGGTGCGATATTCCAACTACGTGGGTACCACGACGCTTCGCTAATTGAACAACAGCGGATCCAACGTCTCCTGAGGCATCGGTAATGGCTACTACACCGCTCTTAACTCCTCCTGAATTAAGCATCCCTTCTGCTGTAGAACAAGCACAAGAGATCGATGCCAACTCAATCGAGTTCCATGAACTTTCCACTTTATAAGTTTCTCTCGATGGTGCTTTAGTATATTCTGCAAACGCTTCGTCGCACTTAGTTCCGAAGTCTCGGCATTTCCATCGTTTTTCAAAATGAAAACTTCGAAGCTTCTTTTGTACTAGTACTCTCTCGGCAAGACGTTCTTCAGATACTTTTCTTCCAACAGCTACGATTCTACCACAGCAATCGGTTCCTTCGATACGAGGAAACTGACGTCCTTTTGCCCACAAGCTTCCATCGTCACCGGCATTATTTGGTTCAGAGTCCCTCGAATTCGCTCCTGTTGGGACGCTTTCCGAATACTGACCTAGTCTGATATCAATATCAATATCGTTAACTCCAGCTGCTTCCACTTTGATCAAAACTTCGTAATCTCCGGGCTCTGAAATTGGAATATTCTCTGAATATACTAAATTATCGAGCACACCACGCCCAATAAGTTAGATACCTGTAAATTTGGAACTTTTACCATATTGGATTGACCTTGATTAGTTCAAGAAGAATTCTTATTTTTCAACTTCTATATTTCCTGAGTGAGTGAGGAGCGATCTTTCTTTTTTAGTTGCTTTACATATTTCTGACTCATCAGACTGAAGATGCTCCAAAAGTCAAGCTTACTGTGTGTATCTTGATTACTGTCCATGCCATAGATTGATAGAAGGAAAAAAAAAAAAAAAAAAAAAAAAAAAAATTTGGAACTCTGATTCATACTTCGAAGACTTTAGAAGTTTTCACGATGCGATTTCTACCTGTTCTATTGAGTGTAGCTTAATGATCACTGATAAGTACTCTGGCCTACCGAGCTTATGAATTGGCCTATATAACCGAGTTGATTTGGTTATGATAAATGAATAATGCGACTAAAATAAAGATAAGGGACTGAAGTGGAACTTTTAGATCAAGAAACCTAGAAATTGAGTTTACTGTAGTTCTACAAATATTGACATTTATCTTATTCCAAGACATACCATGACAGTGATAAATACTATGGAATACTATTACCGGCATAATTTTCTGCAATAAAAAGTTCAAAAATTGTCTTTTATGTAGTGTACTCACGTATTGATATCAATAGTAACACATGCGCATTTTGTAAGTAGATATTTTGTATATTTTCAGAATAAGTATGGGAAAACTCACTTTCAAGGGAGATAAACCAAAGAAAAGGAAGCAGAAAGCATGCGAGAATCAGGTGGAAAATGATAAAAGAGTGAAAATATCAGAAGAAAAAATAGACTTAGGAAAATTCAATTTAGAAGGATGGTGTTCAGCTACTGAAATAGCAGACTTAAAAGGTCCTTTTATAATACTTGCCAAGATTGACAAAGAAATAAAAATTATCGAAATAGAAGATGGTGAAGTAAAGCTAGGGTCTAAAGTAGTAATTGAGGAGAAGGAAAATAACCTTCTTGGTCATCTATACCGCGAAGACATCCATAAAGCTGAACCTACGACTGTTCGACAGGTTTTGACATTTGTCCCAATCCAGGACAAGGAAAAATCTGTATTGGATACGAAAGGCACTGAAAAGTTCGCTTTTAGAACATACAGGCGTACATATTTCTCTTCCTCTTTTTCAGAGGAGCACGCAATCGGAAACAATGAAGTTTTTAGCTTGAAATTGACTCCACTGCATGTCCAGGAGTATAATTATGAACTGCCTCGATGGAAAATATTTAATGGAGGAAATAAGTTAGTACTTAGAGTTAACGAAAACAGCATAGTGGAACCTGTCATGGTACATGAGGATTCTATTGACTCGAATCTGACTTATGTCTCTGATTTTGTCATTAGAGTTCACGCCAGCAATACGGTGAAGGGTGCTCGTCTCGCACTCAAAATGAGTCTGAAAGATAAACTTACTGAAGATCCTGATGAGCAGATTAGAAATCTTCTCCATGAGCTTGACAAAGAATCGCGAGGGAAGATAGAAATTGATACAGCCTTAGTGACGAGGCTAAGGTCTGCGCTTTCAAATGGCAACATTAATGAACAAATGATTGAGGAAAGATCAAGGGTAATATCGAAAGGGTAGGTTAATAGCTGCTCGAAAAACATAGGAGAAGAATTTTAACTCGAAGGTATTTTGGCGATATCGAAAAGTTTCGACCACTTGCTTATAGTTCCAGTTTATCCCCCCGCACTTAAATTTTTTCCCTGGTGTCGCCTTGCAAACATGATAGGTTTTTGAAAACAGTAACTTTTTTGTGTCCCCGTTAGTGGAAAATAGTGCTTAGAGTCATTGTAAAACACTCAGTCTCAAATTTTGTAAAACATACTTAGGTTGAACAATAGTATAATGCTTTGGTGTATCTCGAAGGGATTTTACTAGTACCGGATACGCTAATTAAAGGCATTTCACATAAAATTCATACCCACTCTCAAATTAGCGGACAAGAACGTTAAGATGTTTTTTTACTGAAACTATGTACAACTGAGGCTTGGTTCACAGAAAGGTCCAGGGCAATACCATGGACTCAAGAAAAAAAGAAGAAAAGCTCCACAGTTTTCTTGGCTGGTCGCTAGTATCTCATCGAGATGAGCCACAGTATGGTTCTTGTGACAGGGTTTCTTTTTAGTATGCATACAGTGACTTTTTTAATGTGAACAAGATAGAGCCTCTTAAAAGTTTACGGCTTCAACGAGGAACTCTTTTCTGGAATTCTTTTGTCATTACAATTAGATATTACAAATATTTTGTCTTGTCCTTAAGGAGTTTAACTCCTTAAACTTGAAAGTACTTGGAGACATTTTCAAAGGAAGAAAATCAGACAAATAGACATGCATATCGCTTCTTTAAGCAAGGAAAAAAAGAGACCCATATAAATTTAAATGCCATATCAGTTTTCGTAGCACAGTAATTCATAAAGACTTTTGAGCTCTTGAATTAAATAGGCTTTTTCTAAGGATTAATATCGTTTAGCAAACTTCTACACGAAAGTAGACTTTAAATGCAGACAGTTTCGCAGCCGGTTTCGATATCAACTTTCCCTTTTCTCTTTTTATCTTTTTTTTTTTTTTTTTTTTTTTTTTTTTTTTTTTTTTTTTTTTTTTTTTTTTTTTTTTTTTTTTTTTTTTTTTTTTTTTTTTTTTTTTTTTTTTTTTTTTTATTTAGACACATCACATAGAAAAATTTTGAAGTTAAAGAGATATTCTCCAGATAATGATAAAAAGCTAAGATCAACACAAGTTTAACTGAAATACATAAATAAAACTATATAATTGAAGTCAGTGATTTTTTTTTTTATTTGTCTCACAAAGAGAAGCGTTATAGAAAATGTTTGGAGTTTATCAGCCACAAGGAGAAAAAAAACCCTTTCATCAAATGACTCCAGAGGAACAAGGTGAGGAAGGTGCTAAACAAATGATGGAGCTCATACAATCATGTCCGGGAAAAACAACAATGGCTGGGGTGTCAGGATTCTTTTTGGGTGGATTTTTCGGATTATTCATGGCATCCATGGCGTATGATGTTCCGGTAGGAACTTCAGCAGTGAATTCCATAAGAGATTTACCTTTCAAACAGCAAATGAAAATTCAATTTTCTGATATGGGGAAGAGAACCTACTCATCAGCAAAGAATTTTGGATATCTTGGATTAGTTTATTCCGGGGTGGAGTGTTCAATAGAAAGTTTGAGGGCTAAGCATGATATTTATAACGGGGTTGGTGCTGGTTGCGTAACAGGAGCAGCTTTGGCTGTGAAATCTGGGCCACAAGCAGCTGCATTTGGCTGTGCAGGTTTTGCTGCATTTTCTACTGCGATAGAATTATATTTTAGCAGTGATAGTGCTCGGCCACCAGAAAATGACTACGATGAATGAAGTTCTAGAAAATTAATGTATAATAGATATGATACATAAGGATAGTAATCCTTTTGATAATACATAAAGTTACAATATTCAACAAAAGTAATAGCAGTAATCGTAATTAAGTCCTGATACGAAGAACGACGTGAGAAAGTATACAACCATTACCAACGCTATTATAATGCTTACATTTCTCCAAAAAACGTCTGTCTTATTAGCTCTTCGTAGTATTTCCTTATCCTTCTGCAAACGTTCAAGTTCATTCAACACTGAGCTGTCAATCTTGGAGGATCCCTGTTCTTCGAAACTCTGTTCCCTTTCATTGGCTCTTAGCATTTCAAGCAAATGTTTATGAAATTGTTCAAATTCGTCATAATCAATGTCCAATCTTCCCTTCTGAACTATTTCCTGAAACTCCTCGAGCCTTAGTCGTAAGGATTTTATCAATTCAACTTTATCATATATGCTGACTTGTCTGGAATGGTACTGAAGTTCTCGGGAAGTTTCGTACGGCAAAGGACGAATATATTTTCGTAAAGGAATTGGTCGAGGACGACTAGTATTTATGCTTTTTGCCCTATCTTGAAATATGTCTGATGGTTCTTCATTTGACCGTTCGAAAGAACGTCTATTGAGCAGAGTAGTATCTCGACTTTTTCTTCGGTGCCAATTTTCCTCGCTGCCGCTCCTGTTGTTGTCACTCGAGATGGAATTTTCCACTTTATACGGTAGAGGTAGAGGATCCCCCAACTGATGAACCAAATCCAAGTTTTTTCGCTTAGTCTTGCTTGTCCAATTCATTGTCTTTCATGTTGTTCTTTGCTTGTCAAAGTAAATCATTGCGACATAAATAAACGCGAAATTAAAAATCGAGATAAACCGTTGAAAAAAAAAAAAAAAAAAACCAAGCTGTCTACAAATGTGAGCTATTTCTATCAGACCTTTAATCCAATTTGAAAAGCCTTCCTTATTAATACACGTTACTATATAGGATCGTTTATGCGTTGCTAATATGCGATACTAGTTTAATAATTATTACCTTCCTCATCATAACTTTGCAATATGTTAGCCAAATTCTCTAGAACTTTTTTATCGTCAGAAACAAAATCCTCTACACCGTATTGGTAGAGAGTGAAAACACCATATATAGCAGCTAAGGAACAAATAACAAAAGCCACATACCCCTTGGCGGTAAATCCTTCAGGGAGAGGTTTACTTTGCACACGTTCACCAGTTAAATCAAGCCATTGTTCCCTGCTAGATCCATAACGGCCAGCAGCATTACCTTTTGAAGAAACATGTGACAAGCTGCAAGATTCGAAGTGATTAGCTGGAATAGATTGGTAATTCTGAATGTCCTCAGGTGCCTCGATTAGGATAATTGCAAGGCCTTGCTCCAAATGCCAGTCCACGTGACAATGGAAAAGCCATACTCCAGGGTTGTTGGCTTTAAAGCGAATAATAAGAAACCCATTTTCGTTGACCATGACGGTATCTCGATGCAAAGGATACTTGGGAAATTCATTATGCCTTGGATTACTAGGATCGTAAGCCACTGGATCATCATCCTCCCCTGCTTCAGACCTATAGATCACCTGGAAATTGTGACCATGCATATGGAAAGGATGTTTCCCACTGTCAAAATTGTTTAATATAATATCAACGACCTCATCCTTTCGCAATATATAAGAATGAGTATTTGAACCATATATGGCTTCCTCAGTTGCAAATTCTCCTCCAGTAATTGCCGTCATTAAAGTAGGTACTAACGGAGGTGTGTAGGTTTTTCCATTAAATAAAGCGTATTGGACGCCATCTCCTAAATTCTCCATTGTCAAATTCAAAACTATTTGATGATCGCTATCATGCATAAGAGGCAGCGGTGATATCGGCTTCAAGAAAAAGTCGTCAACTGGATTCAAGTTTCCCATCATATTGTCAAATGACTCTTCAGAATTCTTAATTGGTTCTGGCAATTCCTTATCGTTATAAGCAACCCAATTAGTAGAAATCACTTGCAACTCTGGAGGCACAAGATCTAACATATCTTGGTCCATTATGTTGAGAAACCTATAATTTGCTTCGGTTGTGTCCTTTGTTCGAACGAGTACAGAATACCGCTGTGCTACAGCAAGGTATAATGAATCTGTCACCGTGGGCTCAACATAAACCCCGTCTGCCTCAACTATAGTGAATGTGTGGTCCTCAATTTGCAAATACTGCGATACAAATAACCCAACATTGGCTACCCGAAGGAGATAAGTCTTATTGGGCTCCACCAGCCAAGTCACATTCCTCGTATCATTGAACAAAGTGTTCTGAGGTATAGGCTCAGCTCCCGTAGGATTATAGAGACTGAGAAATGACCTCATTAGCTCAGTATGTGGTTTGTGATACCAGTCACTGACTGATAGAACAACTTCCTCGTCATAATCAAAAGGTAAGGGTTCTGGATCCTCGATAATAAAAAGTCCTCGCAAACAATCCCCATATTGCGCTCCTGAATGTGAATGATACCAGTAAGTACCAACCTGATCCACCGTAAAGTTATATAAAAATGTGAAACCCGGTGGAATAGGACATTGTGTGACCATTTCCGGTCCATCCATAGCATTCTCTCCTTTTTGAAATAAGCCATGAAAATGCAATGACGTATTCATATTTTCAAGTTGATTCGTGACAAATATTTCGACTCTATCATGCCTTTTCACTCTGACGGTGGGCAAAGGAAACTGATTATTGATACCTATCACATTCCGTTCATATACTCCATCAGGATTTCCTTTAAAAACACTAACATTAAAATCATAAGTGTGCGTAGTACCTATGCAACCTATAACTAGCGCAAACCATAACGTCAATAAAAGAATCATCCTAAGTCCTGTTACAAAAGCAGTACCGCACTTTAATTCGCAGTTTTTATCTTTTGGATCTCTTCGAATATCGGAAAATATCACGTGCTAGAGTTTTTTTTTCGGTATTACACAAAAAGCACAGGTAATAGTGGGCTTTATTTCAGTACTGCGATAAGGATGCTTCTCTACTATATTACTATTCGATATGAGCTTATCGTAGTGGTTGCTAAATAAAATTGTAATTTCGATGCTTGTGTGGCTGACAAAGAATCTGCATTGAATGTAAATAGAATTAAACACCTAGTCAAAAAGTTCCAGAGAGTGCTTCATTACTTCTCAATTTACCATTTAAGCTTAACGGAGTAGTACGTTTACACTGAAAATCGGTAGAAACACCTCATAAAAACAGATAACTATCCCATTCATAATTATGTGTTGGAAACGTGCAACTACGATCGAGGTCATAGCAAACCTAGCTGAGTCGTTTGATGGAGGTACAAAACTACTGATGATCTACTTTTCTAAAGTCGTTTGAGGTGAAAAATCTCAATGTAATGCTTCGCTTTTCCTTTTTTTTTCCTCTCCAAATCAACTGAGTCGATGTTTATTACCATAATTCATTCTGTTTCATCTCCGTAAAAACATAAAACGAATTATCAACTTTGGAATTTGTCGCCGTTCGAAAAGAAAGGTTTAACTCGAAGCTGTGTTTGCGTTTAAACAAGCCGTTGAGTTAAGGCGTTTGATGTAATATTATCATTAGGATATGCTTGAGAACCTGTCTTTTGCGCATCAAATTATATCATGTTTAAGCTAACTAGACTACATGAGTCCATTACTAAGTTTTGGTATTTCTTGAGAGAACACATGATAAGTAAAGAGACCTATAATTGTGTTTAATAATTTCAATACGACCTTATATGTCTATGATAATTCTCAAGAAGGACATAAGCGACAGATGATGTTACCATTACTCTACCAAGCATTCCGTTACATTTTTAGCAGCTGTGACTTAGGATTTGTCGCTCGGATAATTACACTTAATTAAACTGACCCCCCAAATAAATTCGTCTTAGGTTATCCATGAACTTAGCCTGGCACAAGAAGTAAAAAGTTCAACAACTAGAGGTCCAAGTAAAATATTATGAAGGTGTTCCTAAGGTTTCGCCACTAATCCCATGGTTGCAAAAATTTTTAGTCCTTTTTTGGAGGATATGGTTCCAACAGAAGCTCAACCCAATAGAGTGATACTACGCTCAGCACTCGCGGAATTCAAAGTCGTATTCTTCTGAGATGTTTACATAGGACTATGTTTGTGCTAAAAGCACCTAGGAAGAGCTAAAGTTTTTTAACCGTATTTCAGAATGATCTAAAACAGAACTACCGTTTTCCTCCTCAGCGTACTGCTCTTTAAGCAAAGTTTCGGCCAGTCTCTTCTGATTTTCACTCAAGTGCTCAATTGCATATTTAAAAGCAGTCGAATCTTTTCTTAATAATGCCAACAACTTATTACGTAAATAGTCCTTATCCAACACATTCTTCTCCGAGAATCGTAATAGTAAAGCTACCAAGAAAGAGTAGAAAACACACACCCTTCCATGGTCAAAATTTTCATAGTTATAAAACAACAGCAAGGTGTCAAAACCAACTTTTGCATCGAAAGTTGAATCCTTAAGGAGTTTCAGGACAAGCTCGCGCACTAGTGATTTCATCAAAAAGTCTAGTTTATTAGAGTGGGCGTGCTGTATTAAAGATCTGACGCACAGAAAACCAGTCGATACTGTCTGGGAAAAACACAAAAGGTTAACCAAACAAGCACTCAAATGCTTCGATTCTTCAGAATCGAGGTGAACGCCACTATTGGTAGCGAGAATTATTGGAGTGAGATAAGTGAAGCTATAAGCGCTATCAATATCAAAGGTTTCTCTAATAGTATTGTGAAATATTTCAAGTAGCTTCTCAAGATCATCAACATCTCTGCACCGCACAATAACCTCCTTCAAATAGGGCAAAACCGTCGATATTAATGTTTCATTTTTTCTCTTATAAATCTTCGCTATAATGAACAAAAGAACGGCAAATATGTCTGACTTTAACTGAGGGGGTAAAGATGGTAGCATTTCACTAACATTCTGAAAAATGGACGACAAAATTAACTTGCTATCCTCAGTGAGGGAATGTCTCATTGCTAGTTTAATCATTGGGTCAGAAGTATCAACATCCGTACGCAAAAAAGGAATAATTGAGAACAACGGAGACATGCAAGTCTTGGTTAGTTCTACCGTATATCCTAAGATCTCCTGGCTATCTAACTTCTGAACAGCAGAATTTTGGATTATGACCCTGATTAAACGCAGGACCTCGCACTTAACTTCAGTATTGTTCTCCATTAGGAGCAAGCGGTCAAGCAGTAGACAGAATTCTTCGAAGATATCGGGATCAAATATAAATTGGAGTATATCAGGTATTTCTGTGAGTTTTCCTAGAGTAATCAATGTTTCTTGACACTTTTTCTTCTTTAGTAGCGACTCTAGACATTGACTAAAAAGAACAAAGAAGAAGGTCTTAGACTCAATTCCAAGATATCTGTTAACAAAAGCCTCATCAGTTAAGTCGGAAGTTAAAGATCTGACGTAATTTAGCCAGAATTCCTCATAATTTTCGACGTCTTTGCTATTACTCTCGTTATATTTTGATGTGGAATATTCTTTTATTAACGAGATCCAGGACGAATTTAAGAGAACGGAATACTCCCTTAAGATGTCTAACAACTCTTTTTCTACGCCTTCGTTTTCCTGCGAGGAGATTTTAAGTAACGCCCATGCATTCATTATTGATAGTTGAATAGCTTTCTTATTATACTCAGACGTGGACTCGAGGAACTTATATCTAATAAACTTACTAGCTGACAATTCTTCCAATAGTTTTATTAGAGTCTCCATTATACGATGCTTTGAGTAAAATTTAATCTTTCTTAAGTTGATAAATTTAGAAGCTAATTCTATTGCATAAGAAACAATTCTAGGATTATTGTTAACTTTAAAGCATGGAATAATAGAACCTATTATTTGGGCTTGTTGCTGTTCTAAAAGAGAAGCACCTTGAAACGAAGGATCCTCCATATCCCCGAATAGTTCAATTATATTGTTAAGCAATTGAAGGCCACCTATTTCCATTTCAAATATGGAAGAATTAGCTCCTAAAAATGCTATCTTTACAAGCTCTTGTATCCTTTCTTGAACATTATTCAAAACATCCTTATTGTTGGATGCTATTCTCAATATTTTATTCAATAACTGATACACAAAAACCTTTAATTCATAATTGATAGGCTCGCTAATGTCATTGCTGGTTTCTGTGACAATGCTTTCTACTTCATCATCCTTAAGCAGTATTGGATTCTGATGTGCTTTTTTTTGTCTTTGCTGCAACGGAAGAAGTTTTTCATGGTAATTCAAATTAATAAAAGGCTGAGCCAACTGCTCTGAAGATGATTTGAACAAAGAGCACAAAACTGCGACCGAATTTACGCTCAAGTTGGACTCTACCCATGAAGATATCAACTGCTTGAGCTCCTCACAGGGTTTTAAGTTCATAGCTGTCCATAGGAGTTTTAAAGTTTCTGCAGATAAAATTTTGGCTCCAAAAATCTTTACTAACTCCATATAAGATGAGCACGCTAACCTATAGAGACCAGAACTCAGGTTCATAGGGAAAATGGATTCCTCGTGAATGGAAGTTGGACTAGTACTAACCAATGCCTTTTTTATATTTTTGGATATAACAAAAGTTAAAAGCTCAGTGAAAAACACCTTCTCCCCTTTAATTAGACCTGAGTCATAAACAACAACTTCGCATAATACGTCTAATACATTTTGGTATACCTCAAGATAATCATTTGCAGTCTCACACCCAATAGCATAGCTTGGACTAGTTATGAGGTATTCCAATCTGAATTTTAAGTGAGGAGTCAATTCTCTAAGACTTGGACCTAAAATAGTGATACATTTCTTGGTTAACTCAACAATTAAACCAGTTGATCTGTACCTACATTTCAAGTTAGATAACAAAAAGTTTCGGTATTCATAACCGAACCTATCATCTAAAAATATTTCACTCAAAATTAAAAGAAGCTTCGAAATGTGGGGAAGCATATCCATGTTATTGTCAACTAGAATAGCCATAGACCTCAACGTAAAATGATGGATAATTGGATTGGGGTCCCTTAATAGCTGCAATCCAATATCAAAAACGTCAGCTAACCCGAATCCAGAGTATTTATTTATCTTAGATAAAGCTAAGATACAGTAACCCCTCTGATAAGGCTCAGTGTCTTCGACAATTCTTTTTACATAGTACGATATCTTCTCAGATACAATATACTTGTGAATTCTCAAGTTACCACACGCCAATCCAACAGATTCGCTGTTAATTAAAGCGAGAGATATATTTTTAAAGTTAACCTTATCTGTTATATCCAAGCACAGCAATAAAATGTCTTTATCCACTGTTTGCTTTTCATTTAGCGCCATTTGCAATAGACCGTGGATTGCTAAAGAAACGTTTGTCATACATGATTCCTTCCTTAATGGATCGATGGACGAAACACTAGCGAAACTCTGCATTTGTTCAAGTAAAGAGTATTGGATCTTCGCACTCAAGTACGGGAAAACCAGTTCAAATAACTCTATCGCGGTATCCACTAGAGAAACCAAAAGGTTGGGTGAATATGTGCGTTCCACTGAATATCTTCCACACAAAAATTGAAAAGGATCATGAACTATGTTAGAATCAAAGGAAAAATCGATATTTTTGGTGAAAGAATTAAACCAATACTCCGTCCTTCTGTTTTCTTGGTCTTTTAGTGACTTAACTTCTCCTTTATAATGCACTTCACGTATACTATCAACACTGTTCATAGAATTACAGACCATAAGCTTATCTATTTTACCTCCATCATTCAAAAACTTACTTGAAACACCAAAAGAGTAATTAAAAGTTTCACCAAGGTACAAGTCATGGGGGTAAAAATCGTTAATCCTTTTGTGGAAAATCTTCTTCTTTTTTGGCTTTTCTTTATGATGTTCTGCTCCAAAAGACCTAGAAAATAGCTTTGAATCGCTGAATAGCTTTACCAAATATATGATGATATTTGCATTTAAATCATTCTTTATAAATGAAGCAATTTTTATAAAACATTGCAAAATGACCTTCTTTCCATACAAAATAAGATTTACCATTTTCTCTTCCTTGCTCCTATGATCCTCCATGTTAGATTTCGAAAACTCGAAATTACTTAATCCAGCCCTTAAAGAAATATCGTTTAACTGGTAACTTGAAAGAGACGTGATAACTCCAATGCTAGGAAAAGAGTTCTCCAAAAAGGTCAAGTAGTTGTAGGATTTAGTCAACAAAAATTGAACCTGTCTCAACGACTCCGGTGATAATTCAACGGAGTCAAGATATTGTACAAAAGCAATCAAGCCCGAATTCCTCAATTTAAGATTGTCAATTATTTCGCCTTTTTGCTCTTCAACATTATCACTCAACGAAGATCCCATATATTGCGTTGTTAAAAGACTCTTCCAAAAAACCAAAATTTGGGACAAATTTAGTCTCACAAATTCTAATTCGTTGTAAAACGTGATGATCGAGGACAAAATAATCCAACAGGAGCAATTTTTTGAGCCCTTCCCCGAATTCATATGCTTCAAATTCTGAGTACAAAAGCTCAATACTCTGAATATTACAGAATTCTGAAGTTCTAGAGCATTGCTGTTTTTTATTAAAGCCAGCAACGCCAAGGAATAATATATCAATCTTAGCTCAGACAGAGGCGAAACATTCTCTTGATTATTTGTCGATAAGGACTTACCGTAATCCTCATATTCTTGGGTGACAAATTCGAATAGTCTTTGAAAAACCCAATTTATGCTGGAGTCGTTGTATTTCACATATTTCAATAAAGTCTGGATAGCTAGCAATCTAATGTTTACATTGTCATTCACTATTAATCTGAAAAGAGTTTCACTCAAAAAACTACTTCTTGGTGAGATCTCGTTTTCCTCGTTAATTTCGCCAGGTATACCACTATGATCCTTGGTATCATCATCAAAAGTGTTACCCTCTTCATCTTTAACCGGGCTAGCAGCGCTAAAGTCCAACCTATAAGGTAAAAGTTTCTCTATCATGCGTAAAAGTAGAAAGCACTGATAATTATTCAGGTACGGAAGTATCAAAAGTTTACTATCAAATTTTTGCTTATCATGACGGCTTTTAGAAGACTTAAATGGAAAAATGCTTTGTTCTCTTATACCTTGTGTAGAGCTTTTCTGACGACCAGTAGATGGATTACCCGTGCCCACATTGTGTCCTAATGCCTGCAAACTAAACTTACTATAGATATAATTTTTCAAAACTTCATGGCACGAGGGACCACTTTCTTCGATTATAAATTCAATGAGAATCGAGAATTGATCCAGGACCTTGTCAAGGAATTTATTTTGAATTGGATTGGCTGAGCCATTGAGATCGCTAAATTTAATTAATATCATATCTAAAAGGTCTTGTAAGTTCGTTGCCAAGAAATTAGAATCTTGAAACAGCTGTAATTGTAAATAAAATGTCAAACTCTGTAGCAAAGATGATACCAATAATAAATTCTCTAGTTCTGAATGAATTATACTCTCACTGTCATGTGTCTCTATCTGATTGTGGTTAGCTTTCGCCTCCTCCAAGGGATTGCTGAGCATGTATCCGAATGGCTCATGATTCGCACTAGCACTGGGAAGAGGAATTTCATCAAGAAGATACTCGACCGCATTAAATTTCCCTGTAGAAACAAAATTGAAAAGTAAGTTGGACATTAAGTCAATCCCCGCCAACCGTATTTCCGGAGAATAATTTGCAAGTGCATAAGATATTGTCTTTTGATGACTCAGTAGAAGGTTATTTTGAAACAGGTTCTGTTGACTCATTAAAGAATCGGGACTGATTTTAGATCCAGCTGAGTGCGAAGACGTCAGCATGGTCAATAAGTTAACGTAGTTGACGGAAACTGCCAAACACAACAAGTTTTTTAACGTCGACACATAATTTTTCTTTATTAGTATCGTAGTTGAGTTTTCGCTATTGACTTCCTTGTCCTTCCCTAATTCAAAACACACTGGGTATTCAACTATATTTCGGGTTACTATTTTGAGTAGTTTTTGAAAAAGCTTATCATCAATATCACCTCGGGAAGCTAATTTAGTTGTTGTGTTTAGCAAATACACTAGACTACTGCTAAGCCTAGGGTGTTTTTTAAGGATCTTGTATACCTGACTGACGGTGAAACTGACTAAGGAACCCAAGGAGTTTGGAAAGTTCTCAAATAAATCAATTAGTATTATAATAGATAGTTTTGTAATAGGAGAAATAGATGACTCATCTTGTATAGTTATAAAGTTGAGCAAGTCATTGGCGAAGTCATGTACTTTTGTGGGGAGTTTACTAAGAACAAGTACTAAGTTTCTGGAAAGTAGTTTTATGCAATTTAACGAAAAGCCTAAAGCATCAGTTCTTATGTTTTCTGTATTATCTTTTTGTTTAGCTTGTGTATCATATGTCCTTTTATACCTCTCTAAAAGTTGTGAAAGCTGATACAATACCAGTGAGTAGTCTATCTCTGATTCATTTTCATCGTAGTTTTTTAATCTGCAATTCAATCCAACGAGATACTCAAGTATTTCTTCCCCGCTGCCGTCCCTAATTGTTTTCTCTAAATCCTTGCTATCTAGAGACATTTACTTAGCAAAATAAGACGTATTCTTGGGCTTATGCTTAGTTACTGCCAATAACAAAAGTTTTAGACTCGCGAACGCGCAATGAAAGTGGTAGCAACTTTTCCTAAAAATAGTCTACCTGCTTAGAGTACTCAACCCAGGAGCTCATTTGAATGAAAAGGTGATGCTAGCATACCTATCACTATAGTACTCATCTACTAGTTTAGTCTTTTTTAGTACCAAAAAATGGTACTTTTACCTGCACTTTAAGTGGTTGCTTTAGGCTGCAAGCTATGACATTGTCTGCTTGCTTAATGAGTGTAGGAAAGGTTTTGAGGGTTCACAGGGTATTATTCTAAAAATATTTAGATAACCACGGGATGCCTGAGTAGTCTTGAGATTCTGACTTCGTAAAGTGAGTCTTACATGTATTTTGTTACTGATATATACTTGGTTTCTGGTAACGAAAAGTACTGTGTTTATCCCGCCGAGATTCGTCTCATTGTGAATCTTGGATGGTATTTCGTTTCACTTTGTTCTAGATACAAGCTACAAGTTTAGCAATAAAAATCAAGATTGCATGACAGATTAGATTAGAGATATTCTCATTTTCACTCAGCTTTACTTGATACTTGTGTGCCGAATTTTGATCTACTAGGAAGCTTTTAGATTTAGCAAAAGCTTTAAAATAACATACAACTTAGATGAGCTCACTCTACCAAAAATGCTATTTAAATCGACAAGAAAAATAACTTAGCCTATGCCCTAGTTCCTCCAATGCTCTTTGCACAGACCAAAAACAAAAAGGTGCGAAAATAGAATCACGTGCGTAATTGTCGGCATGGAATCGTCACCAAAGCGATAAAAAATCCATTATTGAAATAGTTTAGTTGTTTTTCAGACGAAGTTACCCTACTTTATTGGTAAACATAGCGGGTAACCCTAGGTAAGAAATTCAGCTAAGAGTATGGAGAATCAACAGGAGATAGGTGGGGCTCAAGCTTTACTTCAGCTTGGCTCAAAGAATAGGGATGAGGAACGTGAGGCTAAACAAGGTGAGTCAGAAGCTTCGCTCAATATAAGCAATGGCGACTTAGATATACATGATAAGGACGGACATCCCATCGAAGATGTAGCCGAGCATGGAACAACAGAAGACCATGATGCAGAAGGAGACTTTGGCGATGCGAAAACAAACCAACAAATTAATGATGCAGTTGAGGCAGCGGTGATGAGGTATGTTGGAGGGACCTTAGATGATACCGGAGAAGGATCGGCAAATGGATCGAAAAAGAATAAACGCAAGTTGCAACAGGACGATATCATGTCTAATATTCATGATTTCAATCAGTGGACAGGATTTCTAGATGCTGATATAGCTGGCAATAACCAAGATTTCAATTCATTTGCGACACCTCAGAATCAACAGCAGAACACGCAGTCTTTGCAATATCTGAACAAAATGAAAAAGAAGCCAAAGATTCTTCCTCAACCACATAATGAAATTGATCCTGAGTTGACCGGAATTAGTAGCATGCCGGATAATGATCTGCTAGTTCAGGATGCTATGTTGGATCCTCGAGAACTTGCAAAGCATCTTGGAAATGGATCTTTGCAGGACCTGGATTTTTCTGCGACTTTGAATAATATGCCTCCGCACCAAGCGCAGCAAGTTCTTCTTGCTGCATCTAATGCAGCTCAGAGTCATACTAATGGTCTGGAGCCGTCTGCTGTAATTAATCAGTTGATGCATGCTGCCTCGAGTGCACAAACAAAAAGAGAGAGGAAGGCTCAAAAGCCTACGAAGCCAGAGGAAATAATGGGCTATCAAGAAGTGAGGACGTCCCCTACGGATTTAAAAAAGCATAAATTTAATCACTTAACTTCTATTGATTCATTAATAGAGGAAGCTTCGGCTCAAGCGTGTAATTGGTTCAATAGTTTGCCTGAAAATGCAACAAAAGGTCCTCGTCTTTTCTCACCGGAGGAAATTCAGGCAGTGGACCACTTTATTAATGGATATTGCCATATACATAAGCTATCAAGAGAGGATATCTGCCATAGAATTTGGTCTAATGACCGCAAAAAGGACAACTTCTGGGAGTCTTTGACACGTATACTTCCTTACCGTTCCCGTGCATCAGTATACAAGCATGTCAGACGACAGTATCATGTGTTCGAGGTGAGAGCTAAGTGGGACAAGAAGGATGACGAAATTTTACGCTCCCTTGCTTCAACTAAGGAAGGAAATTGGAAGGAAATAGGAGATGCTATGGGACGAATGCCAGAGGACTGTAGAGATAGGTGGAGAAATTATGTCAAATGCGGTGACAACAGGGTTTTAAACAAGTGGTCTGAAGAAGAAGAGAGAAAACTCAAAGATATAGTTAGCGACATGCTAGAAAACTCAAACGCAGAAAATAAGCGAAAGGGAAATGCAATTAATTGGACTGTAGTAAGCGAACGAATGGATGGTATTAGATCGCGTATTCAATGCCGCTATAAGTGGAATAAATTGATCAAAAGATCTTCGGCCCAAAAAGCTTCCTTCATGGACACAGAGACTCGTCTATGGTTGTTGCAGAAAATACAACGTTTGGGATTCCCTTCTGTCGACAATATTGATTGGAACTACCTTCTGCATTTATACATGGAAGAACACAAAGGCTTACCTCATTCTGGGGGCAGATTTGGCGATAAGCTAATTGACATAAGTGCTTCGGACTTTAAGATGACCTTGGAAAAATTGGTTTCAGATAGAAAGGATCTAGCTAAGATGTCCCTACCGCAGCTTTTGGATCACTTGATCAATGATCTCTATATAGAACACGACCTGGTCCCTACAGCTACTCAAAATGGTGCTCAAGGTGCTCACTCGCACCCTTCCTCTTTGCCATTGCATAGACAGGATGTGTCTAGTCCATCCAACTACGCTACCGCCGATCGCCATGTTCAGGAGCAACCTATGCCTGATGATGATGCTACATCTATAGCAAATGCTGCTGTGGCTGCAGTATCTGTTGGAGTGAACGGTGATGATCCTCAGACACACGAGTACAATTTGTGGAGGTGAAGTGTATTTTAAATAAAACGTTAGGATAAGAATATATTTGTGTACTTTTTTTTTTTTTTTTTTTTTTTTTTTTTTTTTTTTTTTTTTTTTGGGGAACAACTATACGTGTGTGTGCTAAGACTTGCCTAGTAGTCCACTATAAACATTTATTAGTAGAAAGTCAGCTTATCTGGGGAGTACTTACATCGAAGAAACGATCATGAGTAGTAGAGATGGAAAGCATGAGATACTATCTTTCTACAATATTTCTACGTTGACTCCTACAAAGCGTGAAGATATCAGGTTGAATGAGAATTTAAACACCAATCTTGATTGGGTAGAGAAGCTTAGCACAGATGAACAGTATAAGCTTTTAGGAGAATTGGTGAATACTACAAGTGGAAATGGTAGCAAGACACTGTATAATTATGATAGTGAAGACTGTGAAGACCCACTTACTGGAAGAGGAACTAATGTTGTCCTACAATTGATTGAACAAAAAGTGATAAAATCGAAGGACGACCCTAAGTTGAATCAGTTTTTGATATCGTCCCAGCAGTTTGATTCACAGAAATTTCTTAGTGCAGTACATAAGGACTCGTCGATAGAGGGTCTTTTCAAATCTTCGCAGTTTTTGGAGAGAAATATTCAGATGCAAACACTAGAATTGAAACTGGTGATTGATGATAACTTCGTCCGTTTTGTAAATTGCAAGAAAGCAATCGACATGATATTAGAGAATTTTCGGAAACTGAAGACACAGTCACAATTTGAGAGGGAAAACAGCAAAGTGTTTGACCCACAAAAATACAAGAAAACAAAAAATAATGTGTCACTCACCTCGGATTTGGAAGAGCATGTAAACCACCTCAATATGTCATCCACTTTGGTTTTCAGGCCCGTAATGGAGCACCAAAGGAAAGAGGCGAACCTTGTCAAGTTATTGCGCTTTATCGATGAGAATAAGTTTCTACTTAATCTCCCTAAAAACTTAATAGAGGCATTCACAACTCATGATAAATTTATTGAGTTATATAATGGATATCTCCATAGGTATAGAGCGATACAAGCGAAACAGAACATTAGAAGAAATCGAATGAATGAACTTGCTAAGATGCCTGATAAAATACTGGAATTGATCGAACTCAAACAGGAAAATCAGATGATGAATACATTGCTACTGAAGGTATTTCATGAAACCGACTTGATTGTTGCACAATATAAAAAGAAGATTAATGATGAATTACTCAGTATTAATTATGACGTCAAAGGCCTGAACAAATTATCCTATGAGGGAAATGCAAAATTTGTTGAACTTGTAGATAAGATTCAACAGCTATCCCAAGACAATGTAAAGCAGGTAAGTCCCATATCTGAATTTCTTGGTGCACAAATTCACAAATTCAGTAGCAATCTAGAGTATCAGATGCTGAAATTTGACAGCAAATTTCAAATAATGCGGAAAAGCTTGTGGGATTACATGTCGTCCTTGCCTGAAAAACGAGAAGGGGGGTCATATGTTTATCACATCAATGAGAAATATAGCGAGATTGACAATTATTTGAAGGCAACTTCAGCTGCTACTTCTTATAGCAAGGAAGATAAACAATCTGTTATTGTTGAGATATTTAGCAATAGTGACAATTTGGATTTGTCTTTCATAAATGAAAACTGGCTCGTATTTGTCAATTTTATCAATTTTTATGATGGCGCTCTCATAAGTGAGATGGAAAAGTTTATTACTAACTACTGTCATTACTACCGTTCGCCAAATTCAAATGTTGATTATGATGGTACAGTGCGCGATTCCTTTTTGGATGTGATAGTAACATCGACAGAAAAGTTGTATACGCTATTCGCGGCCGATGCATCAAATAGTGAACGGAACATTCTTTCTCCGGAAAAGTATAGCCACTTTTTACCTCATCATACCAATTCACTTTCGACGATATATTATTTGAGTAGTATTTCAAAAAAGATTAATCACATATTGACTGAGTTTGGAAGGTATGTCGTCCTTATTAACAAAGCTAAAAAAACGCCTGAAGCAAATAACTTGATCAAATTTTTGAGAGAAGCTTCAAGTACTATCAATGAGACAATTTTAGAGGCCATTTGCGCTGTTTGGATTAATGATTGTTCTCAGTTTTATGTTTTAGAAGACTGGCAAATTGATCAAACCCAACATGAAGAAAATCATGCTGTATGTACCAGAAATATATCTGTCTTAGAAGGATATGAATATTTTGTTTTAAGAAAAATTTCTGAACTTGTCTTCATTGAAAAACCAGCCTCTGACTCAGATAGTGTCAACATAGTTTCTACGTACCCAAGCAAAAAGACTTTGGTTGGGTTAGAGATTCAATTTATGAGAAGCTTGGCCGTCTTGATTGACTCAATGATGAAGATTTATAATGTGGAGAAATCGAAGAGGAAAGATGTAAAAGAGGAAGATGTTGACAACGAACTATTTAAGGTTTTTACTATGAATAATCTCGACCGTATTATGAGATTTACTTACCCTATTCTTATCAGAGAATTTGACAATTTATTTGGAAACAATTTACTGCAACAGAACTTAAAGTTATTCGCCGACATAGATAAAGCGAGCTTGGTTATTTTGGATGATATACTAAAAAGAGAAAAAATTTGGATAGATGAGATAGTGGGTAGATTTTTCCTCAGTATCCCTCATAAAGATGTCGCTGACAAGCAAAAGTTAAAAATTGATAGCTTCTTTTATGAGGTTTTGGTGCATTTTGTTAAGTTGGTTCATATCGATAAACCCATCACCGGTAAGGAATTATTCGTCGGTATCATTAATGAATTGCAATATGCTTTTTTAAAGTGTACTCTAGATTATTTGAAATCTATTTTGCAAAATAAGGGTGCTAAGTTTATCCTTGGTAATTTGAAGCTAGGCGTCATTTTCTTCGTTGAGATATTCGAAGCCAGCAAATCTTTAAAACTTAATGAAGACTCAATGAAACTCGTCGACGTTCTACTTCAGACCATCGAAGAAAACGAACAAGTGTCCTATTCTCAGGAGGACTTCGAAAACAAGTTAAGAAAATCACTCAAGTATTCAAGAAATGAATTTGATTGTTTTTTATAAGGGTTTTCCGAGAAATTAATCAAATAAAATTTAGTATCTTCTACAATTTCTCTGGTACTCCCAAGAGCTTGTGCGAGCTGATTTAGAGAGATTACGACTCCATATAATGAATTCTTGCGCTCCATTTTTTGAAGACCTGGGAATTCATTACATCTGAAAGGGAAGTGGTTCCTTATTTTATTTTTTATTTTGTTTTTGAAAGAATCTGGTGGCCACTGGGTGTCTACTGGGTGACTAGGAAGATACAATTTCAGAAAGAAGTTTACTAATATGCTGGTACTATTTTAGTCTTCAATGCTAGGCCTATGGACAGCTTCTACAAAAAGAATCAACAATGAAGCTTTAATCCAAAGTGATCGGCTCTCGAAATCCCTATAATAACATAGGGTACGAATTGGAGTTTTTTTTTTTTTTTTTTTTTGAAACAATGGCGTCTACGATTGTAGTTCTAGAGTGTGAGCTCCATTGTATACCGCGATATATGCGTTCAAGTTATAATAATGTTTCTGCTGGTCTTATGTATGCTTGAAGAACAGCGAGAAATGGTCTTTTTTTAAAGCGCAGTTAGAACCGCATCTGCAATTGCCATCTTGGGCTGGATTTTTAATTACTGATGTGCACAGTATGTAGATAGAAATATATGCGCGATGTACGACAATTAGCTAAAAATTTCAGATTATATTAGCTGTACATGGTCCCGGTACCATTGTGTACACTTCGAGGACATATAAACAATGTCGTAACCATAGAAGTTTGTTATTTAAAAAAATCGGATGACCTCGTTTTGATCACTGGAGATGAAGCTGGTTGGATTATATGGTGGAATCTTAGCACGAAAAGACCACTTGCAGTTTGGAAAGGGCATGATTCAATAATAGTTACACTTAAAAAAATCGAGGAGAATTTACTTTTGAGTCATTCTAGGGACTCAGAAATAAAAATATGGAAAATAGACGATGAGTTTCCCTATGCAAAATACTTGCCTGACGTAGAACTTAAAGGAGTTTCATTATTCTTGACTGAAAAAAATGCAGTAAAGGAAAAAACCAAAAAAGAAATATTACTTAAAAAATACCCGTTACCGGAGCATGTATCAGTACCAGTCAACTCATTGAATTTTTGCAATGTGGACTACAAGGATGGATATTTGATTACTCCTGCTACTCTTAACTCTAACAATTTTGATTTGTACTTCCTCTCATTTCGCATGACAAATGACGAATCATTGAACGACCGATTCAATCTTAAACGGCTCGCTAACGACGTGGATCCTTGGAAGCTTTATAAGAAAAGTGAAAGAGTCGAAATTGGCAAGAGGGACAATATATTGAAGCGTGACACATTTGGAGCAATGATGAAAGTAATGTTTATCGAAAGTAACATGCTCTACATCGGTTATGAGTCAGGCGATCTTATCTCACTTGAAATTCAATATAATTCCCCCATGGAAAGACTTATTGAGCAGTCCCCTGAAAGTCAGCAACATTTGTCCTCAGAGAATAATTTGTCGTACACTAAGGTCTTGATTAACAAAGATATCACTTTCAAGGTTCTTTCTTTAGATAGCTCTAATGTCCCCAATCCTATTCTTTCATTGGAATTTGACAGATATGCAAATGCCGTAATTAGTGGGTCTGCAGGCAAGAAAGTAACTTTTCATGGATTGTCCCTACCTGATGATATCTATCATTGTAATTTACGTCACGCTGGGTCCCTGTCGATTTCTGCGAACAGAGATATCTTTGTCGTTGCATTTTGGGATGGTGTCGTGAAGGGTTGTCTTCGGAATGGTGAAGAAAGATTTAAAATAGCGGAAAAACTTCCCCGCATAGGTGAGCTTGAGTCAAATAGCGGACAGGCAGAGGAAAAAGTGCGTTCAAACTATATGAAAATAGGGACTGTGAAATTGGTTGGTTCTTCTTGTGAACAAAACTTGAACGTGAAATATAAAGATCTTATTAAACAGAAACGAAATATTAAAAATAATGATTTACTAGTATGTGGCTGCGAAAATGGTATTGTAAAGATATTCAAATTAATGGATGATCATGTATAGGTTTTCTATAGAAGTGTATGCACGCGTTATTTTCGGACAACAAACTGATGGAAGAAAAAAAATATAAATAAATAATAAAGCGAAGTACCATTAATAAAGATATCAAAAGGCATTGAAATCAATTCCTATTCTAACCCTTGGTCTTGTTTCTATTTTTTTTTTTTTTTTTCTTTATCTTCTTTTTTGATTGTTTTAGCTGGTATCCCTTTCCTTGTTCACAGTACTCGTTCTATTCTTCTTTCCTTTAGATGCCATGTTCAACCCATTTCTGGTATTTTTGTTACCATCAAGGTTCTTCTTTTGAGGGAACTTTCTCGATGAAGATTTAGAGTCCGAATCCGAGACTTGCCTTTCATGGCTTGACACTCTAGAACGCATTGGTTGCGAGCTTTTATCACCTTTAAGACTACTCTTTTTATTTCTTCTCTTTTTCACCATTACGGTATCATCTCCTAAGAAATTTGATTTTGTGTTGCTTGCTTTTTGAGAAACTTCTAAATCTTCTCCTGAGCTTTCCTCATTAAAAATATTTTCTTTCAGCTCGCTAGACGAATCTTGATCGGAATCACCAAGATTTATTTTTTCAAGACTAAATTTTATGTCTGGGTTTTTCTGCGAAACAAGATTCATGTTATGTGTTATTTCATGCAATACACCTTTTGATTGTTCGCCGTTAGCTTTGGCAGCCATCGCCAACTTCGACAACATTTCCGTCATAACTTTATTCTTGTTCACATATACATTGTCCATAGAGTTCTTTTTATTGCTTATACTTTCAAAAAGAGTTTTCGTATCTTCTTCACTTCGTGTGAATTCCTTCAGCAAGTGGTCGTATTTCTCCAAACTGTTCTTCTTGAACTCTTCTATTTTTGCTGTCAAGTTTAAGGCAAGGTCGTCGTAATGTCTTTTATACTCAATTTGAGAAGCTTGAAGTGTGTCGTAAGCAATTTTCAATCTCTCATATTCTGCGGTCGACTTTGTTGCTGTCTCCTCTAAGTGTACTAACCGTATCTTCATATTTTTACCCGCCAAAAGTAAGTCCTCGTTCTTAGTACTAGAACTATCTAGCTTTTCTTCCAAATCCAGAATTCTTCTCTCCTTGCGCTTCAAAAGTGCGTTAATCATGTCATTTTCATGCTTAGCATTCGCCAACTGGTCAACATACAGTTCGTTTCTTTTATTAGCTGTCATTGAACTCCTCTTCTGCACATCATAGTTAGCTGATAGCTGCTCCAAATCTTTTTTAAGTCTGTCAATTTCCCCGTGTAGGGATTCTATAACCATTGACGTATTGCTGTATTTCACGGCATTTGTGTCCTCCATTGTCAACTCCTGCTTAGCTCAGTTATTTGACCCAAGAATCATAAATCCAATTGACTACAATGGCTGCCGACTAATCAGCTTCTACTAACAAAAACCAAGCTATTCTTAGCTTTAAACCTTACGCCGCTAGACCTTAGTATTTCACATAAATAAATGCCAAACAAAAACAAAGTATACGACATTGTCTTTATGTCGTATATTTATGGACTGCATATAAGTTAACTAGAGGAGTGCAAAAATGTAGGCGCTTTTGAAATGTTCCTGTTCCGTAAACTTGTATTGAAATTTGCCTCCTGTCAAGCATAACGTATTTCTTTTTGCAAATGAAGATTTTAATAGATCCTAACTCTCTCACCGAGTGAATCGTAATGGCATATGTGTAGTGATAAAATAGGAGTTAAAATAAACCAGTCCAAGTTAGAGTATATTAAGAACTTTTTCCTTCTTTAATATACGACATCTTCTTGTCATTCACAATTTGTCTGAATTTTTTTTTTTTATTTTACTGGTTATCTCTCTCTAATTTCATATGAAGTAGTTATTTTAACAGACGCGATACAAAATAGAACCGTCGTAATCCTTCTTATTTGGATTAGAACATGCAATATTCGATAGTATCTGATTTTTGTAATACCAGATAAAAAAACAGGTCACACCCGGATTCGAACCGGGGTCGTTCGGATCAAAACCGAAAGTGATAACCACTACACTATGCAACCCGGTTATTGACGAGAAGTCTTTTTGTTATTAAATGTACCTCATTACGCTCGAAAGCTAGTTCACCTATACTTATTAAATTAATATTGTCGCTTTTGGTAAATCAAAGTGCTAGTCCCTACTTTGACGACGATCCGTTGTGGTTCTTGTTCATTTATTTCTGCGTGCATATCTCGATCCACTTCTTCTTAGTTACCTTTTATTGTACTAACAAAATGCTCTTTCGTCATTTCATATACTGAAAATATTGAGAATTTTTAGAAGCAAAACGATTAGTCCGAATAGTTGAAAGAGTTAGAGAAGTATTGACAAGGTAACGCGCGGGTAGATCCTTTGATAGCTAATTAAATATGGTCGCAAAAAAAAAAAAGGGACAAAGAGGTAGCAATGTTGCACGAAAAAAGGTGATGATTATTGCTGAAAACTCTTGTCTCAGGTGTATTCAAAATGTAAGAAAACTTCATCTGAAGCACATAAGGAGTATAGAAAATGACAACCTATGATGAATTAATGGCAAAAGATGAAAAATGTTTCGCCAAAGCCGGAAGAATCCCTTATTATCCTTTACTGATTGATCATGCTCATTGTGCTATATTAGTTGGTTTGTCCTCAACTTTTATAATGTATACGCTGATTGAAGTTTAACTAACACACTTAATTGCGTAATTAAATTTTTCCTTCATTATATTGAGATATTTCAACTAAATTAAAGTCTAGATCTCGCAAGTAAATTGATTTCATCTTTCCTAATGCTCCAGTTCTCCCAACTATTCCAAGTTCTATATCAATACCTTTTTCCAGCAATTCTTTTTTAATATTTTCAATGTCAGATGTTGTTATTAAGCAAAAATCGCTTGAACCTGGAGTAGGATAACCTGCCTTGGGGACGACTTCTTTTCCTTTTTCATGAAGATTAATCTTACTATTACCAAAATTTAGTGCTTTTCTATTATTACCAAAACAATGACATTCATACCTAATATATCATGATAAAATTTACAAGTTTTCTCAATGTCTTTACAGTTAGCACAAAATGATCAATATGTGTTATTCTCATATCAGTTGCCCTCCTTATAAACCATTATCTTTGTCAAAATAATACTTAAGTTTCCACGACTATAATAACCTGCCTATCTTTGCTGAAAGACTTCAAAGTTTCTAATATCCAAATTTTTATAGAACTGTACTTTATTTTTTTCTACCGGAATAATCCTGTGTTTTTATTTTAAGAAGGAATACGTTCATAATGAATACTGCTCCATTGAAAGGTTTTTCAGAGCTTGATCCAGACCAGCTTTTGGAGAAGTCAGAGAGAATTATAAGTAGCGTAAATGTGAATTGGACACAGGATAGAACGTTCAAGTACAAATTAAATAAGGAAAAGCAAGATAGCATCCATGTGGATACATTTCATAAAGCCCTCTACAACGAGCATTGGAGTGCTAGGCTGTCTTCTTTGAATAACCTAAGCGCGGACGAAAAAAGGAGATACTTTGATGGACTTATGAAATATCTCGTAGGAAGCATTGGAGATATTAGTAAAAGTCATACACAATATGAGAAAAACTACATTCATGAGTTAGTTGACTATGACATTATGCCAGCCGAGTTTCCTCAGAAAAGTAGCATTATGAGTGATTCTGGTGGATACTTAGTTGAGCTCCACTATCATTTCCCGTTTCCATTGAGAAAGAGAGTTTTTTACGAAATGATATATTTATGCAAAAACAAGGCCCAAGATAAAGCGTACATAATATCGTTGCCAGTAGATCCTATATGCTTTCCCGAAAAGGGAGCCATTGGTAATGAACTTGGAAGGTACACTTCAATTGAAAAAATTAGCTTCGATGAAAGTAAGAATGAGCTCGCCTGGCTAATGTGCACTTGCAGCAGCGCGGGAGGGCTGATACCACAATGGTTAACTAATTTCAGTCTCAATCATGCTATCGCTAAAGACGTTCCTAGTATTCTAAACTGGATTGATTCGGTATAATCAGCTCCTAATTTTCGTTCTTCGTGCTAAAGCTAGCTAGCCATGATTTTACATCATAGCCTAAATTATCGAGAAAACCAAGATTCGCATAGTTGGAAATGTGTTCATACAAGTTGCCATCATTTTTTTGGGATACTTGAGTGGATATTTTGGAGGGTTCTTCACCATTTGTCAGTAAAGAGTCACCGGTGGCTTTTGGTTTCAAAAGACGACTTTTTCCATGAGAAACGCTTTTGATGATGACGATACACTTGCTGCGATATTCTATATAATAAAAAATCCAGTCACATTTTTTTGTAGCTTCAAACTTGTGAAAGCATTCGTTCATAGCACTAAAGTTAAAATATTCTTTGTTCCTCTTAGCTATGAAAAACTCGCTTAACTGAAAATGTAGAAGTCTTACGACACGTTCATTTTCGATTCGATTTGCGTAGTCCCCTTGTGTACACTCTCCCAGTAGATAATCTTGACTTGAGCTCTTTAGGTATGGGAGTGAAGACTTAATCCAACCCTCTTTATAATCATAAACCGTAAAATAAAAGCTTCTTTTTTCCTCGGGACGTTGCAAGAACTCTTGGTCATTATTGTCAATGAGGTTTTTCAATGATAGTGGTAAAGACCCAATACTATTCTCCATTCCATTAGTTGTCATGCTACAAAGCTCCTCGTACGCCGGCAAAATAAAATTTTGTTCTATTTTTCTGTAAAATTCTGGTTCTTTCAACTGAGTCTCCGATGAGCGGTATACCAAAGCAAAATTTATATTTTTAACATGATATACCACAACAAAATATTCATCATCTTCAACCCTACCACTCACATTTCCTGGGATTTTCTTCTTAAGGAATACACGCATATGGTCAATCTCATTTGTTTCTTGATTTAATCCTGTTAGAAAGCGGCCGACAGGTCTCGAGTAGTCACTTTCTGTTTCACTGATATCATCCTGATCAGCAGATTCCTCATCTTGTCCATATCTTCTAGCTTCCTGCTTACTTCTAAAAGTGAAATTTTTGAGATAATTCTGTAAGTCCAGAAACATACTTTGATCAGAGGCATTCCCAGAAGTATTGGCGAGTATTCCGTTACTTAAACCCCACACAGAATTGAGTGTGCCATTTATAGGCTGCGCAATATAATCGCCGGTCAATTTAAAGGGATTTATCGAAGAATAAAAGGAAGACATGCCACTTGCAGAAGTACCTCCTTCGACAATACTCCGCATAGACGAAACAAGACTATCTGTAGCTTGCAGTTTGTCCATAAGAATTGAACTTTCGATATCTTTTTTAGTTAAAGTATCTCGATCGAATTTATTATGATGATCAAGGTATTCGAGATAATTATACAAATTAATCATTGAGCTTTCATCAAGCTTTGCCTCCTCGCATCCATCTTTTTGGGCGCTTTCTGAATAAAGAAACCCATAATTACTAGGCTCAGACTTGTCGAAACAAGAGACAATCACCGCTTCTGGTGAGACTTCAGCACACGAGCCAAGGGTCATATCAAACCAAAGTCTTACTTTTTTGTTGTTTAAGGTGGAAAGTGAAGATTTTCTAAATGTTGTTTGACTCTTTTCGCCTATTAAACCCAAAAATCCCTTATAGTTTAAAAAGAGTGGCCAAGAGTACAACTTATTGGCGAAAATAGTATCATTGTAATATTTCAAAACAGAACTAAAGTAGTGTTGTAATTTTTCTCTTAAATTTGAAATACCTTCATCCTTTATAATTCTCTCAGAGCTACCCGTCAATAGTGTAAAGAAAAAATATAATTCTTCAATGAGTCTACCTACACCTTTCGCCATTAATTCCTTCTTAGATTGATTATCTGTATCAATTGCAACAGACGTAGCGAGAAATAATCCGTTCTCGAGTATTCTAGAGCTTGTAATCGATCTTTCTGCTTTAAAAATGACATTACCATCCCCAAATTTGTCATTGAAATTAGCACTCAAAGAGCAAACTCCTTTGAGAAGACCCAATATCCTTAATTTCTGAGAGTCTGTCTTTTTTGAATCTTCATCAGTTTCAAAGCATAATATTTGCTTAAGTAACTCTTCTTCTGATTCCTCTTTCTCGTCTACTAATCTGGGTTTGAATACCGTAATATATTTAATACGAAATTGTTCGTTACCAAAATACTCCTTCAATTTAGAAACCGTCGTGTCATATGGCCTTTGTTGTAGTAATTCCGAAAGATATCCACTCATACTACACGCTACATGCCTTTAAGTAAGCATTTACTGGGACGAAGCCAAAAGAGGGCGTTTTAAAAGGTATAAAAATAGTGACACAAAAAATCGAAAACGTTCGTATTCTACTAAATAAGTAAACTAAGTCTACAAAGCTAAACCCATATATCTTTCCAAGATATATCTTTTCTAACGGCGTTTGAAAAACCTTCATTATATTTGACCCAAATTCTTGTCTTCTTCTCTTGACATTTAACTGGCTCATTAGCATGGCTGGTCATAAGATCGTATTTTCCTCTGATAAACTCCATACTTGTATTATCAGACTTCGCTCGCTTTTTCAGATTCTCCTCAACGCCTGATTCAGAGTCTAAGGTTCTTTTCTTGCTCTTCTGGAACATATCAAGCCTTTCTAACTCAGATAAAAGAATCTTTAGACCATTTTGTTGGTTCAGTTGACGTGACTTCGAAAAAGAATCTGACGACACAGAAGTATAAGAAGTTAATGACTGCCAGTTGGGATTGAAGTCTAATTTTTGTTCATTAATGTCAAAACTTTGTTGTATCTCCAAATTCACGTTCACAGAGCGCAATATTGCAGCAATTTTCCTAACGTTATTGTTCGCGGGAATTTTTGATAGCACCTTATTCTTGTTATTGAATAAATTAGAAAGAACCATTTCATTTAACAAAGGCAAAAAATAGCATACTAACGTATTCGTAAGGTTATTACCGCTTCCAAGGCTAAGTTTGTAGGAAATCGGAAGCGTGTTTACGAACTTATATATGGTTGTTTTGTTTTGTTTTTGAGCTTCAAAGGCTTCGTAATCAAGACCCCTGCTGTTTGGTATGAGCGATTGTTCTTTGTTGAACCTTCTTGCATTAATGTCTGAGAACAAGGACCACACTTTCAAAAACACTAAACTTGAACAATAATCTAAATCAGACTTACTAGTAGTATCATACAATGCTAGCCAATCACTAAATTCACTAGGTCGTACTAACGAATCATCTTGAAAATACACTGTATCCAAGTACGAACTGAAGCAAGCCTTGATTATTTTATCCAGTATTCCGTTTACAACAGACTTTCCACTACCACTCATTAAAAGATTCGACATTGCCTCAAAGTTTTCCTCTTTTGACAAATGTGGCGCCCTTTTGAATAACTTTTCTACGGCCGCGATCCACGTAAGTTGTCCATCCTTATTGCTCTTGTCCGTCTGTCTCTTTTGGGGAAGTAAGGTCTCAATCTTGCTACTGTTGAATTGCAAATAATTTATACAAGCTCTGATGTCACTCTCACATATAGCGACTATATCACTGATTTGCTGGTAATCCGTATCCAACTTTTCCTTTCGGCTTATAGAAGTTAAATGCTCTTTAATACTACGCAAAGAGTTTCCTCTTCCTACCTCCACTTGTGGTTCGTTCAGGGTAGCTGGTTTCCTAAAAGTGACGATTTCACACATCGACCTTAGTCTGTCCATGGCTGATGGACCAAAATTCCTCAGGGATGACCCAGAGTTGTAAATATCGTTTGCGATAAGGACAATAGGCCTGTTGAGCAAAAATTCCTTTGCTGGTTTTTTCTTTTTCTTGTTCTTCTCTTCAGTAAATACTTTGTTATTCCACTTCGTGGCTTTAGCCAAAGCTCTTTGATCCGAAACATTTAGATCTTGAAGAACCTTCACTATGTCATGACAATTAGGACTTGAATCAATTTCATCAATCACAAGACATGTAGGTCTTCCCTTGGAGTGCAAACTATTGCTAGTCAATGCGTTAATAATTTTTAACTTAAGGGTTTGTGCAACGCTCCCTGGGTCACTACTACCAAAGGACAGCGCCATGCTATCACCCATATTAGAAGCGTTGAGTTCTTGCACAGAGTACCCTAGCTGTTTCACAATCACATGTGTACTGGCCGTTTTCCCAATTCCCACAGGTCCATTTATTAGTAAAAATTTTCTGTAAGGTCGTCCTAAGGGATCCGTAGTTTTGTCTATCGTAGCTTTTTCGCTAAATGCAACACTAGAAAATTTTTTTAACCAGTGCATCATCATTCTATACTGTTTATCGTTTCCTGCTGAGCATAAATCCACAAATCGTTGAGGCCGGTACTTTTCCGTCCATAAACTTTGCTCCTTAGGTCTCTTGTCCGCAACCCTTTGCTGTGTCTCATTTATCCTTTTAAGTTCCTGCCTTAATTCCACTTTACCAAAAAGCTCCTCCATAGGTATATAGTTAGTGCTTTCTTTCTTAATATCTGCCAAGATGTCTTGTCTCTTCATTCTTTCTCTAGCTTTAAGGTGCACCAAAGTCCCATCTGACAAATATGCCCTCTTAGTGTCCCTAAAACTATCTTCTTCCCTTTCTACTTCCTTCTCCGGTCTTCTCGTGTTTTTTTCTTCTATTTTTGCAGCATCTGCTCCTCCAAATATTAGTGATTTACTAAGATCAAAATTAGAACCTTCAGCATTTTCTATAGAATTACCTCCAGCAGACAAGAAAGAGTCAGTAATCAGGATTTCAGTAAAGTTCGGTAACAAATCTGTCCTGTTACCTCCAACCATCTCACTTCTCTTTCGTAAACGTTAACACTACTGGCTTAAAGTTCTTAACAAATCCAAGGTCACCATGACGCGTATACATGGACCTATGTACGTATATAAATAGATACTGTATAATGCAAGCCCACCTTTTTTTTTTTTTTTTTGGAAGACAATTTTGAGTGAGTTCTTAGCCCAAATATAAAGATTGCTGAGCTTACTCGCTCTGTACCGGCTAGGCTTCTAGGTGTACCATAAGAGCTTCAGAGAGTTAGAGAGCGTAGACGAAATGAAACCGAAAAAAAAAAACATAAAAATAAAAATAAAAATAAAATTATAAACACATGTATCAGGTAAAGGTAGGCGTGTTTAGATCAACAGAAGAGAACTACATTTGGAATACTGAAATGCATTCACTAAATTATGTAAATAGCATATAGAGATGAACTATTATCATATATAGAGATGAACTTTTATCATATATAGAGATGAACTAGTGCCATTCTCAGATACCAAAATAGAATAATCTTTATATCAACGTCAGATCCTGCTAATATAGCAAAGGATACAGAGATAAGCCCAGAAAAGGCATCATATTTTCAAAATGTGCGACTAGTTCACAAATTAGTAGATGCTGGTGCTTCACCTTCAGGACCAATGTACTGAGGATCCCTCCATGGACCAATATCTTTGAAGAGGAGGTCGTTGTCGCTGACATCTGACTTACCACCATATTTTGTGGGCAAGTTTTCTGCTGGAATTTGCTTTAAGAGCTCTTTGCTATAGTTAGAGCTCAAAATAAAAATTTTGGATACAGTAATAGGGTCCAAAAAGGGTCTGAAGAGTTTGAAACCAGTAGAGAAGCCAAAAGGAGCATTGATGAGATAAAACTTGCCCATTCGCTCTGGATAATAGTCCTGACCAATCTTGGAAGCTTCTTTGACGTAGTTCACAACTTGGTATACCGACGAAATAGAGATTCCCTTCAAGTCCATAATTGTACAGGAAGTTTCCACAAGGTGGCCCACCATACGCGAACATGCTGGCAATCTAAATCTTGAAAAAGCCTCATATTCCCACACTAAGTTCTTCAACATTCTTTCTTGGGTAGTAATCTTGAGAATTTCGTAAAGGTTAACCTTACCAAGCTCTTCATAGTAAACGGGACGTCCTTCTTTATCGGTCTTATGATAGTACTGAGGATACATGCCGGCTAACAATGGTTTTTCGTCGTAATGGAAATCTTCCAAAATGGTATCCGTTCCAAAATCTTTGCGCCATTTCTCACAATTTTCGAACATTTCTTTGGCCTTGCTCACATTAAATCTCCTCGCTCTCAAAAACCTCAATAATGTCGAATCATCCAACCTTTTCTCGAACCCTTCTTTCTCAAGCAAGCTCCTTAACTCTGTCAATGCCACCTTTTGTTCCAGAGTCAAGTTCGAGGTGAACCCGGTTAACTCTGTAGGGGCTGTAATCTGAGGATATGATTCTAAAATTTCTTTTTCACTAGTCATTATCTTTTCCTTTATCGTTCAAGATTAATTCAAGAATCTAAGTCTGACAGTAAGCTTCAACCAATAGTATAAACCACCCCTGCGTCAGCTTTCAAAGTGATAGCAATCTTATGTTGACAAGCTTGTTAGGAGTAAGTTGAATTGAGCAGTTGTTCCGACTTATTTTTTTAAATTACATAATCTATTTGTCATAAAAGAAATGAGGCTCTACGTCTTTCTTAACAATTTCTTGAAAGGATTCTTGGAAGGAGGCTTAAGAAAGCTTTTGATAGATGTAGTACTCATGGAGTGCGAAATTGTAGAGCCAGTAAGCGAGTGTTCGTCGCCAAACTTGAGCTTCAAAATGGACAGAGTAGGATCAGCTATGTTTCTCAAGTAAGATGGAACCACGTCGCCCAATTGATCAAGGCGAACAAGATTTCTCTTTTTATTATCCAAATAGCAATCATCTATGACAAAGATTGCAAACTCTTCCCACGTAGTGTTGTCGGAAGGAGAATTGAGAAGTGTTTCAGGCTCTTCAAGGAAACATTCAAGTTCCTTGATCCGGCTAAGAATAGCAGCACTTTGTTTATGTAAGTCCTCCATCGTTATAGAATCTTTGATGAAAGAGAATATGTTGCTATCTGGGCCGCAAAGGGATTTAACAAAGTCTTCAGTGTCGTTATCATTTACCAAATCAAGAAACTCCGTTTTTTCAAATTCCAATGAACCAATTTGGTAAACGCTAGTGTCGTGATTAGGACGTAAGGAATCTTTACCACCAGGTTCAATATCTGTATCATGAGAAGAAGTTACTGTAGATACGGGGATTCCCGAGGAGCTAACTTGTGAGTCATTGTTATCTAAAAGCTGGGCTATTTCGGTTAGCCTAAGAAATCTATCAATTAAAAAGGGCGTAGTGGGAAGCTCGTGTGCTGACTCATCCTTTGAGAATCCAAGATCAAATTTTTTCACATCGTATGATAAATCTAGCCGTTTCTCTGTAAAGTCATTCTTTCGGCCGGTGATTTTGTCGAAGTAATCATATAGTTCATCCAGATGCGCTTCAAAGAAACTGTTCATCTTCAATAAATGAGGTTCCTTATGAACTGAAAATTGTTGTCGATTTCCTAAGTTTAGCAAAACTTTAGATATCAAAGTCAATGCCCTCTGTGAAGTCCCCATTTGGTGTTCCTTCGTTATATGGAATAATTTGGGATTCAAGATTGCTGGGCACAAAAACCTCAAAAATAAAAATGCGCTCAAGCAATTCAATGATGTCTCTCTGTCATCCGGATGACACGACAACTCGACTTTCGTTCTAAAATTAGAAAGTTGCTTCTTCATTTGTTGTGGAAGATCATTGCTCGTATGGTAAATCTTCTCCCAAATTTCTTCAGTGTATTTATATAAATTTTTGAAGTTTTTCTCTGCTATTTTTCTCGCTTCTTCATTCACCTCTCTTTCCAATTCCTCATCGTACTCGTCTTCGCTAATAATATCATCGTCATTAAGACCCAATTTTTGCTTCATTAGCTTCGAATGTATGTATCGAATATCAACTTCACAATCATTACCATGGGAAGAAATTTCATTGATAAAATCTCCCAATAATTTCTCTAAGTATTCCTGCCCAAGTCTCAAACTATATATTTCTAGGGACTTAGCGAATATCGACACCCCACGAAAAAGAGTAGTGAGTATGTTATTGTTAGATACACCGGCGTCCGTGTTCGAATTGCCCTTATTAACTTTTCCTGACACATATTTATACTTTGAAGCGCTATCTACATCGACCAACTCCGTTTCCATCAACGCTTTGAAAAATTGATCTTCGACGCCAAGACTTTGGAAACAATCCAACAAAATAATACTGACATCCTCAAAATCAGAAGGTGGGACACGTTTGTTACAATAATTAAGTAAGTCTTTCATTGGTGCATTAGTCAACATAACCTCCAATTTTTTGTATAATTTGGGTTGAAGAGCATGGATTTCCTTTAACTTCACTGACAATAAAAGCCTACCTACCGGAACGTTCAGTTCGTCAAGTATCTGTAGTCTATTCATGTCGTTTGCATTAGAGCTACCTCCGCCATCATTTACCTTTAATTGACTCACCGCTCGTGATGTATCATCCATAGAAGTCATCATAGTGGAAGACGACCGCCATTCTCGAGTCAATACATCAGGAGTTAGGAATACAGTGCCGATTACATAGTCTTGATCCAGGTAAGTTTCTCTATTCCCTGTAGTTCCTTTAATAAAGATATGAACCATCTGAGTCAGTATAGGGAGCTCCGCAGCAAAATTTTCCTTCCAAAAAGGATTTTCCGAAATTGGGGTCAACGCAGTTCGAGCCCATGGGTGCCCCCACAAAACTACCTCAGCATATATTCTTTTCATGCTAGGTTTTTCTGGGAGCTTGTCAAAGTCCGCCTCAACAATGTCTAGAAATAGTCTTTTCGAGACTCGAAGGCTATCCTTATTTAGAGTCTTCTTCGCAGTCTGGCTGTGTTCCTCGGAGCTCCGACTAATTTCCTTTCTGTTGTGAGAAATTTTAGCCGGCGTCATGCAACTGATATATTCTTTCATAGCAAAATAATGTAAGCCAACAAACCAATCTTGCAAATCTATATGCAACGGAAACTCAATGAATATCCTTTGTCTACTTGGAATATGTCTTCCTTCCTTGAATATGAAGGAATTATTAGATAACGTTGTAGGCCCAATGTTTTTCATTCTGTTGTTCCATCTCAAATCTGATAATCTCCCCAAGAAAAGGACATTTGAACTTTGAAATATAGAATTGTGAACCTCTCTTATCTCGGAAGCCAAGAGTGATTTCACATCAAGAGCATAAACAAGAGACCCATCTTTTTCATCAAGAAAACTCAATATTCCGTCTGATCCTAGCGACCCAAGCGTATAAAACCATCCCTCGTAGCCGTCAGAAGAATAATTCTGCGCAACCGGGTCTCCTAGTGAATTATCTAACGAAGTGGTTCTCGACTCGAACACCGGTGGTTTCGGTCCTGCTACAACCTTAGACTCTTTGCCCTTTTGGATAGGACCATACATTTTGAACCTGCAAACTAAAACCTTCCGGGTGTCCCCAATAATTTCACTGTCAATTTCCTGCTTATTCTCTTGACAAACAACCCTTCGCTCGCACTGCCATTTCTTAGCCAAGCCTTTCGTCTTCATCGCCTGCCATGTCATTAAGCTGGACAAAACATTTACCATTTGTCCCTTTGATGTCACTCTCAAAAACAATTTTTCATTATCGTAACTTTTCACCAACACCACTGGTGACTCTGACCCTGCTGTATGTACGTTGTTCCCAAGGCTACTGCTTCTAACAAACTTCCGTTGGGGCTGCTGTGGCGGTTTCCCTCCTTCCCATGTAGAGAGACGCGGTATAACCTGAACGTAGCACGATTGCAACATGCCAATCACTGCTCTTTCTTCTGTGTCATTTTCCCCCATCACACGCATTGCTCCGTCTTGTGTTGTCCTGATCCTTTTCACTCGCTCCCAACGTACTGCATCGCTCGATATTTCCATATCTTTTTCTTCAAAAAGCCCATGTTTTTCAACTAGGTGCTTCTTGAAAACTTCAAAATACGACATTTTGGCTTCCCTTTCTAGAAGATGTTTCACAAGGCAATTATTCTCCTGTAAATCCTAATACCCTTATTATTGACTCTTAGCCGTGCCAAGCTCTCAATCTCTCGCTAGCTGATAAAACGAGTTCTATCGCCGTCCCCAACTACTTATCTCTACAACTTGTAAAATCTTGGGTAAAATCTGATACTCCTCTGGCACCCGAATTTTAACTCTCTTCGGCTCGGCTCCATATGCAGAATCGCCGCATCTTTTTTTTTTTTTCTTTGTGTGTGCGTGTGTATGTTAAATTAAGGTACATGAAACTACATAAAAGACCAAGGTGGCGCACGTTTTCGCAGCTTTGGGCTTGCGTAGAAATCCCCCCGTAGATTCTATCTTTGACTTTAGTCAGATTCGTATGAAGTTTTTGGTTTCCCATGCCGTCTACAGAGTTAAAGAATAATTCCCCTATTTCATCCATAGTCGCGCTTATTTAATGAAATGTGACTAGTGTAGCAGAACTTGGTTCCTATATCCTGCTACGGAAAGCTGTTCCTCTACCATATAGGATAAGATAAGAAAAGTAGTTTTACAATGCCCTGGGAAGTGAGAAAAGATGTAACCTTTCTACAGAGGGGATCTTTCTACAGAGGGGATGGTCTCATGGGCTATTATTTACTGGGACAAATTTAACATATTTTATGACTATTTGTAGTTACATTTAAAAAAACACAAAATTGCTTAGTAGCTAAATAAAGGCATTCGGTATGGACCCACCGCTTCTTTTTCAGTTATAGTGATCAATTCTTTCTTTGTCATTTGAGTACAGGTAATAAAAAGGAAAAATGCTTCATCCAAGCATGAGACTGTGGCACGCTTTTTAAATACAAACAAAGACTTTGCTCCTGCGACCAGAGAGGCGTGAGACTAAGAAAGCAGGAAAAAAAAAAAGAAAAAAAAAAACAAAAAGACACAAAAGCCACTACGTATATGCAGGAGCACGACAAGATTTTCAAGTAACATAGGAGATGAGACCCGACAAAACGCCATTAGCACTATAAATGGAGGGTAAATAGAAGACTCAAATACAGTATGAGCGATTTAATCTTCCAACAATATAACAGAGGACAAGATGGAGTAAAAAATTATTTCAATCTGCCAGAAAACCACATCGTCGGTGCGGAAGACACAAGCAAAGAAAAAGAGATGCAAGCGGCAGCAATAAATGCAGAAGACAATGGAGAAGGAATATTGGAACAAGCAGAGGAAAAAAGTCCGTTACCAGAATATGCTTGTGCCTATTGTGGCATTCACAGTAAAAATAGTGTAGTTAAATGCAATACTTGCAATAATTGGTTCTGTAACAGTAAGACCGATGCAAAAGGGTCGCACATTATTACGCATTTGGTGATGGCAAGACACAATCTGGTATCTCTTCATGAGGATTCAGACTTGGGAGATACAACTTTGGAGTGCTATAACTGTGGTAACAAAAATGTATTCATTTTGGGGTTTGTGAGCGCCAAACAAGAATCGGTAGTGGTGCTTCTTTGTCGTCTTCCTTGCGCACAACAGAAGGACATCAACTGGGATACCAATCACTGGCAATCTTTAATTGAGGAAAGGCAATTTTTGTCTTGGATAGCATCAAATCCACCTGAGGAGGAGTTGATGCATGCAAAAAGGGTCACTCATCAGCAAATTGCAAAATTGGAAGCACAATGGAAATTAAACAGGGAAGCTACAATAGAGGATGTAAAAGGTGATGCGAATGAGGAAGAGGAGGTGTTGCCTATATTAATGCGATACAACGATGCTTTCCAGTATCAGAGATCTTTTGCTCCACTAATTAAGCTTGAGGCAGACTACGACAAGAATTTGAAAGAGTCGCAGGCATTAGAGCGCATCCAAGTGAAGTGGGGTGTAGGTTTGAATAATAAGTTTCTTGCTTCGTTTATCCTTTCCACCTATGAGAACAGTGAACTCAAAGTTGCGGTTGGAGATGAAATTATTCTTCGCTATAATGGCCTCGACGGTGAAGAATGGACAGGCAGTGGTTATATTTTGCGGTTACCCAACGCTTACCAAGAAGAGTTTACTCTTGAATTGAATGCGTCGAAGACCCCACCACCTATTCATGTTACTACTGGATTTACGGCAGAATTTGTCTGGAAGGGTACTTCTTATGACAGAATGCAGGAATCGCTAAGGCAATTTGCTTTAGATGAAAAGCTGGTTTCCAGTTATATATATCATAAAATCCTAGGCCATGAAGTAGCACCTGTGGAATTTGATGTTAAGATCCCTAACAAGCTTTCTCTCAAAAAGATGGCACAATTAAACACTTCACAGGAGAATGCTGTGCGTACCGTTCTTCAAAGACCGCTTTCTCTTATCCAGGGTCCACCAGGTACTGGCAAGACAGTAACCTCGGCTACTATTGTGTACCACCTCTCGAAATTGGGGAGAGAAAAGGTACTTGTTTGTGCTCCTTCAAATGTTGCCGTAGATCATTTGGCAGCTAAATTGCATCTTTTGGGTTTGAATGTTGTGCGACTCACTGCTAAATCACGAGAGGATGTCGAAAGTTCTGTTGACCATTTAGCATTGCATAATATTGTAAATAGAACCTCCAAAAATGAATTGAAAAGGTTAATTAGTCTAAAAAATGAGCTCGGTGAATTGGCTGGCGAAGACGCAAAGGCTTTGCGCAAACTCACCAGAGTGGAGGAAATGCGTACATTGAATAAATGTGACGTGGTATGCTGTACTTGTGTTGGTGCAGGTGATAGAAGATTATCGAAACTAAAATTTATGTCGGTACTCATAGATGAAAGTACCCAGGCATCTGAACCGGAAGTCTTAATACCTATTGTAAAAGGGGCTAAGCAAGTTATCTTAGTTGGAGATCATCAACAACTAGGCCCTGTTATTCTCGATAAGAAAGCCGGTGACGCTGGTTTGAAACAGTCACTTTTTGAACGACTCATTCTATTGGGCCACATACCGATAAGATTAGAGGTGCAATACAGAATGAATCCTTGTTTATCTGAATTTCCCTCTAACATGTTTTACGAAGGTTCCTTGCAAAACGGGATCACGTCGAAACAACGCTCAATGGAATCATCACAATTCCCTTGGCCTGTTAATGATACGCCAATGATGTTCTGGGCTAACTATGGCCGAGAAGAAATTTCTGCTAGCGGTAATTCTTTCTTGAACCGAGTTGAAGCGATGAACGTGGAAAGAATAATTACAAAACTATTTAAAGATGGGGTGAGTCCTGATGATATTGGTGTGATAACTCCTTATGAAGGACAAAGGGCCTATCTTGTCCAGTATATGTCGATGAACAGCACAATAGTGGAACTAAGAGATCAATACTTATTAGTGGAAATTACAAGTGTGGACGCATTTCAAGGTAGAGAAAAAAACTTTATCATATTGAGTTGTGTACGAGCGAATGACCAACAGAGTATTGGCTTTTTAAGCGACTCCCGAAGATTAAATGTTGCTCTTACAAGAGCTAGATTCGGTCTTGCCATATTGGGCAATCCTAGAGCCCTTTGTCGTAATCCATTGTGGAATCATTTGTTGATTCATTTCAGGGAAAAAGGCTGTTTAGTAGATGGCTCTCTTGATAATTTACAGCTTTCAATGGTGCAACTACACAGTACAAAGTCCAAAATGAATGACAATCTCAGTACAACCAAACAAATTCCACTCAGATACAGTGACCCAGAAACATCAAGCATGTTGTCGTATGCTCCGGAAGATAATCAAGCTTCGCAAAAGGAACAATGGCCCATGTTGGGTAGCAGCAACAGCTATACAAACGAAAAAGATCGTTTACAATCAAATTACTACAGTAGATTGGATACCAACAACAATTACGATAAAGGAATTAAAAATGAAGGCATTAATAACTTGGACATGCAAAGTCTTTCTGCATCATTAGCTGCTAGCTTTAACTTAGGATAGTTGAAAGCCCTTAAATATATAAGTATATCGTATTTATTAAGTAGAAGGATTTTTTTTTTTCTTAAAAGGACTTTTAAAAGAACCAATTAAACCACTTTCTTCTACGATTTGGCCTGCTCCCAAACTTGGGCGAAGCCGCAGTGTAGTCGCCTATATTGTTTTTCGCAATCGCTGCTGTTTTGGCCAATTTGTCCGACCCAATTCTGACTCCCCATCTTCTTAATTGATTAACCACTCCTGGTGTTATTGCTGCTGTAATTGGTACTCTTATTATTAACAAAGACTTATGGATCCCATAAGCTATGGCAAATTCTGCCAAGGAAAACAGAGTAAGAATCTTGTGCATAACGCTTGGATTCTCTTGTGTCTCAACGTCGGGTCTGTCAATTGAGTCATGTATTTTATCTATACTTTGCTTATGATTAAGCTCTTCATCAGACATACCGAAACCAAATGTTTGCTTAACCTTGTTCTCGTAGTACTCGATTTTTTCCCTTCCCATAGAATGAACCATAACGTAGCATATTGGCAAATCTATTACACTCAATCCTAAATACACTCCCAATGCCGAGTATCCATATTCCTTAATTAATGCTCTTATACCTGTTTCTTTTTTGGGTTTCTGTGAGCCTTCGCTGGCTTTAGTTGTTTCATTTACTTTATTAGATTGTAGTCTTTTGAATAAGAGATTCTTCTGCTGACGAAAGATACCTCCATTTTGCTTGCATCTGTTTAAAAATTGTCTCAGGCAGATGTTTTTATAATTCAAAAAGTTAATCACAGGCATTTGCTTTCTACTATGTCAACTACTATTAATACTTCTACGTCAACCTTAGAATCACCCAAAAAATATTCCGTCTCGTACATTAAAGCTTTTGGCTAAAAAAAAAAAAAAAAGAAAAAAAGAAACCATTCTATTTACAAAAAGATCATCGAAGAAAATTTACCGAAATTGAGAGTAATAGCGCTCTTCAGCAAACCTTTTTTCCACTAGGTCAAGTACATGCTGAGGATAGACATCTTTCAAAGGTTCGCCACCAAGCAACACTCTCTTTTCGTGGTTTCTCTGCTCTTCTTTAGTCATAATGACCACATTCTGGTAGGACAAACCTTTAGAAGGATCCCACCTAGACAAAGCTAGCCTGGAGGAAAAATTAGATATGGGGGATTTACCATGAAAGATCTCTTCGAGTAAGTAGTTAATATCAGCTAAACCAATTGGAAATCTTTGTTCAGTCCTTCCAAGACGAGATTCTTGGCCAGCCAAGCTCTGCAATATTCCATCATATACCTTATATCTGTTTTTGCCCTCTATGGGTTCCACAGGATATCCAGAAACACTAGTAAGAAGATAAGTGGCAATTGCAAGACCAAACACTCCTGGCATTGTTCCTAAAACGGGCAAAATTCTCACTCGGAAGTTTCTGAATGCTGCTAGCTGATCCACATTGCCTTTTTGCTTTTCCTCTTCAGGCAATGGTAGCAATTGGGCCTTTCTCGGATCAGGTTTCTCTGCCGAAAAGACTACCGGCACGCTGGTAATTATTCCCCTCTTCTTCAACCGAATACGAATACATCTAGACAAGGGGTCCTCTTCTGTCTTGGATATATCCCCGATATTTACCCTGGTAGGATCTGATTTGCATGCGGCACCCCCAGATGATATAACTGGTATTTTTCTCTCGTGGCAGAAGCTCAATAAGTCCACCTTGGTATCGATATTGTCAATACAGTCTACTACATAGGTTGGCTTGTAGTTATCACCAAAAATGAGCTCCTCTGCTGCATCTATGTCCCACAATCTGTTGCGGGTGTCAATTCGAACCCAGGGTGCTATTTCCAATAAATGCTCTTTCAAAATCTCCACTTTTGGTGATCCGACGTCCTTCGTAGTCGCAACCGCGTGTCTATTCAAGGAACTAAGACTTACCTGGTCGAAATCTATCACTCTAAGACTGCCTACTCCCGACCTTACTAGCATCGTAGCTACCCATGATCCCACTCCTCCGGCACCAACTACCACAATTTGCTGGCTTTTCACTTTTTCCATCCCTTCTTCTGTTAAAAAGGCATAGTTTCGTGCTAATTGTTCTCTTATGAGCTCTTCTGAATACTCTTCTCTGCCTTTTTTCTTTCTATCTTTTTGCACCTTTTTTCTTTCATTTGTCAGCCCCAAGTAACGATGAATTCCATCCACAATACTCGCAGTAACAACTGCGGTTGCAAAAACTGCCATCCAAGTTCTACTAGAGATCGTCATCTTTCTCTGACTTCATGCAAATAAACAGTAGTGAGTACTTCTTCTCTACTAGCTGGCTGAAATTTTTTTTTTTTTTTTTTTTTTTTTTTTTTTTCATTATCAGATCATCTATGTCCCATACATATAAAATATCTAAAATTAAATCATAACTTAGCATCAAGCTTTCGAGCGACAGTGCATTTGATTAAACCATTTGGATCAGGTGAAGGGTAGAAAAGCTCTGAATTTTCTTTGATACCTTTCCACTGTAAATTGAATGGAATGTAGTGCTTATTAGGAAGCAGGTAAGATACGGTTTCAATTTCAGAAACTGTCTTTAAAATTTCGTGAGACATATTATACATAGTAGCCTGAACGGAAGGAGAGTTCTCCAAGGCAAATAAGTCTAAAGTGGTCTTTCTTGCATACTCGTAAGCATGGTCAAATACCCCTTTATTAGCAAGAGTAGCCACAGATTCCAAAGAGGTTGTGACCTTAGGACTGAAAGTCCAGGTGGCATCAACATCGGTAGATAAGATTCTGTCTTTAGTTGGGGGCAAAGTTGTGTAGTCGCATACGTTGTAGCCGTAGAACATTGAGCCAGTTGATTTCAAAACAGTTAAGTCCTTGATAGCAGAGCTAACCAAGACTTTGTTTGTCTTTTTGTTGTAGGACAAGAATGTTCTTCTTGTTTCTGGGCCGTCACTCTTGAAAGAGTGAGGATGAATAGCTCCATTGACCTCAAACTTGCTCCATCTCGTTTGTATAATTTTTATTTCGGTGCCATCCACATGTCCGTATTTACTAGTAAAGTGTTTGGCTAAGTGGGCAGCGAATCTTTCGATCGGCCACACATCATTGGTCTTAGCTTCCACTAAAATTGTGTTTTTAACGGTGTCAGTGGGAATGATAGGGGAATTGTCTGCTTTAGTGTAGGAAATATCGAAGTTTCCTCTCAAAAGCACCTGTACGTTGGCTTCTAAGACATCCTGTTCACTAGGGTTGCTTGGGTTCTTCTTAACCTTCAAAAATCTAACGTTGTCTTTACCGTAAGACGAATCCACTAACTGACTCTCCATTGTAGCTTTTATATTGTTCGTTGTCTTTCAAATAGTGAGATTGTCCACTCTTATATAGTTTCTGCTTCCTGTACAACTAAATGATAAGGTCGGACATGTCCGATCTCATTACAGTTGAAATATAACTAGATAGCTACACTACAGGACAAGACCGAGATAGACGGAAAATTATAAGGTGATCTGATCTCGTATTTAGCCTCTTCCTAAATGAACTACATTTATGCTTAGAGGACATACGTGTAGAGGCCATAGGTGGAAATGCTATTTTGTAGAGACCCCTTTTAGCGAGTAGAAATTATTACTAGAATGGGCTAGATATATAGTGCGCGCATGCTAGCCATGCTTTGATGAACTAGTACGTAAAAGCACGAGGCATCAAAAACAATAGAAGAGATCAGGCAAACGATCTACCTTCAAGTAAAGTTAAAAGAAAAACTGTCAGTTATGCTACACTGTTCAGTTTGAAGCCATGCGGAAAATTACAGGAAATTAAATAACTAAAGACGAAATTTACTCATTTTTCTTATCGTAGGACTTTTCTAAGGTTTCAAGAGTATCTACTTCCTCTTTTAATTGATGAGCTTCATCTGAAGGATTTGAAGAAGCTTTCGATGCTGTATCACCAGGAAAATGAGCGGATGTCAGCTGCGTAGAAGACAGTTTCTCTTTGGGAGACCCAGGTTGAGGGACATCAGTTCCTTTTTCGGAGTCAAGGTCTTCTTTTCCCTCGCTGTCATTTGCAGAGGCAGAACTTGTAGGAGTATCCTCAATGACTAATTCAGCTGTCCTAATCCACCTTCTCCTTCTTGTATACTTAGAATAGGAGTCCTCGGCAGAAGGCTTCTTCCATATATTGTCGTAGTAAACGTAGCCGTCATCGTAGCTGGGGTTCGCGGTAGACTTTGATTTAGTGTCGTTAACCGAAAGAGCCCCATCATTGGTAAGATCCAAGCGCCAACTCTTGTCGATCCATCTCCATTTTGCTGGTTTGCCCAGAGAGTGGTCACTCAAGGAGTTAGCTTCGTTGTTGGGTAAGTGAAAATCATCTATGGAAGCCGACTGGTTAAGAAATTCATCTGTCCAAGGACTTCTTTCGTAGGATAATAAATTGGGGGACCAGCCAATTCCCAACCAGCGTCTCTGGTTTTCGTATATGACATAAGTAAACCGAACTGGCTTTGTTCCTCCTTCAAAGTTCCAGAAATCACCGGTGTTACTTTGCGCCTTGTTCAGAACCGGCAAGAAAGTACTGGCTTTTCCCAGCGGAAAATCTAAACCAGTGAGATAGAAACACAATAATCGCACGAACTTGAGCTTCCAGAGCATTCTTCTTGTCACTTGTGAATAAGGAGAATGGTAAGTTAATATGTAGAGCCCTGCTGTCAACACAACCACTCTAGGGTGAACAAAAAGGAAAGTAAATATCAAGTAGATGGGCGTCAAAAATACCGCAGTCAAGAGCAATCTTCTGACATCATGTGTATTCAATGCAACTGAAGTTATGGGACTGAGTAGCATATCCGCTTTGATAGAAGTCACCGTTAATGCCTGAACCACATTGTCAAGTGTAGGATTCACATTGGTTTCCTTCACTATAACTTCGTTCAAATGCGCATAGAATGCAACTATCCCCACAATCATCAAATGCCCACACCAAGTAAAGAGCCATTCAAAATACATTACCACCAACGCGTATACATTCACAAACACTACATTAATCCAGTAGTTCTCATTTGTCCACGTTATTACTGACAAAAACTTATTGAGAAGCAATAAATATGGATAAGACTTGACCAATGACTTTGCTACTGTTGGTGGTGTCGATGAGAGCAAAGGTGATGTCTGAGTAGTGAATGGTCGCTTTCCATTATCCCCATTATCTCCTTCTGATGCAAATTGTGCTCTTACATGGCTTTCGGTTTCCTTATACTGGCTGGCTCTTCGACCAGTTCCGCTTCCGCTATTTGTGCCATGTGGCTTACTATTTTGATTATCGACACTGCCTTTTGTATTGGCCATATTTATCATCTATCTCCTCCCCACTGTATTGTTATTACTATACTTTTAAATACGTTAACAAATCCTTAGGTTTTACCGAAAGAGTAGCCTTATCTTTAAAAAATAAAAATTGGTAGCCCCTCCACAATAATTTGAAACTATGAATAAATTTTAGTGAGATAATTTTCATCATAGTAGAAATTTTTCACCAACCACTCTCTTCTTTTTATTTTTTAAGAAAATAGCTCAGATTTCGCTTCCTGAGGATGATATAAGGCTCAAATGGACTTCCTGAGTTTACTAGGAGCAGAGATCGATAAAAAGCGACAGCTTGGAGCAAAAAAGCGCAAGAAAGAACCCCAGAAAGAACTCCAGAAAGAGCAGAAACGAACCACAGAAACGCCAGTGGAAACCAATGCATCGGCTGTAGAAAAAAACTCACCAAGAGTAGAGCTAAATGCGTCGACTCAAAATGAAGCAGAGTCATCAGAATACCATGCCAAAGAAGAAAGATTGGAAACACAAGAGGAAGTCAATAAGATGAAAGAAGGAAATATTGCGAAAGCTATTAGTATAGAAGAGAAGACGTCTAGTGAAGATAACAAAATATTTAGTGACAGGAAAATATTAGAAAGCCAAGAAGAGGAGTCGAATAAGGCTAAATGGGAGAGTTACAAGAAACAGTGGGATCTAGAAAATACCACTGACAAGCAAACAACCATTGAAGATATTGTGAAGCCAGAAAGACGAGAGAAGTTGCATACCCAGATTAGGATATTTATTAAAGAAACGTTAGCCGAATGGGAGCTGGATTTAGACCAAATTGATCAGAACAGATTTCAGAAAAATGATGACAACATAGAATTGCAAAGGGCGCTCTTAGCTGACACCAAAAGGGCCATGGTGCGCTTATTGTATAAGCTCCGGGTACACACCCTCGCAGAGCACATGCTGGTCTCCCTAGGTACTATCATAAGATGCCTACAGTCGCAAGATTACAAAAGTGCTAATGAGAGTTACATGAAATTTAGCATCGGTAATGCCACTTGGCCAATTGGGGTCAAAAGCATAGGTATTCATGAAAGAAGTACTTCACTGAAAATTGCTGGTAACACCAATGACAAAGCCTCTTCATTTATGCTTGACGATAAAACGAGGCGTTGGATAACTGCTACTAAGAGACTTATTTCCTTTCTAGAACGCAAACACACTTAGTTAGCTGACCCGATATACAGTTATATAATTTACTCACTTCACCAATACCAAGCAATTCAGTATCAATGCTTAGCACCAGCGACCCTAATAGAGGGTGTAAGTAGCGACTAGCCATAAAAGCCAGTCACATGATATAGATGCATGTGACTCAGGGCTTAACCCTAATTTTTGAAAAATTGATTCTCAGTTTCTTTTAACATTCGGTGAAAATTTTGTCTTAAGTTCATTCTAATTAATTGCACGTTAATAGATCAAGATGGCTGTATGTTAACTGGTCTTTGAGTGGCACTTAGCCATATGGTTGGATTTTGACAGGCTGTGAAGTGTGCAAGTTAGAGCTTCCCCCTCGCTCGACCAGGCGTTGGGGCCATGAAGTGCGTTGTGCATTGGGCTTGTCAGGGACGAATTCACATCGATCTGATACTAACTTCTTTGTAGCGTGAAATCAAGGACATCAAGGAATTTGTTGAGTTAGCTAGAAGAGCAGACATCAAGTCTGCCGTTGTCAAGGGCAACTTAAAGTTGAATGCTAGTGGTAAGAGATTCAAGCAAACCAAGTTCAAGGTTAGAGGCTCTAAGTACCAATACACCTTGGTTGTCAACGATGCTGGAAAAGCCAAGAAATTGCAACAATCGTTACCACCAAACTTAGAAGTCAAGAACTTGTGAATTGCAGGATAGATTAAAAAACCTACTTGAACATAACAAGATAGTATAAGTACTAATTTAACGGAATGATACTATTAGCTTGATATATTACATGAAATTTTATTGTAAATGCTTCTGTAGTTATAAAAGTTACTATATTAAATAAAAGAAGCCGGAATTGACTTGGTTAGATTACATCTTCCATATCGACCTCTTCGATGTCTTCTTCATTTTGATTATTCTCCTCTTCTTTGTGGTCGTCAATACCAAGTCTCGCCGCTCTTTCTGCGTCTCTAAGCTTCTTATATTCCGGTTTTAAACTATACTTGGAAGTATAGGGGCCTTTCTTGATCAAGTTGGCGATAGACTCCAAGCTCTCCTTCAAATAAGACTCGGGCTGTTTAGTGCGTTCCTTCAAACCCTTCATAGACCAATACTCGTACTCCTCAAACAATCGGAAGAGCAAATCCAAAAGGTCCTTTTTGGGCATTCGGATGGCCCTGCCTTCGTTCGTTTTTGCCTTGTTCAAATTCGACTTCAAGAAGACAGATGTATTGTTACCCTTAATAGAAGGCCCTGCATTCGACTGCAACACTCCGGACATGTCCTCCAAAAAGGTAACCTTAGGCCTGCTTTGCACCTGTTGCATTTTAGATCTTTCTTGCAAGATCCGTCCATAGTTCTTATCATTCTTGCTAGGGATAACTTGACAATCGTGGCATATTTTACCCGCTAAGGCCGTCTTCTTGGGAATTGTTCTCACAAAAGGAGCTTGCTTTCTACCTGGCTGTCCATTTTCTTCAAAAGTATTTTTATGTACTCGAAATGACCTATCCTGACTACGAGGAATATCTTTTTCTGGGGGCTCCAATTCCGGCAACTCTGGCATCTCCCCCATTTCGTTCAACTCCTGTTTGAATCGCGAGAGGTTTTCCTCTTTGAACACATAAGAATTCCGTACTTGCGTGTTGAGAATGGACATGTCATAGCTATGAGGAATATTTTGATTCTCTGGCTTCTCGTCAAGCATAAGCTTCACTTGCAACTTACTGTTATTGGCCGCCGGCGGCTTTATTTTCACCGTTCCTAATTTTTGTCCACTCATGCTACCGGTGTCCTTCCACTTTTCTCCCAAGTACCGTGGCAATTTTACGAGCCATACTTTCTGGTTCCCTTTACCAAGATCCAAGTCTAGCGACTCATTTTCCTCAAGATAGTCTTCTGGATCTGGCAACAACTCCGTCTTTACTTCGCCTTCATCTACTAATCCTTCTTCTCTTTCCCTCTTGACGGAGCTCCCTTCTCTGCCGTTGTGATTCCCCATCTGCACCCGATTAAGTCCTTTTCTATCTGGTGAAACTTTGTTCAGAGAGTTCATTACGCTACAATCGATCCGTTTATTCCTCTCCTCTATGCTATCCCCTAATTAAAATCTCAATGCATTTAGAGGCTATCAGAGTGCCTTAGTTAAATACGAAAAATTATCGGGTAAAAAGTTACACAAAACCCAGCCATCTTGATGAGCCTGCAACTCAATCATACTCGTTAAGAACGTCAGCCCATAAGCACAGTAGAAATGGAACTTACAGATCCGAGCAACCTTATGATATTGACGAGGCCTTTTTATATCGGAGGGCGAGACTGTGGTTATTGTCATGGAGAAAAGGAGGATTTTCATGCGATAGAAGCTCAGAAACGGGATAGCAAATCCCAGGAGTCACAGTCCTTCACAATTGGGTGTTCAGTGGAACAGATGAATAGCAGACAATATGATGAGCTAGTTAACCAAGGATTTAGAAGGTCAGGTACTTTCCTTTATAAAGTCGATATGTTGCGAGGCTGTTGTCGTTACTATACCGTCAGGACGGACTTGAGCAAAATGAAGGTAACTAAGCCCATCCGAAAGACAGTAAATCGGTTTGTCAGGGCCATCTTAGGGGAAGAAGCAGAAAATAGGGAAAAAAGTAAGACATTCTCTTTGGAGTCGTTACTTGTCGCTGAACAGAAGTCCAAGCGGTTCCACACTCGCTTTGAGCCTTCTGGGTTTAGCAGGGAAAAATTCGAACTATTTAAACGATATCAAATAGCTGTTCATAATGACAAGCCGGAAGAAGTGACTCCTTTTTCTTTTAAACGGTTTTTGTGTCAAACTCCTTTTCCTGGACAAGAAGTTAGAGGTACCAGCGATCAATGGTATCGGCTCAACAATTGGGTCAGCCAGTGGCGTCCGGGTCAAATGCAATCTCCTGGGAGAACAGGACCGACCCACGAGTGCTATTATCTCGACGATCAACTTATCGGAGTGTCAGTGCTCGACTTTCTTCCTTCGGGAGTTTCTTCCATATATTTCATATGGCACCCTGATTATGCCCATTTGTCGCTAGGGACCCTTTCTGGTATCAGAGAGATTCTCATGTGCAAAGAATTGCAATTGGGCTACTACTATTTAGGTTACTACATCGAAGATTGCGAAAAAATGAGATACAAACTGCGATTCGGAGCAGAGCTCCTCGATGTATGCAACGAGGTCTATTTCCCTCTACCCCTCATTCAAGATTTCATTAGAAACGGTCGCTTCTACACGGTTGGAGAAAAAAATAGTGATTCCTGTCTGGAGGAACCTTACTTAAGCAACGAAGGTCATCCTCGTGATCTTGAAAATTCCCGCTTCCATAACAAGAACATTGTCAACATTGCTAATGAACTATACTCAAATCCGGAACTCTACAAGCGAGCCCTGGAGGCTGCTTCTATATTGCGTCATTCTTACGGCGTAGGCAAGCAGATGGAATCTATTCATGCCATCCCCGAGGTCGTACCGGGCCTTATTCCTCTAACGCAAATACTCCAGTGGTTCAATAGGGGAATTATACATGCTGGGATTCCTGTTACCATTTTCTACACTAGTGTCCCTGATATAAAGCGTACTTACTTCGGTAACTTGTCTTCTAGTGGGAAATCAATGGTTGTTGATTTTATTCGCTTATTCGGGATAAAAAAGTTGAATGAGTCCATTATTCTTATTTGATACAAGAGACGAATTTTTTCGCAGTCGAATTAGGTTGCACTACAAAGGGGAGGGTCACACCATATTTATGTTTAACGAACGGGGCGAAATCTTTCCTTGATAAGTATAAATAGAGAAAAGAATCTCCCGGAGTAGCTAGCTAATTCTATAGCAAAATAAAATTACTCAATTTAGCATGAGTAGAACTAAAAAGTGGACATACAACAAAAAAGAAGATTCTAGGAGGTGGTTCACGAAACATGGACCATTAGGGAAGGACCCCGCAAAATTGAAAAAAAATGGCGCTGGTACAGCAAATTGGGGCCAAATTGGAGACGAGCTTCAAGATGAAGACGAGTTATGGAATTCTAGAGGATCAGGAAGACGCAATTCGAATCACGACATCCACGAACTCAATTTCAAGATGACCAACAGAAAAGTGGAAAATTATCTTCTTGCCGGTATTGACCAGGATCCATAAGTAAGAGTGATAGCTTGAGTAGATTATCGTTTTTAGATTATTTTTCTTAGTTATGTAGCTCGCAACTGATGCCTTTAATGAAAACATCGATATGATCAGAAAAACATTCTTAAAAAAAAGTTAATAGAAGTGTAGTTTTTGAGGAAGTGACCTCATAGTACATAGAAAGTGACAATTAAGGATCTAGCTTAAAACAGACAACTAAGAGTTAGATAAAAATGACATTACTGGGAATGCTTGACGATTAGGTTCATTCGAGAGAAAAAAAAAGAATATATACGTATGTATATATATAGAGAGAGACTATGCTTATAGAGTCAATTTCTAGAGAAATATATGCGCTTCGTAGCTAGCTATGCCCAGAACAGTAAAGCTAGAATTTCTTTTTGCAGAATTCTAAAATGTCAAGACCGTGTTTATTCGCAATAGTGTTTAATGGCATAAGACGAGTAACTAAAGGCGAGACGCATAATACATGACTTAGTTTGACAGGAAGAAGAAAAAAGGACTCTAAGGTTACTCGGTAACCTATGCCCTTTTGATAAAACTGTCGTATTGGGAGGTATGCTAAAAGATTTTGATTTTAAGGAGTTTTACTAAGAAAATACTAATGAGCAGCCTTCCAGCCCTTTTTCTTTTGCCGTTCTTCAAAAAGAGCTTTGTTTTCCAATACACGGTTAACTATGGAAGCTGTATCCATATCTTTATAAGAATGGTCCAGTATAGTACGAAACAAACCTTCCCTCTTGATTTCGTCATAAGTGCTATCATCGGCATGAATAGGCCCGTGGAACACAGCGGTGACTTTTCCGGGAAGCTTAGCTAAACTATTCTTGGTTGGGATGAAAGGAGCACCAAGTACAATCGCATCGACATAGCGGCTCAGTAAAATACACAACGATCTTTCAAATATATTCATTATTGGGTAGTTAAGTCCTTTTTCCCGATTGACTGTCATATCGTCATGCACCCCTATCACTACTGCTGAATTCGATTTAGAAGCCTCTTCGCTAACAAGACGAAGCACTTCTATATGTCCAGGGTGAAACAAATCGAATCCTCCGTCGACATAAAATATGGAGTTCATTTTATCTTTTGTAACAACAGACAGACTCACAAGTTCATGTACTCTTGCTTCATGTTCCAAATAAATGAATACCCCTGCCCCAGGATGCAATCCAGATTCGTCACTTGCATAGCCTGTAAATCTGCTTAAATACTCTTCTTTGTTGCTTAACTGGTGCTCTGAGATATTTCTGATAGGTCTAAAATGATGGTTTTTGCTCATGAGCAACATCCGTCCCACTAAATCCGTAGTCAGGATATTAGGTGTTCTTTTCACCACAACAAATTTGCCCATATCCTTCACTTTCTGGTAACAGTCTTCTCCATTTGCGTCTGTGGTGATATCATCACCATGAACTACATATGGACATCCATACTTATCCATTACTTCGATCAGGGTTACATATGGTGCCCCTGGAACCGTCTGCGTCAGCCAACGACATCCTTCGACTGCTTTTACTCTTTCTTCGAGTGTCATCACCGGGGGTCCTTTATTGATCAAGATCTCTTCATCCGAATGAACTCCTACACAGAGTTCTTTACCCAATTGCCGAGCTTGTAGCAATGCTCCTGCATGTCCTATATATGTAAGTAATTGAATCTCTCAATTTTTCACTCAGCTTTTAAGATCAATTGTCTAATTTATCACTTACCATGATGCGCAAAATCGAAACATCCGTCGATCCATATTCTACAAGTTTCTACTCCTTGAGGTTTCTCGTACATCAGTTGGTTTTTTTTTTTTGTCTTCTTACGATCTCTTATTTTCAGTCTCTAATAATCTCTCTAGATTTCGCCTGTCTATATATGCTACACAATTTTAAATTATGTAGATTGTTTTTTTTTTTTTTTTTTCTTTTTTTTTTTTCTTCAAAAAGGAGCCTTAACGCATTTGGGCTCATACAAACTGCGTCTGCTGTTGGCCCACATGAACATCAGGCTTAGGAACGTTCGTCAGGGTATTATAATTAAAGTTGCTAGACAGAGGAGGCTTTTTGTAGTTCTTTTCACGAACCATACCTTTATATAATTGCTGGTTTTTCTTCCTCGGGTCAATAGAACCACTATAATTGAAATTGGTAGACTTTGCTCTTTGTTCAGCAATACTCATAAAATAACAGTAAGTTAGGAAGGCATTTTTCGTCAGACAGCCATTAAGCCACGAAAAAAAACCACCTATGACAGGAGGAAAAGTGATAAGCATGTCAATGAATATGTTGGACTCCATTTTGCCTCTCAATTTAGTGGGAATCAGACACTCTTGTGAAACTACTTGGATAAGACGACCATGTATGGCATACATTATAAATGGTCCGATAGCAGGCAAAAGAGCTACTAGAATTGGGGCCATCCCGATAGTACAATCGCAATCCCAGAAACAACCTCCTCCGCACGAACCCAAAAAACACTTGTCATGGAACCATGCTCTTTTCTGGACCTCCCTAAAAAGTCGTTTCTCTTGCTTGGTGCTAAGAGGATGGTCTAGAGTTAGCCGTTTCCCTGTCTCTTCATTCTTGTAGGGATTACCTTGTTTGAAATGTTTTTCCGCATAGTCATTCCAGTAGTCACCGGTAATATCTAAACCAGTACTGAGACCTGGTACATTGTTAACTTGATTTTGGATTTGATTAACTGCTTGTGACATATTGATTCCATCCTAACAGCAACTAGCAGCTTTCGGTGTATTCAAGATAGGATCGAATCGTAACCTGACACCTGCAACTTGTTAACAGTGCTCTTAAATTTTCATGTTTGGTGTGCGTACGACTCCAGTATTTTGTGTCACTTTAGGCCCTCCACCAAAATTGTAAGCTAGTGCAAATAGAAGAGTAGGATTCTTACTTAGTTTTGGGGCTCTTTTTTATGTGCATTGTAGACCCTTTAGACATTTTGCCTAGAAGATCTTATTTAACTCTTTCTTCAGCACAGGATGGCATATCCCTGCAGTGTCTTTTTTACAGATGAAACAACTAGTCTTGTTCCGTCTACAGCGATTCAAGAAACATTTCTGACAGAATATGTGGTTGCAGTCAGTCTTAACTGGTTTCTCGTAGTCCTTACGGCATATGACACATTTGTACGGCTGCTTCTGCTCTTTCTCATTAATACCTCTTGCACCTTTGCTCTCATCTTTAACGGTCTCCCACTCTTTCTCAATAGGTTTCAGTTGTCTCAGCTCGTCTCTGATATGAAGAAACTTACATGTGTCACCATATCCACAATATCCTGTCTGCCAAAAATCCTTGCACACGTCGGGTTGAAAATCCGTTACTGTGGTGATATTAAGAGAGGAGCTAAATTTTTGGGGGCCTAGCCCAAGAAAAGTAGAATTGGAAGTCTTCTGCATCGAATGCCCACTTTCTGGCCCTTCCCCATGATTAGTGCTTCCCTTTCTATCTGCTTCCTCAATAGAATAAAGATCGGAGTCGTCCTTTTCCGTCGGTATAAGACCATTGCTTTTATCCTTGCCGTTGTCTTCGTCTTTGCCAGTACTATTATCCTTGTGCACAGTTGACTCTTGCTTATCATGCTTTCTAGCCTTTTGTGGCTGCGATTCATCTTCTGTGTCGAAAGACGGGTGGCTTTCTTCGAACTGTCGCTTACGTGACACACCCATACCTTCTCCCGTCTTCTTCAATGATCTCTTCTTAAACATGCTATTTTACAGGTAGCTTTTATACGAACGCCTAGTCCGATGGCCTCAGCTAGGCTACTCCGCTGGATTTATCCGATGCCTGGATTATATGCAGAATTGCTACGCCGTTCTTAAGCCAGGCTCGATGGGAATCCTAGGGAATGTAGGGTAGAGAGGAAAGACAACTAGAATGAGAAGGATATTTGGAAGCTTAAATAGATTTGCGGTACGCAGATATTATTCAAATACTGCTGCACAAGAGGTCAGATCGTTATTCAAGTTATTTCCCAAAAGTTTTCCCAACGATGGTCCACCCAAAGATTCTTTTTTAGTTGATGCCAGACGACTTCGACGGGAGTTCCGTACTTTGCAAAGCGAGCATCACCCAGATATTGTAATGGGGTCTGCAGCACTTGCATCTGAAGGTAAGACTCAACAAAATGGGGTGTCAGACAAATACTCCGCCCTTCTAAATAAGGCCTATAGCACCATCAGTAACCCTTATTCACGTTTAGTGCATTTCATAGAGTTGCATCATCCTGATCATCTTGATATATCGCGAGACGACACTTCCAAACAACTTATTGCCCATTTCCAAGAGAGCTCGACTTCTAATGCAAGCCACTATCAAGACGTACTTATGGTAGTATTGGAAGCTCACGAAACCTTGGAATTCGCCTCCAATGAACAAGATTTAGAAGAGCTAGAGCAAGAAAACGACGAAAGAATCTCCCAAGGTGAACACATTGTGGAAAACCTTTTGCAAGAACAGCAACCACCCAATTGGGATTTGCTCATGATGGAAGCCATTAAATTAAAGTACTGGATGAACATTAAGACAGGAATTAGAGATTGGGAGCCTGGTAAGCCTGTTCAGTTGACCCATTGAGCAAACTTTCACTATATTGTAATAAAATATACCCTATTTATATGCAACAAAAAAAAGAAAAAAATTGAAGGAGCACATTGTATTACACATTATTACATAGAGTAGTTCAGGTCAAGCTTTATACATTCTTTGCTTCCTTTTTCTTAATTCTTTTTTTCACAAGAAGTAGAAAATTTTCTCATTGCTTAGTTATCTTCGCTGACCATTGTGTTGTCATCATCATCATCATCATCGCCGGAGGAGTGGCCGTCCTCTTCGTCAGAATGCCGGTATTCAGGGGGAATATGGAATTCACACTGGTTATATTCCTCGATTTCCTCAGGTGTCTGTGGATGCATCCTAAGCCATTTCATTCGAGGACCACTTAGACTTAATTCATTGATTCTAAACCCAAATAAGTGGATTCCGAGATCTTTTCGACTTATCTTGGCTATTCTATTGGCACATTGATTCTGAATTTCTGGAAACATCTTAAGAAAAAGCCCCGGAAATGTTGTCCCGAAAAAGGCTCCATCGATATTTAAATACCTTGAGCTCAGTGGAAGGTATATGTCGTTACAACAAGGACAATATAATCTCACTGTTTCTCTACCGGGTACATCGGTCGCTCCCACCGGTATTAAGTGCATCCCGTCGCAAAGATATCGAGGACAGAACCCAAATTCATTTCTCTCAAACTTGCCTACCATAGCCGATATCCCTGGCCTCGATATAATATACCGTGCATGTATTAGTCCATATAGTAATTCTGCCGAATGAGCCAAAAGTGCTTTGCTGGGCAAATCGTTCTTCACTCCTCTATACATTCCCATTATTCCTCCATTATTACTTGCGTTATCTTCTGCTGTGTCCACTTGATAATCCATGATAACGTACAAAGCTTCTCTATAATACGGAACCTGCAGCGAAAGGCCCGTCAAATTAAAATCGTCTTCGATGAACTCATGTGCTACTGGAACAAAGTAATCGTGCCCAAACAAATCACAGAATTGTTGAATCCAGGGAGTATAGTCCTCCTCGCCTCCACTAGACATTTTGTACCAAGTTCAGCTGCCTGCTGTTATCCGATCTTTTCGACTAAAAATGCCTTTTTTTAAGTTCAGTCGAAAATTACTTTGGCACTTATGTTTTTGTGTAACATTTATCGCACCGTTAATTTTTCACTAAAGCCAGCCCTAGTATCTTTATATAGATTCACCATTTGAAGATTTGCAAGCTGATTTGCACAGTCGACGTAGAAAACAAATAGCAAGTGAGTAATGTTTAGCTTATCTGCGTCAAGTTTGCTTTTGGCTGTGATTTTTTTTTTGGTTTTGAAAAAAGCAATTGATTCGATAGGAAGGAACCGGATAGAAATAATAGCATGGGAAGGCTATTGTTTGGTAGCAGCGAAATTAGGAGAGGCTAAAATCAAAGAGTTCTTGAACAAAAAACACCAATTGGTTGCAGTCAAGAAAGAGAAAAGTCACATTAGTGCGCAGGATGAGTATGCAAGGTGGACAAAGCTAAATAGACGGGTGGACCAACTTAAACAAGAAGTGGACCAGCTTGAGAAGGAAATCGGGTCGGAAAGAAAACAAGTTGCTAACTGGGTCGGCTGGGCCTTGACCTTGAGCATAACATTACCTATGTGGGTATTGCGGTTGGGCTTTGGGAGAAGGACATTGTTCTTTCTCCCTAAAGGAGTGTTCCCCTATGCAATAGAAAGAGTTCTCGCTTTTCCCTTTGGTACCTTAGGAGGAATCGGAGTTAGTATATGGGTAATTGCATTGAATTCCGTGCTCTCTTCTATAGCATTTGCTGTAATGTCAATGTTAGAAAAGCCGGTACCTAGGCCAGACGAAAAGTTGAACACCGGGAAAAAAAAGGCCAACTAGAAAAAGTAGCATTGTTATAAATAATATTATTAGTTTGCTAATATAGCTAGTGTTTGTCTATACATAATCTCGTAATAGGTAGAAATTCTCTAGGAATCTCGTTTTCATGCTAGAACGTAGTTCGTTAGGACGATCGTTATCAAACACATAAACCAGCTGTTGAGCCTTTCGCACATCGGAAAGGAATGAGCTATAGCTTTTGTACAATAATGTATAAGCTGAATTCTCCGATTTAAGACGCTCGATATCCAGCTTCTCGCAAGCAAGGAAAAGCCAAGAATCCACAAGCTTAATCCATGCCATCATATCCAAGGAATAAGAAAAAACATCATTATTGCCTTGCAAGGCGACAATTGGGGTTCCGTCTCTTGGATTCAAATCTATAGACTTGACTTTGCTATTGAAGACCGGGGTTATTTCGCCTGACTTTTTGTTCCCAGCTTGCTTTGAGGGATCGAAACTAGGAAGATGAATTACGCTATTGACTATAGGAGCCAATGAAGCCCCTCTCACTACTCCTTTCAATGCAGGCGAATACTCCGATACTTTCCAGGAATATACAGAGCCTCTACTCGTGACACACATAAGGTGATCCTGATTTGATTTAGCAACAACCACGTTGTCACCCAACTCCATATTAGGACATGCATATCTTCCGGTCCATGCCAGAATGAGTTGCACAACCCCGTGAAAAGAAATCAATGCGTAGTAAATCAATACTCCCTCAAGTAGGATAGGCACAACGTGCTGTATTCGGAAGGGAAAATATATCGTGAAATCCCTACTTGTTTCATTGAAATTGTTGGAAACTAGTACCGTAGAAGGGTCATTGAAATCGTTTTTTTCATCTAATTCGTAGCCAAGAGACAAGTCATCCGACTCCCAGGAAGTGGCATTACGCACCTCCAAAACAGAGACAAATTCTTTTGGCCTACCTAATTCTATGTCAATTTCCCGAAGGTCTTTTTTTCGGCAAGACTTTACTGCCTTCACAATGACGGCAAAGATAAGGCTCTCGTCTATTGCATCTATGAAACTTCCGCTCAAAGGCTCTTGTGAAATTTCCTTATTGGAACTATTTCCATTCAATGTAGAATTCACTTTTGCGTTAAGGATGGCTTGATTATTAAAAAGCACTTCAGGTAAGTCTGAAACTTGAATAAAAGTATTAGGGTACCTTCTTTCCAAAATTGATCTCTTAAGTCGACCCTTTCGTCTTCTCAACAACGACGCTGACATTGTTGTATTGTCTTCTTTTCGAACTTCGCTCCCATTATTAGTAGAATCTATACCCATATCCTCATTGTCATTGTCAGCATCATCCTCAAGGGCTCTATCGTGTTTCCTTTCACCTTCAGAGTTTCTCAGCTTGAATCCCAATACCGACGTCTGTAAACCAGCTCTAGGATAATAATAAAATGGTTGCGATATTTGGGTGGAACCCAGAGCCTTCTTGGTGACCTTAGAAATAGAATTTAAAGGTGCGGTCGAGGACTTGGCTGTGGACGAAATCAAAAATGGAGAAACCCTTTTTTTCCCATCCTTCGTGATAGTGACGCTTTGGGTTTGTTTGTTTCTTTGATGTGGCGTTAAATCATTAATGGCAGAAGAAGACGGTGTGACGTTTGCAGTTTGCTTTTCTAGTGATTGCGTGACTGGTTTCGGTATGGTGCTAGCTTTTGGAACGGATTGTTCTAGTAAATCCGATTTCTCTTCCAAAATAAGTTGCTCCACGCTTTCGGGAAACATGGTAGACTCTCTATCTGCACCGTACCTATGTAATTGGGATTCATTAATGTCTTCCCCTACTACTTTGCCCAATTCATTGGATTCAAATGTAACGCAAGTTATTGAGCCGTCAAGGGAGCTCAAGTATAATGCTTGCCCACTATTCTCCCAGCATATATCTGTGATCGAACTCAGCACAATGTCTTGCGCTACTAGCAAAGGAGTGCTTTGAGTGGTACTCCAAATGACGAGACTCCTATCTTGGCCAGCACTAGCAAGTATAGATGACAAATCAGAATAGCTGTTTCCTGGAGTCTCGCTAGTGTCTTCCTCATTCTCGATATCGTACAATCTCGGTGAGAAGGCACAGACCTCGGTAGGTGCAAAGTGACCAATCAAAGAAACGTCTGTAGTCCAGTTATCTCGGTTTATTATGGCGATGGATGTCACTGATCCATTTATTGCATTGGGAACTGCTACGTTTTGCCCATCTGGTGACCAAGACATTCGCCTATAGTAAGAAGTAAGCGGCGACTTTTTAAAAGGTTCAACTACTATGTGTTCCATCTGAAACTCGTAGCTATTCAGTTCCGTGAGCTTTCTATGGTAACGAAAAATACGAACAGTTCTATCATCTGACGCAGTAGCGAAAAATTTGTTAGCTGGATCAAACACAATTCCCTTTACCATACTTTGGTGTATGTCGTAACGTTTAATTCTTTCAAATGTTAATCCACTCCAAATAATTATCAGTCTATCTAGTCCTACTGTCACCAAAAGTGACCCATCCGGCGACCAACAAATATCTTGAATATCGTTATCATGTGCGACAAGCCTTTTTCTCACAGACCAGCGCTCCAAGTCTGCTTCTGTTTCGCCGAATTGAGTTGTAGTCACAGCATTCTCGTCCTTTTCCCAGATAAGGGCAATTCGATCGTCCGACCCGGTGGCCAAAAATCTTCCATCGGGTGAAAATTTCACGCAGGTAACCGCTCCATTATGTCTACTCATCGAGCTGATTGGTCGTCTAAGGGGTCCGATGCTTGTTCCTATTCCCTTCGTTTGCCCTTCTTTTTGCCACATCTCGTAATCTTTAAAAGAAAGTATTGATTTTGTATCCCATATCTTTACATTTCCATCCAAACCTCCCGATGCTAGTCGAGTACCATCATGATTTATGCTTACTGAATAGCATTCAATTTGCCGATTATCCGCTAAATTCGGTTAGTCCCTACTTTTGCATTCCTCCAACTCCCTTCCTACTTACCTCTATGTCCTAACCAAGGAAGCTTAAGAAAATACATCTTCCCGGTACTATGTTTCTTTTAAGTAGTGGTTAAAACCTAATAATTGTAAGTCATATATATTACATATAAGAACTTCGCGATGAAAAATGAGCTTACTATATTTTTTATTATATACATTTTTCATCCAAAATGCACTTCTAATATCCTAGAAAAGGCACTACGAGACTAGTAGGCAACACCTAAAGACCATATTCTATTTTAACAGCCTTGGCAAATTTCTCGATACCAATTTGCACTTGATCTAATGGAACAGCAGCATAAGTACCACGGAAGAAGAAGGTGTTCTCAGCTGCAGGGTTTTCAGGAAGGTCAGGCTGAGGAGGGTTAGTAGAACCCTCAACTTTAAACCAAGAGCCAGGAATCATCAAACAACCTTGCTTCAAAGCTTGTTCATAGATAGCGGTCTCCACCTTATGAGGATTTTTACCATACTCAGAAAAAAATTTGGGGTGCTTAGTAGCATCTAATGAGAATGTGAAAAACATACCTGCTGTAGGAGGAGTATAGTGCACAAGGTGTTGAGGCATTGTCCTGTTAAGACAATCGATGGAAACATCTCTTTTGTGGGTGTACTCGATGCGCAAGTTCATTAACCACTCTAAATAGCCATTTTGGCCCCATTTCTGCAATAAGCCATTGACCAAAGATTGAGAGAGACCGGAAGGATTTTGTTGAGAAACCTCTTCCACTCGGATATAACGCTCAATAAGAGTTTTTTGACCAACAATCCAACCCAATCTCGTACCTGGAGCAATAACTTTAGAAAAGGACTCCAATCTGATCACTCTTCCTTCGACATCCAAAGACAAGAAAGAAGGAATCAACAAATTAATAAATTCTTCCTTAGTCCAGGAATGTTTACCTTCACGTTGGCTCACATCAGGAGTGTAAGTATCCATCTGTAAGAAATAGTAAGGCTCGTCCTCAACAATAAGAATGTTGTGCTTGCAAGCTATGTTATAGATCTCTTTCCTTCTCTCACTCGACAATGAGGATCCCGTAGGATTTTGTCCGGTACAGATAGTGTACAAAAATTTAGGCTTTGCTCCAACCCATTGCTCAAGCTGTTTGTTCAAAGCTTCAGGAAGAATTCCCTTGTCATCCATTGCTACTGGTATAGTGTTCACACCTAACGCGCTTGCTGCTTCCAATGCTGAACTAAAAGAGTATTCTTCAACCAAGATAGCATCGCCTGGATTGGTGAACGTCCTCAAAGTAGCATCCCAAGACAGAGTGTTACCTATGGTGCAGATTAAATCCCAATCCACGTATGGGACTTTGTGGATCATTTCTGTGTGTTCTTTCAAAAAGTCCACTAACTCTTGGAACCCTTCGGTGCTGCCATACTGCAATGCTCTTTCGAGTTCCATTGCGTTGGCTTGGGTATTGTCCTCCTTTGCTTTGTAGACCTCGACAACATCCTTATTGTTCTCATTCAATTTCGTGGCAATACCCTCTTCAAAAGGTGCTTTAGGGACTTCCGCTGTCAATTTTGAAAAAGGAAAGTAACTAGGATGTGGAAGTCCTCCACCCAAGAAAGTCATTCCTGGTTGCTTGAAGAACCTGAAGGCGCTCTTCAAAGGTGAATCCTTTCTCCTTTTGGCTTCCTCTGACAAGAAGCCTCTCATATCCTTCGCATGATTTTGACCCATCTTCAAAATACAATATTCTTAGAAGTATTCGACAGCTGTGAATCATCGATCGCTGAAAACTAAAATTTTATGCTTCTGTAGTGCACATACCAAAAATGTCGCATTCATTTCTCAGATAAGAAACTCCACCTAACTAGTCCCCCTTTTATTGTATTAGTAAGAACTTTATTCAAAACCGACCGGATAAGAAAAAAAGATTCCGTTTTATGCTATTTATGAGCCAATTTTGAAGCCAAGAATTTGAAAAACTTAAACTGTAATTTAGTTAGAAAGAAAGACTATAGTAGAGAAATTCTTCTAACGAAGCTGATTAAAAGCATCCAAAAGTACTGATTCCGAAGGCATGTCGTGCTTATTTTTCTCAAATACATTCCAAAACCTCAATGTCTCATCTCCCGCACCAGTAACAATAGTTTCACCATCGGGCGATAGGGATAAATAAAGAACCCTGTAGGTATGTCCAGTTAACTGGGCTATTTGCTGCATCGATGGATATTTCCAAACAACTATTTGGTTATGTGAAAATCCATGGGTGGATACTATTTCGTTCGAATTACGTGACCAAATCAAGTTACATACTTGAGAGCCAGCATGAACATTGTTGGTCAAGTTACCAGATATAGTGTTCCAGGTCTTTATAGTCTTATCTGCGGTGCCCCCTCCGGAGGCCAAAACACCACGTTGATGAGGCGACCAAGATATTGCCTTCACGGCAGCAATATGATCGTTGAATTGATGCAATGGTTTAGTATTAAGCCCGTCCCATACAAAAAGCTTATTATCGTTACCACCACTAGCAAGTTTGTTTTCTTCCACATTCCAGCGAAGGCCGCAAACTTCCTGTTTATGGGCCTCAAAGCGATTGACGTAATGATTTTCGATGCGTACATCTCTATTAAGAATCGAGCGGTCGCGCGATCCACTCGACAAGATATGCTCATTCCAGGCAAGAGAACTTACCCTTAAGTTGTGACCAGTCATGGTACGAACACATTTAAGCTTAGTGGCATCCCATATTTCTACTAAACCCCTCTGGGTACCCACAGCAAGATGAGTTCCTGATCCTATCCAGCTAATACTGGTGACTTTGTCCTTGTTGGGCAAGTTACAGAGTCGGTCAACCGCCTGCGTGCTGCCGTCCCAAAGATAAACACTGCTGCCCAAGCCCACCGCGAGAATATCCTGCAGACCCCAGTCTAATAAATTAAGGTAAAAGTCGTCCAGAAGCTCTGGTGCATCAAGGACCCGGTAGGGTACCTTAGATATGCTGCGCGGCTTCTTTTGTGGTGATAATAGCAATTTCTGTGAATCCTGTCTCACTGGTGATAAAGAATACAACTCACTCTGTAAATCCCTCGATCTCGGTCTATTTTTTTGGGGGGATTGGTAGGTAAAGAGATTCGCTCTTTGGCGGGGAGTGCTCGTCACATTGTCAGTCGAGTCTTGATTAGATCCCAAACTCATTGAGTTAGCTGCCATAGCACTTGCAGCACTGTGTCTAGGGGGCGTACGCAGCAACGATGATCCAGACCCTTGATCGTCCGCCATTCCTGTACTGTCACCATTTCTCGAGGAACTACTGCTGCCAGCTCCTCCTGCTACGTCAGAGCTGCGGACGCCAGTACCTGACTGGATCAGTGGCCCCACATTTTTCAGACTCCCGAGACCTGCTGCTGCCATGGGGACATTGTCACCAAATAGTTCTGCTTTAAGAATAGTAGAGAATGTCTGATTAGCCTCTTCTTCCTTGCGGATATCTATCTCATTGTCTATTCTATCTTCTCTATTCTTGACCTCTGGCAATATATCCTGGCTTGATAAACTAAAAGCCGCTTGTAAGTCCACCCCAGTACGATTGGGTATGTATCTGTCGCTAAATATTGTATTGAGGTTTCGTCTACGAGGGGATCTAGTTATTGCTGCTTGTCTTTCCTTCATATTTGGCGGCTCCAATCCTAGTGTACTTCGCCGAGGCGACCTTGGCGTGTCATACGTACTCCGATCTCCCTGGTTGCCTTGCTTGTCTCGTTGTTGCATAGGTCACAAGCTCCTACTTCTCTTACTGAATATGTCTCGTATTAAGAAAAAAAAAAAAAAAAAGCCACTTGTTTCTCTAAACTATTACTTTCTTTTGTCTATCAATTATCTTAATCCTGTTCCTAAAACTGTAGCCTATCTTTTTAGCTACTATCTCGTCCACTCTCTCCTTTAATCACTTACTTATGTGTAACCTATTTACTGTGATGATATTCTCTTCTGCTTTCTTTGGCCTAGAATTCCATTCGATCATGTGCACACACTCTGTTGATAGAATTGGTATCATGTGATATTGCACGTGACGTACCTTTTCTATCAATTGCGGCTTTCTTGTTGTACCCTTTTCTATGAAGCTGATAAGCACACTGTTGCATGTCTACCAGTATGTAATAATGTTGCCCTTTTTATATATACTGTAATTATTTCTGCTCAGGATCTTCGTAGTATTGTGAATGCAAATGCAATGTGCTTAAAATGGTATTTTGCTTACTTTGCTATAAAAAGTTGCGAAATTCGGTGATTATCCAGATCACGCTGAAAGGTATTGCAAAGCTCAATCAAGATCTCCACAAGAGACAAATCTTTGATCTCGTGAGGACACAGATACTTTCTTGTCACTTCTTCATCCCGTTTTGACTAATGTCAAGCCAAGTCACTTTGTGTGAAACCACGCAAAACTGACATTTTCGCAGGGTAATACCACACACGCAAGAGTAATATATTGCGACAACCAAAAAAGGAAGGGGCCCACCAAACAACTAACAACAACAAAGCGAGAAGTTATCAGGCTTTATATATTCCCTAGTGAAAATGGATTTGGCAAGAATTTGACAGGAAAAGTGGCTTTAGGAAGAGCGTGGGATTTAAACAAAAAAAGAAAGTGAATCAAAAAATGAAGATCTGGTTGATACTTGCCTACTTAAAATGCGCACTAATTTTCGCAGCTTTTATATCAAGACAGAACCAGGAACTCTGTCCCAGAATAAGCCTAAAAGTGGATGACTCTAATATGTTCCTAATCAATGGCCTTCAATTGAAGGGTAAGAAACTCGATAATGTTGTTATGGACACCGGTTCCTCCGATTTAATAATATCGAAAGACTTGTATCGGGGGGATGCTAGCTTCGAGCCTAAATATGTTATGAGATACGGGTCTACAGGGAATACATTTGTCTCGCAAGAGGAAGCTGCACTAAAAGGGGAGGGATGGAAGTTATCAAAATTTACTTATTTTCGCTCAAATAGTAGTAGTTTGGATGGTTTCGCAGGAATTTTAGGCGTTGGATACATCGCGAACGAGGTGGCTGGGGCGGACTACGACAACCTTCCAGCTGCCATGGCCAAATATAAAGGCTTTGCAAATGTTTTTTCTTTGGACGGGCGAAATAAGAAGCCTTCCCTAATTTTGGGGGGTGTAGACTCCCAACTTTATGAAGGCACTCTTGTCAAGACTCCCATAGGCCTCGAAAGGAATTCCACATCGGTAGGAAAAAAACCTAAAGGATTTTTAGTGACAGTCAACTCGATTTCGGTAGATTCCAACGATGGGAAGAAATCGATTTCAAACCAAAACCTCATCTATCTGCTCGATACCGGTTCCGAGGGTCTCGTTATCCCCAAACCAGTTTACAAAAATTTGCTTGCGACCATGAATGATAAGAAGAAAACGGTCAACGATACAATCTTTTTCGAACATAACTTTCTCGAAACAGTAAAATTAAATTTTAGTATTACAGGCTATCATGTTTCCATTCCCCTTCTGGAATTGATAGATGAGACAATCAAGCAGGACTTGACAAACTACAGCAGCTTGAAAATTATTCCTGTTGACATTGGCGATCAAATTTACGAAGGATCTTTTCCAAGTGTCCTCTACAAATATACATATGTCGTTTTCGATATTCAGAACAGCTCCATACTAATGGCTCCCTACAAATCGTACGCACCCTTAAGCGGGACCTTCTGCAACCGTATTACCGGATCAAGCTACAGTATACCTACAGAGTCAGCTCCTGATTCCCAAAATACCTACTCGGCTTTATATGATGCTTCCAAAGAAACCGATATCACCAAGGCGAAAGAATAGAAAGAACCTCGAGATTCTTTAGCTATGTCTCTTTCTCAACTTTCATTATACTTCTGCTTTGGACAGCCAAAAAAAGTGCTACTGGAATAAGTCGTGCACAGAACCGGAAATTAGGCACTGCATATTATCACAAGCCAATCAATTTATCTATAAAATTAATTATGTCCAAACGAGAGAGCTGAAGGTATTGTAGTAGAGAAGACGAACACCGAAAACATAGAGCATCGACAAACTTGGCATTTTAATATAGATCGGGAACAAAGAAAAAACATTTTTCTGTTTTTTTGCATCAACTAAAGTCATAAAGCACATAGGAGAGATAGTTAACGCAACATGTTTCGTTTCCTCGGCAGGCCCATCGGACAGAGGTCCATATTGCCTTCGATAACTAAAAGATATTCAGTTTTGGCAAATCACCGAAACACTGAAGAGAACAATTTGAGCATTCCGTTTGAGTTTACTCCAGAGAACCACAAGAGAGCGGATGAAATAATCAGTCGGTATCCACCCCAGTACAAGAAAGCGGCCGTGATGCCTCTTTTGGATTTGGGCCAAAGACAGTTTGGCTTTACGTCTATAAGCGTGATGAATTATGTGGCAAAATATTTAGATATGCCCCCTATGAGAGTTTATGAGGTGGCTTCCTTTTACTCTATGTACAACAGACTGCCGATAGGAAAATATCATGTTCAACTTTGTACTACTTCACCTTGTCAATTATGTGGAACTGATAGTATAGTTGAGGCTATTTCTGATTTCTTGAAGATAAAGCCTGGCCACACTACTTCTGACAGGTTATTTACTTTTCTGGAAGTTGAATGTTTGGGTGCCTGTGTTAATGCCCCTATGGTACAGATCAATGATGCATACTATGAAGACTTGACTCCTGAGTCTGTGAAACAGCTTTTACAATCTTTCAAGGATGGCAAACCCCTTAATCCTGGTCCTCTCTCTAACAGAAAGTCCTGTGAGCCTATTACTGGCCCCAAAGTGTTACTTAATTCTGAGCCATTCGATGTTAGTAAGGTTACTAGGGACTTGTGATAAGCTTAGAGCTCTTTTTCTTCGTATGTTAGCTCTATTTAATATATGCTTATATAGTTTTTGACGGAATTAAAGCTTTTGAGTTACCTAATTTTTCTTCGGAATAGAGTTTATACTTAAAACAAAGAAGTTAGCAAACCGATTTTGCTTACCAGTCATGAAATTTACAATTAGTAGGACAAGGTGACTAGCAGAGGTAATCAAAGCTAGTGTCTTAAACAAGACAGTATCATTATAGATCAAAAAATATTCCAAATATGATTATCTGACTCTTCAAGTCACTAAATCTTTCTAATGTAGCCTATCGATAATACACGTTGTACATACAATAGACATTGCTACACTGATACTGCTTCAGCTTGTTTACATTAAGTAACAGCCAGGTGAGCTGAGCTACAATGACCAAACATCTCTTATCCACTAACTTCATGATATACCAAAGTTTTTTGCTAATCAAATGAACCTACAATCACCTGGGCACTCGTAGGGTGAAAAGTAGTGTATTAAGTAAATCTCAGCTCTTACAATACATAAGCTGGTATCTTTAGGCCATGTCACTCTTTAAGAAAGTTTGTAATGGCATCTGTAAGCATATCTTATGAAATTGTTAACGTCAGGGCCATCAAGAAAATCCTGTCATTCTCCTTAAAGTGATATCAAGATACTTATCAGAGAATGTCTTCGCGCCTCCTATAATATTTTACCATTCGAAGGATGGGCAACCTGTACAGATATTTGGACACTTTGGTCAAAGTTGCAAGTATTGTTACGACTAAAATAAGCCGATAGAGCTATAGCGAGTCGTTAAAGCTATGATTAATGTTTACAAAATCAGTCAGCAAGGAAGCTTTGGAACCAAATTCCTTCTACAAGCTATATGAGCAAATTTATCAGACCTAGGAACCACAGATAAAGACGAAGTCTGCTGAAGATGACTCGGCTAGTCCGATTTATCTGATCTTGATAGGCATCTTTTGTCAGAGGTTGGTAATGAACAATATTCTGTAATGTTTCGAGACTGGGAAGAGGTTTTAAGAGTTTTAGTGACTAGCAAAAGCTACCGATATGCCGTTCTACTCGTCGGCTTTGCGGCATATTGCAATCAGTAGAGTACGATGAAAATAATGTTATGAAAGATTACGGCTTTCGTGATGGGTGTGATCTTTTATTTATCTGCTGAAAAGGTGCGCATTTTCAATGCTTCAGATGATAAGCTATTAGATGAGCCGCTAAAGTGTCTCTCCCAAAAGATCATTATCGATAATATGGAGGAAAACGACAAGATCGATATAAGTAAATGTAGACAGAAAAGGCTGAAAAGCTTTTAGCCAGTGAAACATTCTTGAAATACGATGAGACATTATTCTTAAATAGTAAAGCTAACCTTTACTTGTGTTCTTATGATAACAACTAAAAGCATGACTCTCCTATTCTAAGAGGTGGAATTTCATTATGTCTCCCTATGTGTATCGTGGTGTCACTAAATGTTAAAAATCTGACTAGCCGGGGCATATGTTAAACATTATAAACAAATTGACAGAACTTTAGGTATAGTATGCATTAAGCGAAAGATACAGCTTTATCACGATATCCTTCAAGTTCCGTACTTCGCCTAGATCTAAGAAGATAGTTTAGCTACATATCTCCACTATGTGCGTATTATGTACCTGGCCTACTTTAGAACAAAGGGTACACCAGTACATAAGGAATAGCAACTTGCTAAGTCAATTTTCCTACTTGCATTATTAATTTAAAACCATTTCCACATTTCTCTCATCCGTAGTCTTAGATTTTTCAGCCGTCTGTTATCGGTTTAGTGTGCATTAAAACACTAGTGTGGTGAAAGTAGTGTATGAAGACAGCAAATTTTCAGCATATCGTTATGACTAATTATTCATTCCAAGAGATTAAAGAAGTGAAAAATGGGGCCAAAAAAGTTATATGGGATCGAGACAGAGTTGGTGATTAACAGGAGCAATGACCAATATAACTCATCGGTGCCACCTTTGTATCAGTCAGCAACTTTCAAGCAACCATCGTTGACAGACATGGGAGAATATGACTATACTAGATCGGGAAATCCTACAAGAACACATTTACAAAACCAAGTAGCAAGGATTATGAGGGCAGACTTTGCCTTCGCAGTAACTAGCGGGATGGGATGCTTGGATGTGATCTTAAAATTATTGAAACCCGGGGATAAAGTTTTAGCCGGAGACGATTTATACGGAGGAACACATAGGTTGCTTACCTACATGAATAATAAAGGTGACTTGCAAGTTGAACATTGGGATACAGCAAATACAGAACTTTTCTTGTCTAAAATTACCCCAGACACAAAGATGATATTTTTAGAATCACCTACTAATCCGCTTATAAAAGTGTGCGATGTGAAAACAATAACCGATTATGCTCACAAGATCAACCCAGATTTAGTAGTTGTATTTGACAACACCATGATGTCACCAGTGTTGATGACACCTTTAGAACTTGGAGTGGATATTCAGTATGAGTCAGCCACAAAATATCTCAACGGTCATCACGATATTATGGCAGGTATTATTGCTACGAGGGATGAACGCTTAGCTGAAAGAGTTTTTTTCGTGATAAATTCCACTGGATGTGGCTTGACCCCCTTTGATTGCTGGCTCTTATGCCGAGGTTTGCGAACACTCGCCGTACGCATTGAACGCCAACAACTGAATTGCTATAAGTTAGCAAATTTTTTACAAAAAATGGGATTTCGAGTGCGCTATCCTGGTCTCCCAAGCCATCCACAGTACCGTCTTCATAAATCTGTTTGTAGAGGGGCCGGTGCTGTTCTCAGTTTTGAGACAGGTTCTGTGGCCGTTTCAGAGAAAATTGTGGAAAATACTGACATCTTCGGTATCGCCGTCTCTTTTGGCTGTGTGAATTCCCTCATATCCATGCCATGCAGAATGTCCCATGCTTCTATAGACGAGAAAACGAGAAAAGAAAGGGATTTCCCGGAGGATCTAATCCGTTTGTGTATAGGAATAGAAGATGCAAATGATTTGATAGAAGATTTGGCTAGCGCTATAGCAAGAAGTGGTGCCAAGACTAAAGTACCTGATGTGTCTTCTATTTCGTTGCAACCAAAGTTTTAGATTTTTTCTATTGATGTTGGCAAACTAGACTTTCATAGTGCTTCCTCTTTACTTTGACTACTATTTCTTAGTTTTTCTACACTTTTTTATTTTTTATTTCTTGCTTTAACTGGAAGTTTCTTTTATTACACTGCGGTGGACGGTCTTTAAATGTAAAAGAAGAAGAATGCAAGTGAGAGCTTCGTTTCCGATCTCCTAGTTTTCTTGCCAACTGCTCAATTAACACCAAGAAGTGTGCATTTAGTTTATAGAAGGCTTTAAAAAAAAAAAAAAAATTATATATATATATATATTATATATATATAAATCGCGCCATTAAAAGAACGCGTTTTCTCTATTGACCACTTTATAATTTAGCAATGACAGAAGGCAAATATGGGGTTACAGAAGGAGCCTTAAAAGGGATCCTATCGAAAAAAGAGAGAAATGAATATATTGGCAAGCCAATCACGGTTCAAGTGACAAATATAAAAGTTATTGATCAATCAGCAAATGGGGGAGGCGACTCGGCGGTAAAATATCGAGTATTGCTTAATGATGGGGTATATTCCCTTCATGGACTTATAACAAGTGAATGCGTGCCCTACTGTGAAGCAAATGGGTTCAAGAAGACGTCGGTAATTACAGTAAAGGAATACAGCTTGGTTACTACCCAGAAGCATATTATGATTATTAATGACTTGGAGGTCAAACTACAAACTAGCGAAAAATTTGGACAAGGAACGATATCTTGTGATACCTACTTCGCAGAACACCCGGATGAAGATGTATTGGAATTGTCGGCAAAAAGCCAGAAAACAGAAAACGCAGATAGCAAAACTGGGACCCCCACTCCAGCCCAACAGCCACGAAGCGCTCTTCCGAAACGGCCAGTAAACGCAATAGAGCAGTTGTCGCCCTACCAGAATCAGTGGGTAATAAAAGCACGTGTTTCTTATAAAGGGGACTTGCGTAGATGGTCCAATGCCCGGGGAGAAGGAATGATATTTAACGTGAATTTCTTGGATGAATCAGACGAAATAAGAGCAACCGCTTTCAATGAGTTGGCAGAGAAATTCCATCAAGTGTTCCAGGAGGGAAAAGTTTATTATATTAGTAAGGCCAGAATCCAGCAGGCAAAGCCTCAGTTCTCGCACTTGAGTCACCCTTATGAGCTTGCCTTGGATAGGGACACAGTTGTCGAGGAATCATATGACACTTCTGATGTACCAAAAATTCATTTCAATTTTGCAAAACTCTCTCAGATTCAGGACAGTGAGTCTAATTCTGTTGTGGATGTGATTGGGATAATAAAAGAAGTGGGACCAGTTTTTCAGATTACAGCCAAGTCAACAGGAAAACCTTTCGACAGAAGGAATGTGACGATTGTGGACGATTCCAACGTTGCTATAGTGGTAGGCTTGTGGAATAACACGGCTATCGATTTTAGTGTACCAGAAAATTCTGTGGTTGCCTTCAAAGGCTGTAAGATACAGGACTTTGGTGGTCGTTCCTTAACGTTGACCCCTTCAGGCTCTTTGATGGCAAACCCTGATATACCTCAGGCGTATCATTTGAAAGGGTGGTTCGATAATCAAGGGATTAATGTAAATTTCAAGTCGTTGAAAAACGAAGGCCCTGCCAAGCAGAATTCCATAGCTAATAGAAAGCTAATCTTGCAAGCTCAGGAAGAAAACTTGGGTATGAGCGAGAGGCCAGATTTTTTCTCTATTAAAGCAACAATTAACTTTTTCAAAACGGAAAATTTTTGTTACCCAGCATGTAACAATACAACTCAGTTCAACTCTCAAATGCCTACCACAACCTGCAATAGAAAAGTATTTGAACAAAGCGATGGGTCTTGGAGATGTGAAAAATGTGATCTCAACTTTAGCGAGCCCCATTACCGCTACATCTTAAATTGCTCGGTGATGGATTCCAGTGGTCAAATGTGGATTACCTTGTTTGATGAAGAGGCAAAGAAGCTTTTCAATTTACCTGCTAGTGAGCTATTGAACATGCGAGAGCAGGGTGCCAATAACGAGAATACTGATTTCCAGAACTTGGTAAGCGACATAACTATGAGGGAGTACAACTTCAGGTTGAAGGCTAGACAAGATTCTTATAATGGGATTGTAAGAGTGAGATATCAAGCTATGAATATCAGTGAGGTTAATTTTGATAACGAATGTGAATTTTTGTGCAGCGACTTACAGTCGATGTTGAATTAATACTTGAAATGAGAACTTTCAATATTCTATTTGAGACGAAAGTATGTACAATGTTTAATTCTTTAAAGACATGATTAATTACTTCCAAATTATTTAAATTCTAAAAGGCCATTCAATTGTAGCCATATTTTTTTTAAGATCTCATTTATTTGCCTCTGACCTCTGGTAATCATAATCTGATTTACAAATATATCTATACGCTTCTCATCAAGTTTGTGATGATTTAATTGATGAAAAGCACTCTCCAACCAATGTTTCGTTTCAAGTGTGAATTTAGCTACCACATTCCTGAAAACAGCATAATAATATTCAAGATGAGACCTTGAAGCCAGGACAAAAGCGTGGACTAGGTTGGTTACAAGAAGAACTCCCAAGTGTGTTCCTATTATCAAACTTCGTACATATTCATGGTCTTCTTTGTTGCCTTTTTTCATCCTGAGAAGTGCTGTCCAAAAATTCAGAATACTTTTGACGATAAAAGTTTCCTTAGCATGCAATCCATCGATTGCAAACATTAAGACATCTTCAAAAGTTGGCAAGTGAATAACCAACCCCGGTCTCTTTTCTATGATAACAGTGAAAAGTTCTACTGAATTACAAATGGCAAATGGATCCGTTTTGATTAGTTTTATGTGTTTGCTAAAAGCGTGCTCCAAAAATTGGTTGAATTCTGAAGGGCTAAGGCTTGCATAGTTGACAATGACAACGGACCCAACAAGACCATAAATACTTGAAATTGTACTTAAGTTTTCAGCATCCATTTTTAGAATAACGTAGTCAAATAATACATTGATTGAAAATTTGAAAGGTCCATCAAGAGGTTCCCTAATACCAGATTTCAATATTGCACAACACTTTTCTATGCAAAGGGTATTATTAGAGAGGCCCTTATAGTTTACGGAAAAATCTTGTACGATTTGTAATACAGTTCGTTTGATATTAAGGGGGTCTTTGCCCCAATAGCTTACAATTTCTTCTCGCAAATCTTCTCCGACATCATCAATGTCATCCGAATTCTCGAAGGATTTTCCTATCATTCCCACACTAGATAACAACGAAATTAAATATTCTTCTTCTTCTTCTTCTAAAGTCGCATGTGTTTGCATGATTTCAAGGGAGCGGGAATGTAATGCAGATAGTACTTTAGCTAATATATGACCAAGTTTGGAAGGACACCGAAGTCCTTGGGCTATGGAAATGAAAGCATTGAATAATCGCTGTCTTACTATACTCTCAATCGAATAATTTTTTATTACTTCCAGTAGCAACGCTTCAAAAGTTGGCAAAAAAGGTATCAAGTCGTAGCTGCATTCTTGGCAAATTTTTAAAATTGTCCTTGACGTTTTAATAGAGAGAATAACAGATCCATTCAGCAAAGCAGAAAATAAAAAATCTAGCACCTTACCCAAAAAACTCTTTCCAGTTTCATTTTTGAGATAAAAATGAGACACCGACAAGAAGTCAATAAAGGTAGAACATATTTGTTGTTTCATAATTCCGGCAGCATATGCTTGAGAGAGAACATCAATAAGCCCTGAAAGAAATATACTACCAATATGTGGAATCAACATGTTTAGATGTGTATCGAAAAAAGTGATGTCGTCAGTAATCTTGCAAAGTATATATAGTGAGCGTTCGACGTCAAGAATACTCCCGGCACCTGCACAAAGCTGATGTATGTCTTGGACAATACTGGAAGTGACTCTTTCATAAAAAGGTTCCTGTAGCAATGAAAATGCCGCAACAAAGACATCTGCTACATTTGCTCGATACTGCAAGAAATCTTTGTTAATTGAGCTTCCCATATCTTCAGGCAAACGGCACTTAGCCCACAATACCAGACACGCTTTATCGACGATATCATTTCTACATTCCTCAAATTTCTCCTTACCAATAGGATCAGATTCGAAAAAGGCATCATAAGTAGTCGAATCATCAACATACGTAGAAATAAAATCTTCCCAAAATGTAAGAAATTGCTCACTCACATACTCTTCTTCGACTGGTATCCCGGGGAAATCTGTGAGTCTTAGAAAAAGACCAAGTTTATATTGTACCTCCGCGTTGGTAATATTCTTAGTGATTTTTAGCATATCCTTTGAGACAGAAGCTATTAGTAAACTAGCATAAGTATTGATCTCATCCATATTATCGTAAGAATTGCCACCTGGCGTGAGAAGTGCCATATACTGTTCCCCTATATTCCCAGGCTCGAATATTAACTTATTCAAATAAGCGAAACTGGCAGCGTCAAGAATAACCGAGTTTGTTTCAAGAACATCTAGGAAAGTCTTCATGGCTTTGTCCACAATCGGAATAGTATCGCTATTAAGTCGATTTAGTACGTGAAATAAATAGGAACATATCGACCCCGTTTTAGGATATCTCTCCGGAGAATCGCCCTCAGCTATAGCAATGTAAACTACCCATGCATTTACACAGTCAAGTGCAACAGTACTCAATTCCTCAGAGCTCACGTCGACATTGGAAAGAAGCTGAAAGACTTCGTCGACAAGCGGATATATTCTACCACGCATGACTCTATGTACACTAAAAGTTCTCTCCTGTCTTGAGACATCTTCCGCTAGGATGCAACTAAACAATATATATAATCTTAGTTCATCCTCACTGAATGTCTTGATATCAGAAGATCCATGCAATTTTTCGAAAAACTGAACAATCGGATTTTCATATAGGTCAAAGTATCTAATAAAAAGTAGTCCCATATTGGATAGTAGCTTACATATTACCATAAGAGCACTGTTTAGACCCACACTAAATAAGTCACCTGTGGCGTTTTCTAGCTGCTCAACGAGGATGGTAACTTCTTCTGGTTTCAACCTGTCTCCCACATCATTAATTTTGACAGTATATGTCAAGGCACCGAAAAACTTACAGTTCATCAGGGGATGTTCAACTAACTGGGAGGCTAAATGAAAAGCATCTTCCGATTTTTGATAGCTATGTAGAGTGTGTTGCAGCTGGTTAATCTCTTGTGCATTGCGACTGGAATACAATTTATCAATCAACTGGACACATGTTAGTTCGTCAGCCTAAAAATTTATAAAATTCCCAAGTATACATACGCCAACAGCTTGTTGCAACTGTGCTTCTGAAAGCATTGATATAGTTAATGTCTCAGACTGCAACTGCTCTTATTAAGTATCTATGCTTGACTTAAATTGCCGAACAAAAAAAGAAAAATTGAAACAGTCAGTCCTCTAATGCTTACGTTTGGTGTAATGATGTAGGTAAACAATGTACGCTACCCATTTACAATGCCCTTCCTAGGTAATGAATATTAAGGTCAATATATAAAAGTCTCTTGGAAAAGCGAGTAACAACCATATTGTTAGTGACATCTTGGAATAATGACACAAAAACAAAAATGTCGCCTATATGGAGACATAAACGACATGCTCATCTGACTACTTTTCTAGTAGCAAAGACGAGCTGGGGGTGGTTAAGAAGTTTAGATTTGTATCCGACAAGGAAGATTGAAAAGTAAAAATGAAGAGAGTTAATAGAAGATATTGCTCAAACTGTACATGCTCTCCTGGACTACTTTCAAGAAGCAGGAGAAAGAGTGCTTATCTTAACAAGCAAGTGAACCTTAAACGAGGAAGTTTAGTGCCTCTCAGTGGCAGAAAAGGATCTGTTCAGAGTATTGACATAGCTAGTTTATGTATTCCTGAGGATAAAGAGTTCAATACTTCAAAGAGACTAGAGTCTCTTCGAAAGGAGATGGCGGAGTACGAGTTAGCAGTTTATGTGATCCCATCGGAGGACCAGCATCAGTCGGAATATGTCTCTCCCAGTGATCAGAGAAGGAGTTTTATTTCAGGGTTTCAAGGAAGTGCTGGTATTGCCATTGTGTCTAGAGATGTTATGTGTATGAACGAACAACCAGAAGGTGCAGCAGCTCTATCTACTGATGCCAGGTATTTTAGTCAAGCCACCTCCGAATTAGATTTCAACTGGATATTACTCAGGAGGGGAGTAAAAAATGAGCCCTCGTGGATGGAATGGACGGCCGCGCAAGCAATCAAACAGGCACAAGACTCCGGATCCGTCGCTAGAATAGGAATAGATCCCAAGTTGATCACTTTCAAGACTTTCCAAAGTTTTGAGTCAGTCATAAAAGAACAGGTTGCTAAATTGCCAAGTAATTCAAAAGTGGAGATAAGTTTAATTCCGGTCACTGATAATTTGGTCGACAAGATTTGGCTGCAGTTTGAAGAGAAGCCATCAGCAGGAACGAATAGTCCTGTGCATTTGTTAGAGTTGCCTTTTCTGGGACAGGAAGCAAGCGAGAAATTAGACAAAGTGAAAAGCGTAGTGAAGGAAAAAGGATGTGATGGTCTAGTGGTGTCTGCCTTGGACGAAATAGCCTGGTTACTTAACTTGAGGGGTAATGATATCGAGTATAATCCAGTATTTTACAGTTATTTCATAGTGACGCCAGAAACTCTGACATTATATGCTAATAGTGATCGTTTTAGCTCTAGAGTACTTGAAAATTTGCGCATAAACCAAGTGGGAATAGAGTCTTACGATAAGTTTTGGTCCGACTTAAACTCATTTACAAAAAGCTTCCAGCAAAATAACAAGAAAATGTTACTCCCCAAAAACGTATCTTGGGAAATTGTGAGGAATGTCAAAAGTGCATATGAACAGTCTTCAAATTCTCCTATTGAGGATCTCAAGGCAGTTAAGAATGCCGCTGAATTGGAAGGTGCAATTAGGGCACACAGAAAAGATGGTGTGGCTCTCTGTCGTTTTTTTAGTTGGTTGGAAAATGAGTTGGTTGTCAAAGATAATTTGATAGATGAGGTGAGTGCTGATGAAAAATTAACTGATTTGCGACTCAAGCAAGATGACTTCGTCGGTCTCTCGTTTCCAACAATCAGTGCTACAGGTGCTAATGCGGCAGTAATCCACTATAAACCTATTAAGGAGACTTGTTCTGTGATTGATCCTTCAAAGTTGTACCTTAATGACTCTGGGTCACAATTTGTAGACGGCACAACTGATATTACACGTACCCTCCATTTCGGTAATCCTAGCCCCGAAGAAATTAAGCACTATACTCTAGTCTTGAAAGGTCTCGTTGCCTTGTCACGCTTGAGGTTTCCTGAAAATACTTCTGCGACTGGTTTAGATGCAGTAGCAAGACAATTTCTTTGGGCTCATTCTTTAGACTACCCTCATGGTACATCACATGGGGTTGGTGCCTATTTGAATGTACATGAGGGTCCAATAAGTATCGGTCCAAAAAGTGTGTGTACCCTTGTCCCTGGTAATATCTTATCTAATGAACCAGGTTTTTATGTTGATGGCAGCTACGGTATTCGCATAGAAAACGTTATGTACGTGAAAGACTGTAGTTATTCTCGAAGCGGGAAGCCTTTCCTTCTGTTTGAGACAATTACTAGAGTCCCCTTTTGCAGACGTCTTATTGATGCCAATTTGCTTTCCTCCGAGGAGAAAGCCTGGGTTAACAATTATCACTCTTTGGTTTGGCATGATATTTCTCCTTCTTTGGCTAAGAATTCGTCTGAAATTTCTTGGCTTAAGAGAGAAACAAGTCCTTTGTGAATGTCTAACTTTAGCTATTTTTTACGGTCATATGCATTCGCTTTTGTTTTTCATCGAGTTAGAAAACGTTTTACTAGTCATTTCTATTTAATTAAGCTAGTTGGTTTAGACTATATAATATATTAATTTAATTGTATTTGTGGTTATCGGCTTTATCAATACATGAAAGTCGTGTAAGGAAGCAAAGATAACCTAGTATCAGCACCTACTTCTTAGGAAAAATCACTTAGCCCCGGCTATCAAAGATCGATAAGACATATAGATAGGTTATCCTAGACCTAGAGAAGAAGCAACTCTGGTATGTCTTATCTATGTGGAGGTAAAGATAATGCTTCAAAGAGACTAGAATCTCTTCGAATGTTCATGGCAAAATATAAACTAGCAGTATATATAATTACTCCTGAGGACGAACATCAGTCGGAATATGTATCATCTAATGAGCAACGAGGAAATTTTATTACGGGATTTGCGAATGCTGGCGTAGCTGTTGTTTCTAGGGATATTAGAAACACTAGTGAGAAACCAGAAGGTTCAGCAGCACTCTTTACCGATAGTAGTTGCTTAAGTCGTCCACTTAGTGAAGTAAATTCTAACTGGACATTATCAGGGACAGGACTGAAATATGAACCTTTTTGGATGGAATGGGCAGCGAGAGAAGCAATTAATCAGGCACGACATTCCGGTTCAGTCGCTCATATAGGAGTAGATCCAAAATTAGTTACCCTCAATACAGTCCAGGCGCTTGACTCAGTTATAAGCGAGCAGTTGGAAGAATCTTCAGATATTTCAAAAGACGAGGTAAACTTAGTTCCAATAGCTGACAATTTAGTTGATAAGGTTTGGCTGCAATTTGACGAGAAACGATCAACGGAAGCAACTAGTTCTGTGCAAGTGTTAGATTTGCCTTTTCTGGGACAGAAAGCAAGCGAGAAGTTAGCCAAAGTCAAGAGTATAGTAAAGGAGAAAGGATGCGATGGTCTAGTCGTGCTTGCCTTGGATGAAATAGCCTGGTTACTTAACTTGAGAGGAAGTGATATTGAGTATATTCCGGTCTTTTACAGTTATTTTATTGTGACTCCAGAAGCTTTTACATTATATGCTAATAGTGATCGCTTTAGCTCTGGACTTACTGAATATTTGAGGAGAAACCAAGTGGGTGTAAAGCCCTATGAAAATTTTTGGTGCGATTTACACTCAATCTCGGAAAGCTTCCAACAAAACAGGAAAAAAATATTGCTACCCAAGAATGTATCCTGGGAAATTGTAAGAAACGTCCGTTGTACGTTTGAACAATCCTCGAATTCACCTATAGGGGATCTTAAGGCAGTTAAGAATACCATTGAATTGGAAGGTGCAATTAGGGCACACAGAAAAGATGGTGTGGCTATATGTTGCTTCCTCAGCTGGTTGGAGAATGAATTGGCTGTAAAGAATAGTTTGATAGACGAGGCGAGTGCAGATGAAAAATTAACTGATTTCCGACGTCAGCAAGATGGATTTGTCGGTCTCTCTTTCCCGTCAATAAGTGCCACGGATTCTAATGCGGCCATAGTTCATTACCAACCCATCAAGGAGAACTGCGCTTTGCTTGACGCCTCAAAGTTATACCTTAATGACTCTGGGTCCCAATTTGTAGACGGTACAACCGATATGACTCGTACTGTCCACTTCGGCACTCCTAATTCAAAAGAAATCAAACACTACACTTTAGTGTTGAAGGGACTTATTGCCTTATCAAACTTCAAGTTTCCCAAAAACACGCCAGGTGTTGTGTTGGATGCTGTTACAAGAAAGTTTCTTTGGGCCAGTTCTCTAGATTACCATCACGCAACTTCTCACGGAGTTGGCTCCTATTTGAGTGTAGTTGAAGGTCCAGTATGTCTTGCCCCAGAAAGCGAAGTCTCCCTTGTTCCTGGCAACCTTTTATCTAATGAACCTGGTTTCTACGTTGATGGTGTTCACGGTGTCCGCATAGAGAATGTTATGTACGTGAAAGATAGCGCCCATTCACCGTGTGGAAAACCCTTCTTTCTGTTTGAGACTATTACTAGAGTGCCCTTTTGCAGAAATCTTATTGATATAACTTTGCTTTCTTCCGAGGAGAAAACCTGGATCAACAACTATCACTCTGCGGTTTGGCACGATATTTCTCCTTTTTTGGCCAAAATTTCATCCGAAATTTCTTGGCTTAAGAGAGAAACAAATCCTTTATGAGTGTCTAACTTTTAGTCACCCACGTATGTTCATATACATATATACATATACATTACTTAAATGCCCTAGTCGTCCTATCTATTAAGTAAGCTACCTAGTATAATCATATACTAACTAATATTTATCAGCCAATGACATTAACGCCTTTTCTGCTTACCGAAAAGTGGTCGTGTATAAAGTTCAAGGAAAAAGATCGTGCTTGCACCAATTGTTCCGGTCATAAAAGAGCTCACTAAGCAATAGTTAATAATATAGAGATTAAACTATAGTAAAGAGCTTGTCTTTCATATAGAAGAGATAGTTTTCAAAAGATTAGATGCAATGAGACAGGCGATAATAGCAGAATTAAGACGCATGAGCATAGGAAGGGCTCAAAGAATAGCAATAGATGCAAGAAAATTAATGCATACTGCCTCTAAAGAAGGCAACGCTCATGGGAAGAACTATTTTCAGGGGATACCTTATGGTAAAAATAGTGCTATAGATAGTGGTAGTGGCTTCCGGAGTGACAACATAGGCTCAAGATGGGCGAGGCATTCCTTAAATGGAACAGGCACTAATGAGGAAGTGAGGACTCCTTGGAGACGTTCGCGGGCCTTGAGAAACCAAATGATGAAAGGTGGCGGAGAAGCTAGACAGCAGGAGAAACATGAAAAGTCTAGTGAGTTTAATAAGGCACAAGAGGCAGCAGAGGCGACACCCAAGAGTTCAGAGTTTAAGAACGAAAAAAGTGAACAGGAAACGGCAAATAAGGGACAACCCGAAGCGAAACAAACCGAAACGAAACCAAAAATGAAGCCTAGAAGAGTCCTCAGACCCAGAAAAGCCTTGATATCACTCACACCGCAGGCGGTTGATCATTTACAGAAATTATTGGAGTCACCGGACCCCAAGATGATTAGGATTGGTGTCCAGAATAGAGGATGTTCCGGTTTGACTTATCATTTGGAATATGTTGATAAGCCCGGTAAATATGATGAAGCTGTTGAACAAGATGGAGTTAAAGTTTTTATTGACTCTAAAGCTTTGTTCTCAGTTGTTGGATCTGAGATGGATTGGCTTGATGACAAGCTTTCATCTCGATTCATATTTAAGAATCCTAATTCCAAGGGCACATGTGGTTGTGGTGAGTCGTTTATGGTGTGAAGTTAAAGAGGTGCTGCTCCGATGGATGATATTGATAGGTGATCATATTAAAAAAAAAAAAATTTAAGTTCTTAAGCGCATGAGTAGATGGTTTGTCAGCACTGAAATGGTTATTTATTGATGTTGTACATATATAGAAGGCGAAGAATTGACTTAGAATATAATACACTAGCATAGTATTTTTTTTCATATATATATATGAGATTCGGTCTTTTCGCATTTCGGACTTTTTTTTTTTTTTTTGTTCATTCACTCGATATGCACTAAACGGTTTTTGTGGTTACTATCTAAGTCCGTCTGCGACCTGCTTGAGGAATGATTGCAAATTTGTGGACAAGGTTAATTCTGTGGACTAAGAATATTTAAAGCAGAATATGGAGGGCCACATAATTACGATTTGATATTGTTGACATTCCTTAAGAAGAATTCAAAATGCAGATCGAAATTCCTTTTCTATCAACATTCTTGGCATTAGCACTCCTAGTAATGGGCAAGGCCCCCATGATAACAAAAAATCCCAAGAACATTGTCGCAATAGCCGATTTCCCTTTTGGATTTGACAAAAAAGTTAATGGATACATTGTGTTCACTGCGAAAGAAGGCAAGGCAGTTAATGTTCATGTGGACTTGACAGGTCTACCTTCTGAGGGTCCATTCCCTTATCACGTACACGTAAAACTGGTTTCAGTGGATGGAGACTGCAACAAAGTAGGAGATCGCTTGAACCACTATAATGCATCGGAGACTTGCGTTCACAAAGATAGGCCCTATACTTGTCAAGTAGGGGACTTATCCGGTAAACATGGAGAAATTACTGGGAGGGAATTCGAAACTAGTTATGAGGATCCTTACATATCTTTGAATCCAAATTCTAAATCTAACATTGTGGGAAAATCTGTGGTTCTTCATTTTGCGAATAATACCAGATTCGCTTGTGCTGATATCGAATTGGCTTCTAAAGTAAGGTTGGAGAGTTTGAGAGAGGACTACCAAGAATATGGCAACAAGGACTTGGAAGATATTGAAGCAAGCCTTGATGACAATCATCAACTTAACAAGTACTACAATGAGTATAACTATCCCAAGAAAGAGTCATCAAAATACGAAATTTATGAAGATACGACGTCTGCGATTGCCAAGTCTAGTACTACGCCTTCGACCACTAAGTCGAAAACCAAAAGCAAGTCCAAGGAAGCAAAACTCAGAAAACTAAAGAATGACTCTGCATTAGCTATCAAATTAAATAAAACCGAAGTTCACAGTAAAAAGAATAACAGGACCAGTACCAGTAAAAACCTGTCTACGACGTCTCCTATTGAAAATGCGGCAGAAAGTCACTTTGCCAAGACAGAGGTCATCGCTACCGCTCTTTTCGGCATCCTTGTTGGCTTAATTCTTTAGTTCGATGGCTACTTACTTTTAGATGATTGATTGTCTTATTCCCCGACGTCTTTGGTATCAGGCAATTTGCTACAAACAATGCGAAAATAGAATAAAAAAACTTTAATATATGGCATACCTAAGTAAATTGGATACTTTTTAGTTGAATGTACACTTTCATCTTATAGCGGAAGGTATTTACTATAATTTTAATCCACTTTTTCTCCTTTATTTTATTTTTTTTTTTTTATGAGAAATGTTTGAATGCTGGAGCATGGAACCGTTAGGGTTTACATGTAAACGAGATCACATCATTGAACCTTCCGGCATTCGAAGTGTGTTGTACTGACGTCTGCTGGCAAAGAACAATAGTATTCCATCTTTTGCATTTGTTTGAATAATCGAATCAAGTTGTAGTGCAATTTAAGACATGTCTTTTGTCCCTTCTCTTCTGTCGTACAGATCATACTGTCCGTTTTGTCCTTTTCACCATCAATGGTATAGATGTTGTGGGGCCTCTTATTAACAAAGTTTGCTACCCATTCATCGTTAGTCTCATCATTCCTATAGTCAATATCTTTGATTTCTACTCCCTTTTCCCCGTCTCCTATCATATTCGAAGTATTTTCTATACCAGTTTCTGGCTTCCCTTTTGCCAAATTAAGGGATTGATGTGAACGCTGTTCGACCTGAGTCCCCCTTTTATCTTGACCATCACTTTCTTTACTGCTAAGCCAGCTGAAGACCATTATTGTAGAACTAATAAAAATAGCTTTTTTTTTTTTCTTAGTTGCGACCTCCTGCACTATGAACCTACTACATTCTTTTAGCAGATAAACTCCCAAGCGAACTACGAACGAACTCAACAAGAAATGACCAAGTTTGAGAGCATTAGAGAAAACTAATAGTAAGGTAAACATATGAATTTTTTTAGAGATTTCTGGCATAAGCAATTATTACTGTGCAGTGAATTTTCATGGTCCCTACCCAAATACCAGTTAAAGACAGAGTTTATAAGTTTCATTTAGAAGCATTAGAGTCTCCTCGTAATCTCTAAAGCCAATGTAATTAGCATCTACCTCTTTAAAAAGCCTACTTAAACTTTTTTTTCCCAGAGTATCAGAGATATCACTCAATGCCAAGTTCAAGGTGGTAACCCACTGATAGTGCCTGTCATACTTTATCTTATCGGGTTTTTGATTCTCCATTCTGAGAATAGTGGAGACAATTTGGCCCTCGATTGGAAGAGGCATTTTTGTATCCTGATAATAAAAAGGCGGGGATGGGTCTTTTTGTTCCAATTGTTCGGGGTACAAGGTGGAATTAAATACAAATGCCACGGTATTAATGAGTCTCTCGTATATCTCCTTTTCGCTCAATTTGTCCTGCAAACCCACAAAACATTCTCTTCTCTTATTAAAGTCCTCTCTGGAAAATCTCAGTCGAAGTAAGGAGCAATAGATTTTAGAATGGTAGCTTTTTTGACCTACCATGTTTCGAAGTCTATAGAATCTTTTGTACAAGCACAAGTATTTGCTTTTACTAGAAGGAATTTGCTCGAGTTCCTTTAGACTCAACATGGATACTATTGGGATCTTGAGGATAAGCGCATTCCTTCTTATGTTAACGTTGCCTAAGTTTCCGTGATTCATTTAAATTAGAAGTCTCCTAGCTTGGGGCATTTGCGATGAGCATCGTGGTCGCGCTTCCGATACCGGCTTGATTAGTGCGGTTTCGCACCCTACTATGCCCTGTTGTAAAACCAGCCAACAGAAGACTAGACGTTGAAGAAACCATGAAGGATACATGTTTCTTGAGATATAATGAAGATTACTTGGTGCTACACTACCAATGTTGTTTCCGCAAGGAAGTTAATGAAAGTAGAAAACAGATAATTGTGCCAGAGAATAAGTTACAAGTAAGTGACCCCACACGAGCAGCAAGAACCGATAATAAACACTTGAACCTTGCCCTAATTGAGCATTATTCTAACAGCAAGAGATAATAGTTAATCTCTTTGTTAATGGACAGCTTCTAGAGATCAGTAATTACGAGAAACTCGTAGAGGACTTAGGACAGAATTTTGCTAGTAGTAATTTTTGGAGACATCTTGGAATGGAACCAAGCTTGTTTCTTGAAGACAAAAGCACCATCCGATTAGACCTTTTTTCGGAAGGCACAGAGATAGTTGATAACGAACTACAGGAAATCAACGAGCTTTTGCCTGACAGCATAGGCTTTCTCAGACAGCTCAAGGTAGACATCTCTTTCAACACCAAGAGCACTTCTTTAGGCATAGATAGACTTCGCTACAGTTTCGATTACCTAATGGTGACGTTATTTTTGAATTTGGAGTACAAGATGCCCTTTATTTTTAGTTTCTACGGTAGACAGCTATTTCGCAATAATTATCGCTGGGGCTCGAGAAACATCAATTTAATGATGCAGTGCCAGCAAGACAACCACGAAGAACTGAGTGAACATAAAACATCTCTTTGCAAGGCTCATTTACAGACGCTATCTACTCTTGAGCTAAAGATGGTGTCTGAGTACAATACACTAAGAATAATGCAAGAGTGCAGTGAGTCAAAAACCAGATTTAATAGTTGCAAGAAAAGTCGTCTAAGACTAATGAACGGAGACACTGAGCCGTATAAACCTAACCTCTCCGTCAAGTCCACTGTCTACGATCTTAGCTTCTGTTATCGACAATATAACGAAGTAGGCCGTGACTAGCGATATCTTTCACGTGACTCGATTCATGTTTGCTCAATTAGTATGAGACGTAAATAAGGTACAAATCGAATAAATTGAACTGCTAGACGAAGGTCAACTAAGCAAAGAAGTCCAGCGAAGTGACAATAAACTTAAAAGATGTCATTCTTTCAAAACTTGAATATGAACACTCTACGATCGACTAGAGGGTTTCATTTGAAACGCTCATCACCTACTTCAAGCCCAAAGTCAAACACAAAAATGTTCTCTTCGAGACCGAAGAGTATTTCCCCTCATAGGACGGATAAAGAGGACATATACGATACAGCAAGCATCAGCAGGGGACATTCAGTTTCTTCGCACAAGGACATCAGAGACTACGCTGAGCAGACACTAGGCTCGGATAATGCATTGTTGCAGGCAGTTAAGCTTCCCGAGGAAGAAGATCTTAATGAGTGGCTAGCAGTACACATTGTGGATTTTTACAATCAAATTAACATGCTCTATGGGACAATAACTGAATTCTGTTCTCCCAAGACTTGTCCCCGTATGATCGCTACTGAGGAATACGAATATCTTTGGCAAGAGTCTACGCCTAATGCGCATGGACAAGGGCTGCCGAAAAAGCCGGTGCCTATGCCAGCTTGTGATTATACAGAGAACTTAATGAATTGGGTTCAGGGTTTTTTTGATAATGACAACATTTTCCCCTCAAAGATAGGTGCCCCTTTTCCACCACAATTTCACAGTCTTGCGAAGACCATAATGAAGCGTTTATTTCGAGTCTACGCCCATATATACTGTCACCATTTTCATGAGATATCCGAACTAGGATTACAAAGTCATTTAAATACCAGTTTGAAGCATTTCGTATTATTTTGCAATGAGTTTAATTTATGCTCTTCCAAAGATTATGGACCTTTAGAAGATTTGGTTGACAGTATACTTAAGAGGTGATTTTTTATAATTTTGACGTGCCATTTTAAAATATGTATACTAGCATAGTTCTAATTCAGCCATTAAACTAAGATGATCTGATGGGAATTGTCCTACGCGCGGTTGTCCTGATGGTTCTTCTCCCATTTCGCTAGGTAAAGGTAGTTTTAGTAATCGTAATAATTTTATTCCTTGATTCTTTGTAACTTCTTCGAGAGTATCTATTTTACTCCTGTCGGAAATCTTGTCCCAGTCACTAATGATAAATATATAATCAAGGAGACCTCTCCATGAATGGGCCCAATTTGAAAACGCAGGTTCATTTCTCTCATTGTTAAAACTGGCATTTTCCGGATGCACTGTGTTATAACCAAGCGAATACAAAGAAATCATCCGGAGGTCTATAGAATTATGCGAGGTTTCTAATTTTTTGATCATCTGCTCCTGCTCCGCACTAATATTAAATGTTTTTGGTGTAGTTTCCAAAACGTGTTCTTCCTGATCCCCAGAACTTTTTGTTATTTCGTTTTCCTCCTCGTTTTCCGGAAGCACTTGTTGGATTGTATTCCTGTACCTTGAAAGTCTTTTGAAATACTCAATTGCGGCAGCTAGAATGTAACTGTTTTCGAGGCTGTAACTAACCGGCTTCGAAACAAGCGAAAGATAAGGTGGGTGGTAAGGCTGAGAGTTGAAATCACCGGCAAAAAAGGAATACCATCCCCTTGACTGTGGATTGAGTGTATTCAAACAATGAACAAACTCCTTGTACTTCCGCAACACAATATACGTTTGTCTAGTTCTTTCGTAGGTACCAAAAGGATGCCAGAATAAATGACTAGTTCCTATGATAATCCCTTCTTTGCTCAAAGAAAGATAATTTTGTCTAAAGCTTGTTGAAAATTTCAAACTGAGAAAAAATCCCACGTTCTGAGTATCTGCAACTGTTTCGATCTCATCATTCGCTTCTCTATCAAAAGAAATACTCCACTGATTAGTAGCAAAAAAGTTCTTTTCTCTAAAAGCAATCACTAATCCATGATTCTTAGCCTCTGACTTGAAGTATTTAGCTTCAAATCCAATTTTATGAAGGGTATCTCTCCAGAAGGTATCATATTGATGTGCATCTACTTCTTGCAAGCACAAGAGATCCGGTTCATAATACATAATTTCCCTTAACAACACTTTAGACCTTGTTGCCCACTTTAATGCATTGCCACTTGTAGGAAAAAGCTCTCTTCTTATCAAGCATTGAGCCAAAACGTTGTACGACATCACTTTAATTTTGGGCGAAGAACTCTTAGAAGTGACTTTGGGAATCGTTGCTAGCTCACGTTTTCTGAATTGTAACAGTATAGGTAATTCTTCCAGATCTTCGCCACTAGGGACAGCTTCTTGTCTCTTGTTCCGTTTCTCTTCCCTTTGCTTTCTCTTTTCTGCAATGTCCTCTAGTGAAACCAGTGATAAACCCTTACTTTTCTTGGATTTCTTTTTCTGAACTCCTTTCTCCAGACCAACGCTATGTTCCTGGTGCTTTGTTTCATCATATCTTTCTTCCTGGCCACATTGATCACAGCTATTTCCCATAGTCTTTGATTTTTTTTCGTAATAGTACCTAAGCGATGATTGAAAAATAATTGCAATTTAGTATCAAAAGTGCCCAAGAAACATTTGTTCACAGCAAATGGTTTATCTCTACCGCTGATAAAGTATCTATATAAGATGAATGAGATAGTACAAGAGAGCCGTAGGATTTATGAAATTGAGTGTGACAAGCTCTTTCTAAGATTGGATCTAGTCCAAGAGTCGGTGTTTTCGAAAGTGTCTGAGATCCTAAATTTGACAAGCAAGAAAGATGACCTGATTGAAGAAAATGAGTCAATTGAGAGCAAGAGATCAGATATGGTAAAAGAAGCCACATTATATTTTAGAGAATACAGCGATATTTTACAGATTTTGGACATAAAAATAGCACTGAACAAAGATAAGTCTCTTCGGTTGGACTATGAGATCTACAGAGAAAAATTAGACAACATGAATATCAGACTTAGAAAAGCACAATTAAAGTCTTATAATGAACAGAGCATGCTTGCTCATAGACAACGGATGCACAAATATGTAAAGAAAGACGAGAGGGAAACTAATGTAGAAAAGAATAGAGAAAAACTATTTTCAGGGAAAACTGCAGACCAAGGGGTACAGAAAGAACAAGCAGGCGATGAAGATGTGCTCACACAAAACAAGTCAATTACGCATGCTTTGCGAGCAACCAGGACTATGATGAATACCTCTTTGATGCAATCAGAATTAAATATTGAGTCTCTCGATCAACAAACAAAAGATGTAAGCCGTTTTGATGACATGTTAACGAATTTTCAGAGCCTACTTTTGAAGTCAAAACAGATTGTTAAATTTATCGAAAGACAAGATCGCCAAGACAAAAATAGAATTTACCTAAGTATAGGATTTTTCCTCTTGTGCTGCGCATGGGTTCTTTGGCGCAGAATCTTCAAGTTACCTGTCAAGATACTTATATGGACGCTTTTAAAGTTAATTGGCATTGCGGACCTTCTCATACCTTCCTCAAAGTCTTTGGGTGTCTCTTCTAAGAGTACTTATAGTGCTGTCTCTACGACCGGCCCGTTGGCGCATGAGGCAACAACGGTACCAAGTGACTTCTCATCTACAATTAATACAGAATTTGCTAGTACAGTTGTTGATGAATTATAGAGACGTTTTTTCTAAAATAAGTCTACTTAACTCAAACTTGCTCGACAGCGACTGTATTTCCATTCTTTTGGGAACTTTCAAGAGCTGCTGCTATGATGGCTAAATGATGAAAAGCGTCCTCAGGTTGTACCTTAATCAAAGACTTATCCTTTTTAGTCACAGAGTTAATGAAATTCTCAAATTCTTCTCTGAATGTGTCATTGTTCTGCACTTCAAAGTTGGTGTCTGCTGAGGACAGTTGAATCGATTTTCCGATACGATAGCTTATTACTGGCTTAGGTAAATGGGGCGAGAAATCATACACCACTGATCCATTGGTGCCGTATATAATAAAGCTCGTGGATTTTTCTGTGGCTCCAAAAGCGGATCCATAAGTGAATGTCCCAATAACTCCACTCTTCATTTTCATTATCGAAAAAAGAATGTCGTCGGTACCACTCTCTTCGCGTACTTGTCTGGTATGGGCAGACACGGTCTCCACTTGTCCTAAAACATCGGTAAGCAATGCCAACTGATGCACACCGCCGTCACTTAAAAATCCCCCTATGTGTTGAGGCTTTTGTCTCCAAGAAGTACTTAGGTACTTATTGTTTTCGTTCCATGCTCCAGTGGACCTGTACGTAAAAGAAATAACATCCCCGATTTTAGGAAGAATTTCTTTTTCAAGGATTTCTCTCGCTTTCAAAAAGGACCAGTTCTCTAAAACAGTAATGGGTAAGTCTGTTTCCCTAGAAATCTTGACAATCTGTCTCGCTTGTTCTAAGTTCGCAGCTATTGGTTTTTCTAAGCATATAGGTTTTCCGTATTTCACTGCGGTTTTCACAGCGTCCACGTTAAATTGAACTGGCAATAAAACATCAACAAAGTCCAATTCGTTACTTTTGAAAATTTCCTCAAGCAAGTCATAGACCTTGATGTCCTTATTGCCTGTCTTTTTGGCAAATTCCTCTGCCTTAGATTTAGTTCTATTGTAGCAACCAGAAATGGTCAAGTTCGAAAACTGTTTTAAAGTGGGCAAATGCCTGTCTGTGGCAAAAATCCCCGTGCCTACAATACCAACGTTCATCGTCATTCTAAATGCTCATATAGACTTAATGTGCTCATAGGAGAAGCTATGTCCAAGATAGTAATGTCTCCTAATTGTGACGACATAGCATAAATTAAGTGCGACATTATTCGAACTAGTCGGTACCGAGCAATAACATAATAAAGATCAAGAATATTTTACTCTTGAACCCTTGGAAGTACAATATTATGGAAGTTAAGCCTGTAAAGCTCGTGGATGAGGGCGCAGATAATGAAAAGCACCCTTCTCCGAATGATAAGGCTGAGAATCTGGCAAGTGCTGATTCCATTGGGATCACAAACCACACAGAAGAAAGTGGACCCAGTGAACTGAAAAGTGAGAATACGAATGATTCACATGTAACCAAACCTGAGTCATACAATGATAGCCCTACACCTCCGTCAGATGCAAAAAAAGAGGAAGAGGAGCCCTATACCGAAAACTCTAATAGTAGGCAAGTAAATGAAGACGAGGAGACCGGCAATGAAAGTGATAGCTATGACCCAGAAAAGATCTATTCTGATTCCTTAGTAGGACACGCAGAGCAGGAACCAGAGAGATATTCACAAGATCATTCTCTAAATAATGAGCTATCAGGAAATTTCGGTACCGCTGAGGTGACTAGTCATCATGCTGAAGGAAAGGATAAGAATTCTGAAAACTCTGATAGCTCATTATACGAACCCAGCGATAAACCAAATTATAGTATCCCTGAAGTTGAGACAGAGGAGGAAGCAGCTTATAATCCGGCATTGCATTTGGCGGATCAAGCTGCCGAAACAGCGACCTCGTTAAAACAAGGTAGTGAGTCTCCTTCGGTCAGTAAACCCCAGGTTAGTGTACCGAAGAAGTCACCTGCTGGATTGCCACCAAAACCACCAGTAAGCGCAAACGGAAGGCCGTTTGCAAATATCCCGTCAAATCACTCTGTAGACAAATTGAAAAATAGCTATGAGGCTATATTACAGAGTGACATTATAAGAGACCCACATTTCTTATCACTATCACAAACTGATCAGACGAAGAGAATCGTTGAGGAATTGGCTAAGAGAAACATAAGCCCGGTCCTGAGTAGCTCAGAATCGGGTTCAGGAAGTAAACAGATTAATTATGACCAGGTCTTCTCTTATAATAAGCCTTTCAAAAATCACAAGAATCCTATTCCTTTAATTCCTGTCAATGAATATTGCCGAAGACCCAATATTACATCCCCAATGACCCCTGAAGAAGAGAATGACTACGGTGAATTTATAAGAAAGGAATCACAGTACATGGCTTTGGAAAGCTGGGATGAATTTCCTGATAACCTGAGACTTTTTATTGGAAATTTGCCTGCAAACACTATCTCTAAACAAGACTTGTTTAGAATCTTCAGACAGTATGGTGAAGTAATTCAAATTGCAATCAAAGCGGGCTATGGATTTGCTCAGTTTCGCACGGCTGAAGCATGTTTTGATTGTATCAAAGGTGAAAGCAATGTTCCCTTACATAACAAAATTATGAGGCTAGATGCCTCTCGCCCTCAAAAGTCTCGCAAACAGGGAAAGCATGAAGTTAACTCTAGTTCTAGGGGAAGAGAGAGGACTGCGGGAGAGCCTACTCAGAAGCATGGGAGAGGCGATGTTGACTACCCAGATGATACAAAGAGGCCCAGGACCTCCCCAGATTGTACTATGTATATTACTGGAAAGTCTTCTGTATTTTTTACTAGGAAAGTCAAAAAGATTTTTTCGTCCTCTCAGGTTACAATTCTGGTAGAAGATGTAACTCATAAAGATCTATCGGAAGCAATAAGTGAAGCTGCTTATTCTGGTATAGCTGGTGCTTGCGTCGTCAAAGAGTCTAAAGTGGACCTTCATATTTTTGAGAACACATCTGATGGCGGCATTAGGTTTGATGAATATACTGATATTGAACCCGAAGTTGCAGCAGACATATTAAGTAAGACGAAGACCAGCAAATATGGAGCCTTATCTTCACCGCCTCCTTACACAATGCAAGGACCACTGCAAGCTATGAGAAGCGATTTATACGATACTAACTATAGCGATAATGTTAAAAATACTGGAAGAAATATTCGTAACGCTAAGTTCGATAGAGGTAATAGAGCAAGAGGCAGCAGACTTACAAATACTGCAAGTCTTGGTACTAGGTGGGGTAATATGTATAATGAGAGTCCAAGAAATGCTACACCTGTTCCTTATGGTCAGTCTCATCCTCCTAATTATGGACCTGCGCAGTTACCTGTTTACGGCCAACTGCAGCCTCTGACATACGGAGCACCAAGCAATCCAGTCTCTGTCTCGCCTCCTGCTCCTCCTCCACAAAGTGCACAGCAAAACTTAATTGGAATGATACAGAGCATGGATCCTGCTTCTATGCAAAATCTAATTACCTTGTTACAGCTGCAAAAAAACCAACAACAATTTCAACCCCAAAGTATGCAAGCGCCACAGACCAATCAAATCCCTTATGGATTTAACCAACAAATGAGCTATGACCAAGCTCCAATCCCACCCCACGGCAGCACCACAGCACCTTCGGCGCAAGTAAATGACTTGCTTTCCCAACTACAATCCTCTCAACCTATTCAGAACAACACCTCTGGTTTTCAGCAGTCTACTCAACAGCCGGAGACTTCTACTCAAGATTTGATGGAAACCTTGGCAAGATTAAGCAGGAAATGAAACTCAACTGTAACAAATAAAACATTCTAGATGATTATCATGAGCATTCTAATTAACTATATACTCTTACTACCAATTATCGAGAAAAAAAAAAAAAAAAAAAACTTGCTTGCGATTCAATTTTCTCAATCAACAGTGTCCGCGGTATTATAAGTTTGTCCCACCGTATAATCCGCAGAACCGTGGTCATTTTTGCTCTCATTTTCTCTTCTATATTCATCTTGTAACTCTTTGAATTCATTCTCATTTTCAAGATAACCATTAATGCTTATGATTCCGCATTCTTGGAAAATTGCCAAGACTTCCTCTGCTTCTGGAACCTTCATTTTTCCAAGCACTTCATTAATTTGATTGAGTGATTTGCTGTTAATGGCTTGTTGCATTTCAGGTGATAGTTTGGTTGAAAAAATCGAGTGTTCAGCAGTTCCTTTTTCTGGGATATTCACCTGCAACTCCGTATTTTCGTCAAGCTCTTTAAGTTGTATCTGTGCTTCCTCTTCCTCTGAGCCTTCATTCTTCGTAGCTTGCTCTTGTTTGATCACTTCACAGCGACCCTTAATATGGTTGAAAGTATTTTCGACATCTTGCTCAAACGCTACTCGAGCAGGCGAACTTGAGTCATTGATTTTAGTAAAGAATAACTTAATTGCTCTGATAGTTTGGTCTTTGTTAGGCTTAGGTCCAACTAATTGTGCCACATATTGTAAAAGTAGCGACTGGTGAATAATCCTTTTGGCAAGATCCAGCTTTCCCTGAAGCTGATGATCGAATGCCGTCATAATCAAGGCATCTTTCTGTTGCTCGGTACAAATGTTGGTATTTCTCATCATGTATTCGGCACTACCTTGCAAATCGGATATTGGTATCTCTCCAAACTTTGCAGTTTCGGGAAGCACCGTAAGCTCATCTAAAATATCTCTCCCTCCTTCTGCTTTATTTTCTTGTGCATTGGGGCTATTTATAAGCTCCATTGTGGACTCCTTTTCCTTTTTTGGTGCTACATTGGACTTCAGAAGGCTCTCTTCCTTGTCCCTGTTCATAAATGACCTGTCAAATCCTGTATGCACATCTTCGGTGCTAATTAATGAAGATTTCTGTTGCAATAACTCATCTAATTTACCGGTTTGTTTGGACAAGATGTCATCAATTTTGTTCCTATGTTCTTTTATGTGTTCAACAAATTTTTCCGCCTGCAGGACCAATTCAGGATGATCTTCCTTCGCCTGTGTCACCAAATCTTCTATCATTTCATTGTATGGAACCATATTATCAAACTCCTCTTTATCGAAGTGAAGATCTTGAAGCCCTTTACGAAGGGAATTGCCTTTAGCACGCTTCAAGGCCTCATAATCAAATTTCTCGTTTTTGTCAAATTGTTCACCTAATTTCTTGCCTACTAATCCTTCATCAAGCCATTCCTCTTTAGTCAATCTTTTCATAAGATAGTCTACTCGTTCATTAAGTTTTGCATACATAGTTAGCTGAACCAAAATCGACTTGATTTCAAGGTTCCGTTGTTGTCTCTTCTCATGAATGTCCCTCTGTTTCCATCTTATAAATGATCTCTTGTCAACATTAGGATGTACTTCGATATCCGAATCATCTGATAATTCGATCTTGTCCCACTTGGAGTAATCTATGGGCATTTTTGCTTTAGTCTTAAAGTAAAGTATCTTCTTTGTGGTAGTATATGACTCCCTAATCGCTTTTCCTTGATCTTCGAGAAAACTCCTGCATATTATTCATTAAATATTTATATACTCATTATGTTACTTCTATAAAACTTAGAATTTCTGAAAATCGAGAGTATCACACAAGAGGAGAGCAAATCATCTAGTTGGAAGTGTAATGCTATTAGCGTAGTGCTTGGTATAGACACAAAGCAAAATTGTAACACAGTTATTCCAAAGAGAACCTTTTAAAATGAAATATCTAGCATCCTCAGGGACGACAGAATATATTAGAAAAAGGTTTTCTGATGCAAATACATGGCCACGCTGTGAATGAATTTGGGATAATCGTAGAGCGCTAAAGAAAAGCAGTAGGCGATATCGTATGTGTATGTAATAGGTCAGTAGATTTGCGAGCTAAGGAAAGGGCGAAAATTCTAGACTTCGTTGACAAGACTTAGACATGTTTCAAGAGAGTTCTCCAAAACGCCCTTGTGCATGCGAATTACATCCTTTAGGACAGGCTTATCAAGATTGGGAAATAATTCTCTCAAAGATTTGTAGGTTTCCTTCAGGCGGGACTCGGATTGGGATTCTCTGCCTGATGGAAAAGATGGTGACCTAGCACCGCGAGGTTCCCTATCGGAAGGGTTTTGTGATTGTCCACGCTTACTCAGAAGGTCTTCTTCGGTTGGAGAAGGGGAGAGTAATTTTCCAATAGATTTCGTGAGCATACCAGCGTTGGAAAGTAAGTTTCTACCAGAAGAAGATTCCTCAACGTTACTGGGCCTTTCTTTTCCTTTCTCGGGAGATGCGTTGCTCAAATCATTACCAGGGGATCCAGAGGTATTCAATTGCATTTCCTCTAACTTGACTTGGGCATCCCAAGCCTCCATATGTGCTTGGTATTCCCTTTTGTCTACGGTGAGGTTTGACTTATTCAATTTTTTTATAAAGTCAATTGCTGCTTCTAAGGAGGACAAATAATAGCTCGTCTCGCCATGGTCAATCCATCCTTCTCTTCTGTATCTTTGAATGTAGCGGATATTGGAAATCAAATTTCTAACTTTTGCCTTTATTATAATTAGTATAAGCAAAGGAACAAAAGAATCAGCATTGGTCTCCTGTTGATTAACTCTCAAGAATCCAAGTATGACCTTACTAAAATTCAATATGCACACAATTTTGTCTCTTGGGGCTCTATAATTATTTATTTTGCTCAATTCCCCCACGGCAAGATCAAAGAAGAATATATTTTTCTCCGAATTAGCTTCCTCGCCACTCAATTTTTCTAAATCAATATCTAGATGAACACCATTGACCCAGCTGAATTTCTCTATTTGCTTGGAAAATGATTCGTCCTCTAATACATCGTTTTTAACCAGCTCTTGAATATATCTTTCTTCCGAATGTTGTACAATTTCTGGCGAAAAGCAAAAAGAGTATAACCGATTCATTAAAAGCTTTTCCAACCCCTCTTGAGAATTTTCAAAATCATTATCGTCCATAGAAGCAAAAGGTTCATACAATAAAAACTTGCTATCCATGAAATCCTTGAAATCTATTAATATGTTTATTTTCTGCTCAACGGAGAAAGTATAACCCTGCTTGCTAAAGGACATTAAGAACGATCTTATATATCGAACGAGTGGATCAGCGCTTTTACGTTTTAAGTTGTTAAGAAAAGATTGGAAATCAAAGGTTTTGTGACCTTGCTCATTGTCATTCTTCGTCGTTTTATCAGTTGAAGCACCACGCGTCTGGTTGTTATCTAAGCTTTTATTCCATTCGGCACTAAGACTAGCATCTTCATTTTGGTCATTTTCAGATTCATTTACGCTTTCCTGGAAATTTTTCTTTTCTTTCTCTTCTGATACCCATCGTGACTGATCCCATCTACCTTTCTCTCTAGCATCTTCATCGGCACTTTTATTCCATATGTCAAGCCGTTGGTCTATGTGTTGGTTTTCTTTATGTTCGTCCTTTCCCAAATTCTCTTTTGGCGACTCGAGCGACACAAGAGGCTGTTCTTCACCTTGAGTAACCTTCTTGTATTCTTCTCTATTATTTTCGTTTACTACAAAACTGTCTCGTCCCTTTGATGCCCCGCTCGAAAAATGGGGTCGATCCTCACTTTCAAAAGATTTGTTGCATTCTACTGGTCGAGTATCCGAGTCTTCCGTGATATTATCTGGGTTCTCAGTAGCATTATTTGATGCCTTTGGGGGTTCAAAGGACACACGACGTTGCTCCCCCTCTTTGGAAACACTTCGGTATTTCTCTTGTCTATCGTTTGGACTTTCTCCATTACTTTCTTCTCCATTACTTACGATTTGACTAACTCTTGGAGAGGTCTCGCTATGGAAATCCTCGTTATTCTGATTGCAAATGCCCCTCGCATTTACTCTCTCATTTACTTCGTTATTTCTTTTGACAAAAGTATCTTTTTCTTTGTCGATTCTATCACTTGCTTCAACAGAACCTCCATAATTTACGTCATATTTATCGAATATATCCATGAGTTCCGATTTAACCACCCCTTTGGAATCGCTCCATTTGCGGTCTTTTTCCCCAATTATTTTCAGATTATCAAGATTCTCGCCTGTATTTTCAAAATCTGTATCCTGTATTATCTCTGTCCCTGTTTGACTGACTGATTTTAACGAAGAACACGAACCCTGCTCGTATCTATCCGATAAATTTTGCATACTACTTGTCTCATTTGTCTTGCCTTTACTACTTGAGGTTGGTGTTGAGGACATTGTACTTGCACTCGTTGTAGAAATAGTTGGAGTTGCTTTTGCAACATTGAATGAAAGATGTGTATTCGACGACATCTCACCCCCCAACTACTTGTCACCTTTATTATTGGTCTAAGAGATGCCATCTGCTTTCCCTGAGTTACTCCAAAGCTGTCACGTGATACATGTTTTAGCCTTTGTGTAATTTTATTTCCGGTGGTTATCACAGAAAGACGACATCTTCTTACTACGACATGTCCCACTCATCGATGAACTACTCACTTTCTTTATTTGCTTTTGATCCTGTAAATAATATTTCTTATTAGATCAGATACTATAATAATACTATATCATAATACTATATCATATGTTTAGTTGAGCATATGTTGCTTCGAGTTTATTTGGGCTGACTTACACTGAACTAGTTCGTCCTTTTGTTTTTCCTTTTTTTTTTTTTTTTTTTTTCGCAGCCGAGGCTCTCAGACGTAACTGAAGAAGATTTGGACTTGGTAGACCGGAAGGAGAAATACCTTGTGTCGCGGTATTCCAACAATCTTTTTCCTCTCGCGAGCATTCGAAAAGACTGTTTTAGTTGCAAAAGAGCCAAGCCAATAAAAGTAAATGGTTTTACCCGATTTCAAGCGAAGAGACGGTCAATAAGATTTTGTATCACAGAGTTTAGTATAAAAACTTTTTTCTATAACATGAAATATATCCTGAATTGCGTATCTCTTATTTAGCTACTGTGAGAGCCCGAATTTCGAATTCTGTGTACTTCATAAGATTGGTAAGCTCTAGGTTTGATAATACTATCTTTATGTCATCGTCAATCCCATGAATTTCCTATTTTTTATTTCTGCATTACATTAATGGAAGAAAAAATAAACTTTCGATTCGAGAAAGTTTGGGCACACGTGGGATGTCTGACTTTTATAGTAGAGGGGTAACAAGCAATTCCAAAGCTCCTTCTTCTTAACTTACCTAAACGACTGACGTAAAGAGAAGATCTTAGGACTAAAACAAATTACTTAACGAGATTTTTTTTTTTTCATTTTAGCTTTTAAAGTACAAGCAACAGGTCTAATGTACACTAAACTCCTTGATTAAAGGAAAAGGAAAAAGAAGAAGGACTTCATGAATGTGGAATAAACTATTCTCCCTAAAAGGCGGCACGCTGTTTATTTTCAGGCTTATATGCAAAGTAATTATATAGGTTTCTATTTTAAAACCGAGTCCCTAAAGTCGACCTAGAGCTAAAATGTGAGGATACCTTATTTACGAGGTGTTACATTTTATATTCCACAGAAAGGAAAATTGAAAGTGCGAACATATTTCAAAAAAATTTAAAACCATCAGAATGAGATTTAATTCATCTGATTCCAAACAAAAAAAGGCTTGGCTCATAAATTAAAAAAAGAAAAATCGGAGAATGAATAGACAAGATTTATATACTAAGAACACCCAGCTTATCGATTCAGCTTTCTTTTAAGTAGCAACCGCAATGAATTCTTGTGTGTTGAGAAGGGGATATATAAAAACCAAAGGTGAATAATCAATAATTGGTATATGCTTCCAATGCAGATAAAAAAAAGAAAAAGAAAAAGCAAGTATGTAGACTCCCAAATAATCCGCATGCAAATACTGTCTTCTTGATTGTGCCGACATTCATATCGCTTTTTGACAGATTAGTCATATTTTTCAAAAAGCTATCTTCCTGTAAGACAATATGTCAACATCATACCCATATCAGCACAGTAGAGCTTAAAAGAGGTAAAATCTTAGAAGAAGGACGCATTTTGGGCTTACTCTTTACGAGGTATTCCAGGAAGGTAAAAGTGTTCCAGCTTCTTCCTTTATTAGTCCGATCTTTCATGCATCGTGCATGCAGGACACTGTATGGGGCTTTCTTATCAGTGTTCCATACAGGCGCACTAAGGATACCTTCCTGGGACCACCGCTCGTTAATATACTCCTATATCTGTAACTATGATATATCTTCTATCTAAAAAAGTCAGCAAAATGCATGACTTAGCTAGCGAATAGTGTTCTGGTCTTGGTTTTTTAGCTACATTTGTCGCTACATGAACAAAGGAGACATAAGTATACTTATGTTTCTTTTACACAGCCCGAGAGAGAGGATACTTGTCTTATAACTAATTATCTGGCAAAAGTCTTAAATCTCCCAAAAGCTTGTCCCTCAAGTATTGAATTTACTAAAATATCCCCTATAAATGTGGGGCGATCGAAGTTTGACAGTACCTTTCTGTGATTTTTAAGGCCACCGCAAACAGTTTTGCAGATGTGCATAATTTTAATCGCCCGTAGCAACACTTACCTAGCACACAGGGTTCTGTGTCTATAGGAGCTTCCTTGGAAGGCCCTCGGTCAAGCTTTGTCGGATATTAATGTCTGCATCTAGTGGGGATTGGATAAGTATCGTTAAAGGTAGCCATTGCTCGGTGTTTGTGAGACAAAATCTAACTTTAACATATTTGGGGCTAGAACGGTAGCGGAAAACTTATATAGCAATATAAGTTCTGAAGAATATCTGGAAAGGGCCAAGACATTGTTACCCTTTGGGGCAAGTTTGCACCCGTGATTGTCGTAGGTGCTAAAGGGTATACACATGTACACTAGCGAAGGTAAGAAAATATAGGACTTTACGTCAGGCCAAATGTCATGCTTGGTAGGGCATGGGCATCTTGAAGTTGCAGAAGTGATATCTAAGTTTGCCTACAACTTAGACCATTTATTTAGTGGAATGCTTTCACCGCCAGTCATAGATTTGGCGTACGAACTAAAAAGTATTCTACCAGACGGCTTAGATAGATCACAATTCTCGAGTACAGGGGGTGAGGCTAATGAGGCCACTATTAAATTAGCCAAAGTTTACAAGGAAAGCACGAGATTGTAGGATTATCCTCGTCATGGCATGGAATGACGGGAGCAGCGAGTGCTTCTACTTTTCATTCTGGTCAAAAGGGTTACGGTTCTATTATCCCCGGAAATTTAACTCTTCCGACACCAAATGCGTACAGATCAATCTTCCGTAAAACGACGGCTCCTATGACTGGGAAACAGAATTAGATGATGGGTGGTCTATGGTAGATGCTTCTTCCATTGGCTCCCTAGCTGCAGTAATAATTGAGCCCCTTTTGAGTTCGGGAGGAATGTTGGTATTACCTAAGGGATATCTTGAGGTATAGACGAAGCTCAGACAGTTTTAGGACGCTGCGGTAGTATGTTTGCTTTCCAGGATACGAAAATTGTGTCTGACATATTAACCTTCAGCAAAACACTTGGCAACGGTATTCCTCTTGCGTCAGTTATAACTTCAAGCGAAATTGCAGAAGCTACTAAGAAGAAAGGATTTCTGTTCTACACCACACATACAAACGAACCTCTTCCTTGTGCTGTCGGATCAAAGGTGCTTGAAGTTGTTATTCGGGATAATCTTCCTGAACGTTGGTACAGATTGGGCATTAAATTTAGGGACTGATTAAAACAGATCATGCGTAAGTACAGGTGCCTAGGAGATGTTAGAGGTAAAGGTCTCATGGTCAGACTTAAGATAGTTAAAAACCAAGCCACTAAAGAACCTCATCTGGAACTAGCAAGCACGCTAGCAAAAACAATGATGGAACTAGGTCTCTTTGATAATATTGTTGCTGTTAAATCCTTTGGAAACACATTCCGAATAGCTTCTCCTTTGACAGTATCGGAAGAAGAATTGAATGAAGGAGTCAGAATTATGGAGACCGCTTTTTCATTAGTTGATGGAACTCTTCCATTCAGTTAAAGACAGGTTCACAAAAATTATATTCTTTTGTCTTCAGTTTAGACTGATCAGTTCCTTGATGATAAAATTAATTTTATCATGACATTCAATCAAAAATCTCCAGATTGAAACCAATAAACGTCTATTGTACTATATTTTTACTCTAACGGGCATATATAAAAATACAAACGATGACACTTCGTTCTTGAGTACTCTAATTTTGAGATTTATCACTTTGCAATTGGGCCTTACATATTTTATTTTCTTTGTTTCCTAGGAGTATATTTCAATGTTATCGATGTCCGATTAGAATGAATATAAGAACTACCAGTGCTTGGAAAATCAAATAAAGATGGGTTATTGGATCGCATCTTGTTTCCATCGTACTTGAATTTGACTAAAAATTTATTATTGGGATCAAAGGTTACCTTATGCGAGTTTCGTTTCTTTGTACCAGTGATGGATTGTGCACGAGAAGTGGGAGCTATTTTTAACTTAAGTTTATCAGTTGGTGGTTTCTCCAAGGTACCATTTTCTGGAGTCTTCTTATCTTTATTTAGAGCCTTTGCAGGGGCAGTAACCTTTCGAGAAGCCAACTGTATTGTAAATCTGCCTTCTCTTTTTATTAATACATTGCCCTCACCGAGATTCTTACAGACTATTTTCTTCTTGAGTTCATTAATTGGCACAGGTGGCATATCAAATCGGACAACTAGTGAATCAGTTTCCTCATAAAGCACTTGACATATACTAAAAATCATGTTTTTCTCTGGCAAACTCACTAACGAGGAGTGTAACAATTCCCAAATAATAGACCTCAATCCATTTCCAGGTGAATAATCGCGCCTGAGGATTTCTATGCAACCCTGAAGAGACTTTTTTTTAAATTCATCTCTTCTCTTTTCCATACTTCTTTTGGAAACTTCCTCTACAACTACCATTTGTTCCAGATTATTATTATTATCGAATAGCCTGTCTAATAGTTTGCCAAAAATCTGAAACTCCGGATCATCTATAGTGGAAGGTGTACCATGGACTGCAGCAATACAAATGGATTCCTCAAAGATATTTAGCAATTGGTTCCTAAAATAAGCTCCTGAATATCCAAGCAAGCATACCTTCAAAAAATATTGCAAAACGCTTCTGTTCCGGAGACCGCCCAATATTAGTAGCCCCCTAAACGCTTCGACCCTGACATTCAAGGGATGTTTATCTAGTGTATAATATATTAAATCTTCAAAAGGAATATAAACTTGACCACAAGCAGCTAGCCTAATCTTTTGGTTCAAACTTGTTGCTCGAATGACATTATGGAAAGAGGGAATCCAATCATCCAACTTTTGAAATCGAGAGATCTCAGAAAAGACTTCCTGTGAAAACTTGTCCACAGTATCGGGACTGCTTTTTAGCCTCAATGCGAACGCCTCTCTCGTCATTTTTTCATTCTTTTTATTAATAGCACTACTAGTTAATGCAGTGACCAATTCTGAAATATAAAATGCATCTTGAAATTCGTTAGAAGTATTGTCGTTAAACTTGACCAAATTTAAAAGTAAGTTACGAATATCTTCCGGGGTCGATCCATGTTCATCCTTTATAGCACCCAAAATTTTGGGCAAGGCCCTTTGGATAAAGAACTTAGCAAAATTACTGAAGTCATTGTTTAGAGGAATACGACTATTCGGAAAGCAAAAAAGTTTGTCATATATTTTGAGCAAATACTTGACACCGATGAAGTTGTTTTCAGGTGTTGAGAAATTTGCCAATGCCTCAGCAGCCGCGATTCGAATGCCATAGTAGTACCTATTATCCATGACCGTTCTTGTTAAAGCTGTGCAATGTTCAATCCTGGGTTTTTCGAGATCGCCAAAGTACCGTATAGCTTCATATTGAGCTTCGACGTCTCGATCATGCTGTAGTTGAGAACCAAACATGTAATCTTTTTGATCCACTTCAATTTTTGCTATCCATTCAAAATCAGCATCTACTCTCATCCACTCAAAAGCGTCATTAAAGATGTCCTCTTCGCTTCTTGTCCACTCGGCGAGACTCCACTCCTCCTTTTCTTCAGGACTATTAAGCACATCCCCTAACGTACTAAACGCAGGGTTAAATTCTGCGATGTCATCTTTTATCTTCTTTAGTTTTCTAAATTTGGTATTATACTGTATCTCAAAGTTTGCATAATGCTCTTTTATGTCCACAATGTGTTCATAAGGAGTCCCATCAGCCTCATGAACTCTTATAGTCATAGGGCCAGAAAAAATAGGATTCAGGGTGTATGCTGATTCATTATTTACTAAAGCAATGGCATCGCTTAAAAAAGATGATGGATGTGGAACTCGTTTTTTTGATCTCCTGTCTTGAATTTGGCGAATTGTAACTTCTATCAGCGACCTCTTTCTGTTGAACCTTTGTGTCACGTAAAATGTAGGTAATCCCGAACTGAATACCCACTGCTTGAAAAAAGATTCAAGTTTATTACGATTCACTTTTTCACAAATGTGTTGGAAATGCTGCGTCGTTAAAGTGTTGTTAGGTAGATCACCAGACATAGCTTGCAAAAAAAGCTTAGGCAATACTCGAGAAAGCCCAAAGGATCTATCTGTTTTAGTCATGCGCCTATCAAGGATATAAAGTACAAGAGGCGCTTTTAACCTGATAAACCTCACATCTTTCTCGGTAATAGGATAGCTTGCACTTTGTAAACCAATAGGGCTCCTATCTATATCCTCTTCTACGACTTTATTCATCTTCTTTTTAATTCGAAATCTGTACTCATTATTACCCATCAATTGCCTTATAAATGAGGAAGCCATAAACAATGAAATCCCAATCGTACACCACTGATCATCAAAAGTTAGAGGAACGATATTAATTCCAGACCATTGGCAAGTGATGCATTCTACAATAACGTCTGTGGAATTAATCATCGGCTCAACCAAATTGAAAGGATACAAGATTCTGTCACTAATGCACGATATTCCAGCAAAATTATTACCATCAACAACACTATCAGCAACAAATACTATTGCATAACTACTGAAAGGGAAAGATCCAAATTCTTTCATAAAATAATCCATCGCCCTCTTAGCAAACAGACAAGTGTTCTTTGCCATGTCTATATGTTGTGGCAAACAATATACATTTACTGGTGAGTGTACAATTCCCTTGCCAATGTCCTCGAGGCCGGAAGGGTCTGGGATCTCGTTTTCCTCGTCATCATTAGGATTAAAAAGAGATATGCAGCTAAAAGCACCAACGGCCCAGCCAACATGATGGGCACAGACTGAATTGAATAAAGACCACGACACAACCTTCTTAGAATCGTCAGAAGGATGGGGTGATTCTTTTATGTTAGAGAAGTCTCCAGCACATACTACGAGTTCTTGGGCATCATCACTGGCCTCATCTTCATCATCATCATCATTATCACTTCTTTCATCATTGACCTCACCATCGGGGTCTGCATTGTCTTTGCTCCCGCCATTTTTAGTTACCGTGTCCTCCTTGTTGTCATCAAAGTTGACTTTCGTAATGGGTTTTAAAGTTTTCGGGATCGTCACTTCAAGTGTCCACGTACACCTTTCCCACAAGTTGTCAATACAAGGCACCCAAGATGAAGTAGAAATATTGCTTGAGGAGTTTGTTGTATAGGCATGCCAATATTTTTGGTCCACGTTCCTGTTGGTAACAAAGTTGAATCCATTTTTTGGGTTCTTACACTCAAATTCAACTGTTATAGTAAATGGGGTGTAACTTGTGGTTACTTCTCTGGACTTCCCGTGATGTGGTGTAGCAGTCCCTGGCTGGCTCGAAGGTGTATTTCCTGAAAAGGCATCTGTTACTTCAAGATGGAGATTCTCTGGTAGTAAAATAACCAATTCTTCCGTATTTCCATGCAATGTCTCTCCCAAATTATACGATACTTCTGAATTGACTTCGCCAAAAATATGATTAAGTTTTTGTCTGATGAGATGATGTTGATGTATTGTAATGTCTTCTGAATATAAATCAAACAAATTAAATGTACCCTTACTAACTGACTCCTCAAACAAATCGTCACTATTCATATATAGATAGTCATTTTGCATGTAGCTGACTTCCTTTTTATTTACCTGCACTCCTTTAATTTTACACTCTCTATTATCAAGCTTTACCACATTTATTGTATTGCTGCAAGGGACAACTGTAATCTCTGTAAATCCTGCTATCCGATTTTCATACAAGTCAGCTTCAACACAAACTCTTTGGTGTGCCACCTTCAACGCTTGTGACAGGAAATTGTCATACCTCGAGGACTTCGACGCCTTATACAATGCCAGTATTTCCTTAGGCCTCAATGCCTCTTGTCCTGGAAGAGGCTCTTGCTGGGCACTTGAGGGCATTCCAACTTATGCGGCTTCTACTTAGACCAGGGTAAAACCTTTGATGTCCCTTGGTTCCCTTTTATACAACGTTATACGACCAATTCATCTTGTGCTTCTGCTTGATCATTCTCTAATCCTGCATATACTATACAATCCTAAATTATCCTAGACTGAATTATTGTACACATTTTCCTTCACTTCCCAATGACACTCTACTAGCTTAGGCAAAAATTCGAGACCCAATGTGGGCAATGCTATCGGTATTTGAAGATTATTTTTCTCATAAATCATAGGAATCCCCTCTAGATTATTTGGGATACCCAATTTCTCTGATTTCTCTCGTAGTATTTTAACGAGTCGTTTAGTGCGCACATTTTTATGAGTCAAGGGAACAACAATAATGTCAGCACCTGCAGACGATAGCAGTCTAAAACGTAGCCAATAGCGGTTATCGAAGAGTAACCATGTAGACCAGTCACCTTTGTCAGATAAATGTATTTCCTTTGTCAACGAAGGTAGGCCATCGGTCATGATTGGCTGACGACTCATTTCAATATGCAAATTTTCATTCTTGTCAGTTCGGACAAGGAAAATAATATTTAAGTAGGTTAGTTTAAGTTCGTGCAGAGAGCATTTGCTCTTGCCGTAGAAATCGAGTATTCGCGGTACAGCCTGCCTTTCCAACTTGGCGTAGCTCCAATAGTAATACCTAGAAGCTGATAATGGATACACTAATTGATAAAGAAACCTGCTTATAACAATATGGCTGAATTCCTCGATGGTATACTTGTCAAAAGTTAAGGAAAGGCTAAGATTCCTCTCATCGTAGAAAATGTTGTTCTGTATTTTTCCTTTCAAGCTCTCTATACCGAGCTGTGCGAAGGAACAGTAGTCAATTATTTTCTTATGTGTTCGTTCTAGCGCTCCAAAACTAATTAGCTCCATCTCTTGGCGTTCCACATCCGATAGAGTTGACTCCTGCAATCTTTGGGGGACAACCTCGCTAATCACATGGCGTAGAAAATTTCTCCTAGTCAAATTAACGTCGGAATTAGTCCTGTCTTCGAACCACCTAATGCCGTAACTCTGACAAGAAGAAATAATTTCACTTTTTCTATAATCAAGCAAAGGCCGTAAAATACTGATGTACTCATTCTGCCCCGATGGGCCTCCCATTGGCATCGGCATGCGACTTCTCGACTTGAGTCCAGCGAGCCCAAACACTGACGAATTCATCTGCAACCTTTGCAAATAAGTTTCTACACAGTCGTCAAGATTGTGACCTAAGAAGACGTCATTAACCCCATATTTTCGACATACCTGCTCGAATATTTCATATCTTTTCGCTCTCGCGACTTCTTCAAAATTCTTAATGTCTTCTACTCTGCGATCTCCGTACCTCATGGTCTCCACAATATGTTTTACACCCCAAGGCTTCACCCGCTTTCCAATTTCATGAGCTTCTTCTGTAGATTCATTCCGATATTTGTGATCTATAGTAACTGCCATTATCTCAAGATCCTTAGCCCACCGGTCCCTATAGCGACTTAGCATGTATGTGAGAAATAGAGAATCTGCTCCTCCTGATAACGCTACCAACACTTTTTTTACTCGATTTTTCTCCTTTAGACATTCTTCAATTGCTCTACGAATCCCCTTCTCATTTATCATGGAGTGACTTCTCCTTAAGTGCTGACGAAAGTCTGGTAAATCTTCACGGTTGAGTCATTGCAACCTGATTACGTAAACATTATTAGAATTTTTCGAAGCATCGAATATATAACATTAATGCTTTGAATAGTCTTTAATAAGACGGTAAGCACAAGGTTTTTTGAAGAGCTATGGCAAGTAGTGAAGCTTCGGAAAACACATTTAGTTTTCCTAAAGAGGAAGTGAAAATCGGAAAGTATTGGGAGAATATCGATGCTTTTCAGAGATCGTTGGAGGTTACTAAAGAATTGCCTCCATTTGCTTTTTTTGACGGGCCACCGTTCGCAACGGGGACACCACACTATGGACATATCTTAGCATCAACAGTTAAGGATATTATTCCACGTTATGCGACCATGGCGGGGCACTACGTGGAAAGAAGATTCGGATGGGACACCCACGGCTTGCCAGTAGAGCACGAAATCGACAAGAAATTGGGAATCACAGGCAAGGAAGATGTGATGAATATGGGAATTGATAAGTACAACGAAGAGTGTAGGTCAATTGTGATGCGTTATGCTACAGAATGGAAGTATGTGGTGCAAAGATTGGGTAGATGGATAGACATGGAAAATGACTACAAGACATTGCACCCCTCTTTTATGGAAAGTGTATGGTGGGTTTTCAAAGAGTTGTTTAATAAAGATGCTGTATACAAGGGTTTGAGAGTGATGCCTTACTCGACGGGATGTACTACGCCATTGTCCAACTTCGAAGCCCAGCAGAACTATAAGGAAGTGAACGATCCTGCCGTGACTGTAGGGTTTCCTGTTGTGGGCGACGAAAACACATGGTTTGTTGCATGGACGACCACCCCATGGACCTTGCCTTCGAACTTGGCTTTGGCAGTGAACCCCGAACTTGAATACGTGAAGATTTTTGATGAGGACAGGAAGAAGTACTTTATATTGTTAGAAGTGTTAATCAAGACATTATACAAGAAGCCTGCAGGCGCTCACTTTAAAGTTGTGGAGAAGATTAGCGGTAAAAAGTTGGTGGGTCTCCAATATGTTCCCTTGTTTGACTATTTCTATGAAGAGTTCAAGGACCGCGCTTTTAGGGTCATTGCTGCTGACTATGTGACTTCTGAAGCAGGTACAGGTATTGTCCACCAATCTCCTGCTTTTGGTGAGGCCGATTTCGCAGCCGCTACAGACGCCGGCATTATAAGCGATAGTATTACTCCTCCAAACCCTGTTGACGATAATGGAAAGTTCACGCCAGAAGTGAGAGATTTCCAAGGTGTGTATGTAAAGGAAGCAGATAAGCAAATCATTAAAAAATTGACCGAAGAGGGAAGGTTATTAGTTAGCTCGCAGATTAGACACTCTTATCCTTTCTGCTGGCGTTCTGACACTCCTTTGCTTTACCGTACAGTGCCTGCATGGTTTGTTAGTGTATCTAATATCGTGCCTGAGATGTTGGATAATGTCGACAAGACTAATTGGGTTCCATCGGTCATTAAGGAAAAGAGATTTTCTAACTGGATTTCCAATGCCAGGGACTGGAACGTGTCAAGAAATAGATATTGGGGAACTCCTATACCTTTGTGGGTGAGTGAGGACTTTGAAGAAATTGTTTGCGTCGGCTCAGTTGAAGAGTTAAAGGAGCTCTCTGGAATTAAAGATATCGTAGAGATTCACCGTGAAAATATAGATCATATTACTATTCCTTCAAAAAAAGGAAAAGGTCAATTGAGAAGAATAGAAGAAGTTTTCGATTGCTGGTTCGAATCTGGTTCTATGCCTTATTCTTCCAGACACTACCCTTTTGAAAGGAAGACACAGTTTATGGATGCTTTTCCTGCGAACTTTATTTCTGAAGGTTTGGATCAAACTAGAGGATGGTTTTATACATTGACCGTGCTTGGTACCCATTTGTTTAATAGTGCTCCTTACCAAAACGTTATTGTAACAGGTATTGTATTGGCTTCCGACGGTAAGAAAATGTCAAAGAGGTTGAAGAATTACCCAGACCCCTTGACCGTTTTGAATACATATGGATCCGATGCTTTGAGGTTGTATCTCATCAACTCTCCTGTTTTGAGGGCAGAGACTCTAAAATTTAAGGAAGAGGGTGTCCGTGAGGTCGTCTCAAGCGTCTTATTACCTTGGTACAACTCTTTCCGCTTTTTCGAAGATGCCACTGACATTTTCAAAAAAGACAATGGGGTGAACTTTGTGTATTCTAAAAAGATTATTTCGGATAATGTCATGGATAATTGGTTGCTTGCATCGATTCAATCTTTGATTAGCTTTATCCATACTGAAATGACTTCTTACAGATTATACACTGTGGTCCCAAGATTATTAGCATTAGTTGATGAATTGACTAATTGGTATATCAGATTTAATCGTCGTCGTCTTAAGGGTAACACACCTAAGGGAATCGAGGATGTTAAAATGGCTCTTAATACGTTGGCCGAAGCGCTAATGATTTTGTCTAGGGCAATGGCGCCATTTGCTCCTTTCTTATCTGATAACATTTACCAGAGGCTTCTACCATATTTCCCTGATGATGAGTTGAAGTCCTACTCTCTCAATTCGAAGCTTGGTGATGTCAGATCTGTGCACTTCTTATCGTATCCATCCGTTAGGGAGGAGTTATTCAACAAAAAGATAGAGGTCGCTGTTTCGAGAATGCAGAAAGTCATCGATATGGGTCGTAACATTAGGGAAAAGAAATCTATATCTTTGAAAACTCCATTGAAGGAGTTAGTCATTTTGCATTCGGATCCGGATTATCTCAAGGACATTGATTCTTTGAAGGGCTATATTATGGAGGAATTGAATGTCCGTAATGTAGTGATAACCTCGGATGAAAATAAATATGGCGTTGAATATTACGTGATTGCCGATTGGCCTGTATTGGGTAAGAAATTGAAACAAGATGCTAAGAAAATTAAAGCCGCTTTACCAAACGTCTCGTCAGAAAAGGTCAAGGAATTCTCTAGGTCTGGAAAACTCACCGTGGAAGGAATTGAATTGGTGGAGGAAGATTTGCAAGTATGTCGCGATTTACCTGATCACAAGAAAGCTCATGGTCACGAATCTAGGGCACAACATGACGTCTTAATTATAATGGATATCAACGTCTACTCGAAACTTCAAGAGGAAGGGTTGGCGAGAGAATTGATCAATCGTATTCAGAAATTGCGAAAAAAAGCAGGGTTGAGGACTACTGATGATGTTAAGGTTGAGTACGATGTAAAAAAAGATACTATCGACTTTGCTAGGGTCGTTAAAAATCAAGAGAACATACTTCTTAATGCTACAAAGAGACCTATAGAACCGTTTAGTGAAGACAACGAAAAAGCAATAATTGAGGAAGAACAGTCCATAAACGATACAGTCTTTGCTTTGAAATTGTTAAAAATTACTTAGATTCTAAGTCTATAAATAAATACAAATTTATTTTAATTTATTGATAATGTGCTTATTCCCCCACCTCCAACAATGACTATACCATTTTCGTTGATCTTCGAATAGTGAATACACCCGGTATCAGAGACACATGTATATTTGGCAGAAAGACATCTCAAAAAATCATCCGACATCGACCATGTTCTAATCATCTGGTCTACTGAACTGGTGATAAATTTACCCTCTCCACAATAACAAACAGAAGTTATAGTAGACGACGCGGCCTGCTCGATTGAACTCGTTATCAATAGTGAATATCGATTGGAATCTCCTAAATACAATTTTGACAAAACAACAGAATTATCGTCCCCGACTGTAACGATTTCGTAAATACCATGCTTATTATGCAACACTAAAATATCCTGGATGCTATTTTGATGCACTTGGTGGTGAATTATATGACCTTTAAGCTCTATAACTCTATCAGTATGAATAGCAGACAAACAATTTGAAACATCGTAGACGCTTATAAAACCATCAGTTGTAGCTATAATCATGAAAATTTTATCCTTTAAATCTGTGAGAAGTCTTACGTTGAATATGCAGCAAGTAGAATATACTCCATCCATCAAAAGACGAATACTACCTGATGAATTATCGACATACCAAATTTTCATTTGAGAATTCGAATATGCTGCACTAATTACAAAGCCATCTGATAATGAAAAAAAGTCAAAGTCCATTATTCTCAAATCAGCATTTTCGTCATCCTTTGGCAATTGACCAGCTTTTCTAATCAAAGGTATATCACTTTCCATATAAGATATTTCCCATATGTGAAGTTCTTCGTTAGCTGCCGAACTACATAAATACTTGTCATTAAGAAACCTCACTTTTTGTAGTCCTGAAATATGTTCATTTAGAGTCCATAACATATTAATTTTTCCATCACCATAAAGCTTGCCAAATTTAATTGTTGCATCTTCGGAACAAGTTGCTAATAGTTTGTAATTTCCTCTTACTGTAGGTGAAGTAGTAATACCCCTTATTTCTCTCCCATGTGTTCCACTTAAAAGGTGACCGAAATTGCCACCCGTAAAGCGACTTCGGTGATGGTTTATATGTAACTCAGATTTATTCATAAAGATAAAATCGTATTCAAAATTCGGCCTATCATGAAATACCAATCTCCATTGTCTATGCATGCCGCCACACAACACGTTTACTATATCCAACTGCAAGGTTTCGTTCCAAATATAAAAGTTTGCCGATTTGAATCCATAGAGGATTAGACAACCTCTCTCAAAAAATCCTCCCTCCAAAAAACCCTTTGAAATCTTGTTCTTGTGAATGATTTTAAAGGAAATTCCCGAATTCTTTTTCTCTCCCCTGACTATCAAATAGACTCCATCTCTCACCACGAGCAACAAGGTCAAAAACTTACTTTGTCCTTCCACTACAGATATTGAAGATATTGTGTCTTCCTGTGAGAGTTTCTTCTCATAAGCCAATACAGGTAATTCTGACAAGTCCCCGTCTAAGTAATACACACAAAGAGATACAAATCTCGACCCTAGAACAAGATAGTTATCTTGCGAAATCACAGCACTTGTCGCGGTAAAAACCGAATTGAGAGGTTTCTGTAACTTTAGAGTTTTAAGGAATCGGATTTCACCTTTGTGTTCGAAAACTCTAAGAACAGAAGAAACCTTAGGGTTCGGACTGTCTATTAATATAAGAAATTCATCCTTACTTCCCCTACTAAGAGCAAAAATACTCGAAACGACTCCATTTTCAAAACCTTCTTCCTCAACCCATATTTTGCTACATGGCTGGAAAGAATGATGATCAAATTCAAGTAATAATAAACTACCATTACGAGTACAAATTGCAACGGTATTAATTTCAGGGAAGCTTTCCATCAAGCCAAAGTTGTAAAAATGCTCCATGTCCTCGCTTGGAATATCAACTAGATCCCACTTATTCAGAGCCAATTCTAATCGTAACAATTTACCCAAATTAGTTAGCGCTACCACGATACCGAGTAATGGTAATTCAACAAATTGTTTGATAATCTCTTTCTTAGAGAAAACTGTTTTGGCATCAGCGCTTATGCTTAGTAGACTGTATTTAATTTCGTTAGCATTAAGTCTCGAGACGTCATGGAGTCTAACATTGCCATCCGCCCCTCCTGTGACGCATATTTGCGATTGTCGATCTTCGACATCACTACTCCAAATATGCTTGCCCAAATGGCAGTCCCAAACTTCTAGCATCTTCAAAGACTCGCTTGTTGCATCGAATTCCCACATCCTAGCAGTACAATCTTCACCAGCGCTGAGAATCCTTAAGGGCTCAACTTTAAAAAACTCAAGGTTCCATATTCTCGAGGCGTGTCCCCAACCTGTTGCCAAAAGCTTACCTGATTTTATGTCGTACAATTTAATAGACCTGTCATCAGAGCAGGAAGCTATATATTTAGCTTCTTGATCTACTTTTACACTAAATATTGATCCTTCATGATCGGTGAGATGACGCAAGATCTTTCTGCTTCCCAAGTCCCACAAATATATACCATCCATTACTGTTCCCGCTGCAATATAAGTATGATTTTGAGTAGTTTGAATTGATCCAGTATAAAGCAACGATTTCTCGTTACAATGCACGCTGTCGAAAACATCCAAATATTGTTCTCCATCTAGTATTTGAAAAAAAACTCTATAGACTACATTATGGGAAGTCAATATCAAAATCTCATCCGTTTTTAAAAAGTGGACACCAGCAATCCACTCATTTATCGCTTTTTCTCGTGCATAGGTTTGTCTACCTGATACGATATCATCAAAGTCAAGTATAATAAATGATCTTCCTCCAGATAAAACCAAAAATCTGTAATCAGGAGAGAAGCAGATACCATGGATGTTATTTCTCCTAAGTCCTATATTATCGTAGATTATTCTGTAACTGAAATCTTCATTTAGCTCAAAAACTTTCAAGAAGGAGCCACATCCGCATAAAACGTAGTTAGTGTAAATTTTCAAAGCAGTAACAGGCCCATAATGCTGTAAATTTTGCATTGTTACTCCATTTGAAGGAGCCAGTGACAGACAATTAGCTCGAGCATTTCTGGTCGTCTCCGAAATAGCCATTCCTATCTTAACGTGTGCTTCAAGTCCAGAAGTGAATTTTTCAGCCAAAAAAAAAAAAAAAAAAAAAAAGAAAAAAAATACAATCGAATGAGTTCTTTTCGTCGAAAGACAGTCCCATCTTAGGTGAACATAAGGTCACTTTACTCAGTGAGTTCAAAGTGCTTTATACAATTCGACTTATGATTTAATCCAGGTGTATATTTTGTTCCAATAATCTCTCACCGCATGTAGAGTGGTAAGCTGAGTAAAAATAATATATATATATAATAGTATAAACAGAGGTTATTTCTAAAAGGCCTTATTCTATTATTTCTTTCTACGCCGACATTCTTTCTTCAAGGCATCTATTTAAGTAAGTCGCCTTTATTAATAACAAAAGCTTCAATGACAGCCATGGCGGCATATAATCTATTTTCAGCTTCTTCGAATACCAAGGAATTCTCGCTGTAGAATACAGAGTCATCCACTTCTTCGGGATGTCTAGGTAAACAATGCATAAATTTCCAGTTGTCGGCTGCCTTGGACTTCTCAATTAAATCATGTGTGATCTGATATCCTTCAAACATTTTCATTTTTTGCTCCTTTTGACCCTCCTGTCCCATAGAGACCCAGGTGTCAGTGACGATTATATTTGCATTTTTAACGGCTGCCAGTGGCTCGTGAACAATTTCAAAAGTAATATTCTTCTCCTTTGCTAGCTCGGATGCTGCACTTAAAACTTCAGGATCATATGTCAATGAAACTGGAACCGAAGCTGAAACAGAAATGTTAGATTTCAAAGCAGCTATTGCTAAGTCATTAAACACGTTGTTTGGGTCCCCCACCCAAGCAAGCTTAAGGTTTGCAGTATTACCAAAAGCTTGCTTTATAGTTAAAACATCAGCAATAGCTTGCAAAGGATGAAAACGGTCACATAGAGAGTTAATTATGGGAACGGACGAACCCTTGCACAAGTCAACGATTTGCTGATGTTTGTCAACCCTAGCAAAAATACATGAAGTCATTGATGACAAAACACGTACAGTATCATAAACTGTTTCATTTTTACCTAACTGGATGTCATCTTTGCCCAAAAACATAGGTGACGCACCGAAATATGCAGCTGCACCTTCGGTACTTATTCTAGTTCTTGTAGATCTTTTGGAAAAAAGCATTGCTACTATTTTTCCAGCCAATTTTTCCAAGGCAGCCTTTGGCGTTGGCTCTCCAGATCTGAACTGTTTTTTGTATGCTAATCCTTTGTCAACTAAGTTCTCTAGCTCTTTGTCACTTAACTGCAACATACTGACTAAATGCTTAGGACAAGAAGAAGTTGCCAATCCGTTCTTACCATTCATTGCGAAAGCATTCATTCTTGTGTTTGCTAATTGAAATCCTCTGTTGACCCCGTACATAATATTTTAGGCCACTCCTATATAGTACGCAACCTTTATCGATATGACTCATTGATCGAGTAACCAACAAAATTAAGCGCGATGCGAAATCTTGGTCTCATATTTACTACGAACTAAGTATTTATGGTCACTACTTAACACCACTAGCAAGCTCATTCAAGACGTCTTGTTTTTTCATCCTTGTCCTATCTAAATCGTCCATCAATTCTCTGCGTTCCAGTTGTTGGCGTTCAATAGATGACCTGAGATGGTCCAATGAGTGCTGTAAGTTATGAACATGTTGCGAGAAATCGGTAGGCATTTTCAAGGTGTATTTTACCCTGTTCGACTGCAGCTCCGCCTCTTGATCACTACTTATACCACTATCAACTTCGACTTCATTATCATACATGTCTGAATCTATTGCACGCTTTGCCAGGTTAATACCTACAGGCGAAAAAGCGTCCTCCTCTACAATTTCCGCTGGCTGCACATCATCATCCTCGTCCCCAAACTCGAGATAATCATTGGCTGGAAAATATTGTTGTCTTTTGTCTATATTTTTTTTAGGTTCGTCTTTATTATCAAACACAGAATCATTTAAAACACCTATATTAGCTCCGTCTATAATGTCGATCCCATCTAATTTCTCCTCTGGTTGATCAAACTGTTCCTTATTTTGAACCGACTCATCAGTAGCTCCAAATTTCGCTTTTGCAAATAAATTATGCTTGAAATTTAATGAAGTTTTGGCGTTCCGATTGTCAGCCCTATTAAATTTGGTTCTCTTTTTTACTGGGGCAGCTTCCTCCTGGGAAACTTCATCATGTCCATCCAAATCAACACTGGTTACTTTCCTCTGACTTTTCAATCCCTTAATCTCCTTTTTCTTAAAAAGCGAGCCTTTCTTTGATGTTGACAAGCTCGACTTCTCGAAAGCCTCTTCTAGGTCATCAGAGTGTTGCATTCTAATATGTCCTCGATTTGGGTCGAAAAATTACCTACTATTAAAAACAAGTAGCTACTAGTAAAATCCTCATTCAGGTAGCTACCTAACTTTGATACCAATCCATGAAAAACACCCTTAGCGTTGCAATAATGAAACTTCGTAGTTCTATTTCTACGATGTAATTGTGAGACCAAAAGTATTTAAAAAGAAAAAAAAAAAAAAAAAATTCTGTAATCTTTTCATCTTGATGGTCCCTACAGTCTCTTAATCTCCCCATAGTCTCTAGCCCTTCAGGAAAAAAGAAGAAGTATTGTACAAATGGCACAGCAGTTGTCTAAAAGAGCGCAAGAGCTTCACAGTAAGATGATAGCATACCCTTCGTCTACTATGTTCAACCAAGAAGAGCTTCTGCAGGTACTGAAAATTACATCTGCGGAAGAGTTGTTAAATATTATTCAGGAACTAGTTGGCCATAATCTCGTCAAACTTGGAAAACAGGGAGATGAATTGAAGTTTCAGCCAATATTGCAGAGTGAAGCATCAAAAATCACTTCTATGACGGAAGACGAAGCCATGATTTATTCCCACATCGAATCATCAGGTAGAGAAGGTATATGGACAAAGACTATAAAGGCTAAGACTAATTTGCATCAACATGTGGTGGTTAGGTGTTTAAAATCTCTCGAAAACCAAAGGTTCATCAAATCCATTAAGTCCGTAAAGTACCCTACAAGAAAAATATACATGCTATACAACTTGCAGCCTTCAATTGAGGTAACAGGTGGACCTTGGTTTACTGATTCTGAGCTAGATACAGAATTCATAGACTCCTTGCTAAAAGTTATTTGGATGTTTGCTGCATTCAAGTCCTATCCAACAGTTTTCCAACCCCCGGCAGCTAATATCAACAAGTTTCAAGCTTCGTACCCTGCAAATCGCATAGGTGCCATAACACTTGATTCTATTGCTGATTATATCAAGGAAAAAAATATTATTAACGTGGAATTAGAGATGCATGATATTAGATCTTTATGCGAGGTCTTGGTCTACGATGACAAACTTGAACTCGTGCCTCATACGACTGATACATATAAAGCATCTTGGCAAAGTATTTTGGAAGCTGGTTATGGCAGGGCGTACGAAGATAGCAGTAATGGTACTACAAAAGATTCGCAACTTATCGATTCTTTGCAAAAAAGCACTTTTTCGATATTTGATAGTCATCTATCGCTTGGAAGAGCTAGCGACGATTCTGACTTAGTTTTTTTTGATAGCTGGATATATCAGTAGCATCTTTAGCATTAATTTATAGATAGGAATGAAATATCGCGAATATTGAATTTTCAAACCATATAAGTAGACAAAAAATTTCGATCATGGCAGAGACACCACCGATATCGTATAGGAAGCCGACGCCTAATTCAATTCAAACTCAATCATTGCCTTCATCGAAGCTATCTTCACCTGCGGCGTCGCCTGCTTTGTCTGAGACTCCGCATATAGACTCTAAAACAAACCAGTCTTTCCTGTCAAGAAGAAAAGCACTACAGGATTTCTACAGTATTAACGAGTCAGAGAGTTCACAAGCTAACCCAAAGAAGGGTCAGGAGATAGATACAAGTAATGTGTCGAGCGACATTGAAAGGTTTACAAATAATGATACTGATGAGTACCTTGATCGTCCCATAGAGGAGATACTTAAGTTACGAAATTCGGTTAGCTTCACGCTTAATTCATACGACCTGACCCAGAAGTCCTTGATATATGACAATTATCACGAATTAATAAATTTGAGTAATACTTTAAAGGATTTTTCTCTGCCAAAGCCTCAGAGAGGTAAACAACATTTGTTGGAAAGTTTTGGGATATCGGTGCCATCAGAAGGAGACGAAAAGTCTGACAAAGGTACTAGCGCCGATTTCATTGAAGATACCTTTGCTGATTTAAGAAACTTTGTAGCGTCCAAAGTAAAACGATTTAGCACAGATTTTGAATCGCTTATTCAAGAACTACGACAAGAGCTGAAGGACGGCTCAGAAGCAGACTCAAATGCCAGCGTAAAAAGTATAAAAGAGAATTCCGAACAAGATAATTTGCCTGATAATTTGGATAAAGATATGTTTGTCAAGGAATTAAATAGCTTGCTTCAGAGTGATAGAAACATGGCGATAGAGAAAAGGGAGAAATTTGTATCGGACATACAAAACTGCCTTAGCGAATTGGATATACATAATGATGAACTTTTGATCATTGAATTGAATGAGATTAAAAAAGTGCTTCGAAACGAGAACTAGTCTAGTCAGTTTTTCATCATAGTATTGCATCCACTGAGTGGCTTTTGAATTTTCGATTGGATCTATCGGCAGAGCGAAACTCGAACTTAGATCCTATTATGCTGAAGCCAATGCATTCTTCTTCTTTATTGTCACCTGTAGGAAGAATCACATCAAACTCAAAAATGGTTTTCTTTTTTGAAACAATTCGTAACCCCCCAACTTGCTCGGAAGGAGTAAATTCTCCCGCATCTTTGTTCCATTCTCGTGAATCCTGGTCTCGTGGGGTACATATAATAAATGAGTGTTGTGTATCCCAAACGACAATTCCTCGGAGACCGACCAAATTATTATTGACTGACCTTATTACCGTCAATAGACAGCCTGTATAATCTGCACTCACTAGTTTCGGTAAGAGTGTATTGAGGCTTGGTATATTGTTAGTGGAAGCATATTGGGAAAACAAGAGATTTTGCATATAGTCTTGCCATAAATTGTTTAATGGGATAAAGTCTTCGTATACTGGGATGTCGTAATATCGTAGTAACCTATCAATAGGGAAAGGCTTTGATTTTTTTTTATTCCTATTATCTCGGTTGTATTTCTGTATTTTTTTGATGAGCCTTTTTTGCTTGCTGAGTGTATTCTTTATATAATGCTTTAGTTCTAGTCTTGTATTTTTATTAGCTATTTTTTCCTCTTCCGATTTTTCTTTCTTGTTTTGTAGATTTAACAAAGATGGCTGTTGCTTGTCATCATGTTGCTCCTCTCCTGTAGGCAAGAGCGTAAGTATTGGCTTTTGTTCTCCCGTTATCGAGTATCTCGATGACAAAATTTCCAATATTTTTGATTCAGAAGAATAACACCTGGAAAGTAATCTTTTCTCTATTTCTCTATTCTTGTTCATTATATAAATTATCAATTACTCTTCCTTCATTACAAAAGGTAAAAGAAAAAACTATTTGATCCTCTATAGCTTTCCGTCCTCACATCGCACTGTGTGCTTTGGAGATGAGCATCATAAAGAGCCAGAAAAAAAAAAAAAAAATGCTGGCATATTTTATCCATAAAAGTCCCCATATCTTAGAGGAATGATATCGTACTTGGGTAAAGTGAATACAATTGGATGCTTTACACGATGGATCTATTTCAGAAGAGGTTTTGGTAATATACACCTACCTGATCAAGAGAACTGGACAGCTGCGGATGCGGAAGACTTCAATTTGCAGGATTTTCAACAATATAAGGAGTCTCCAGATGTGACATTGGCTAAAGAGAATGCATTGGCAAGATTAGAAGAAGAGAATACTATGATGGAGAACAGGCACGTTGTAGTTGAAAATATTGAACAATATGCGGAAGCGAAACAACCTTTGGCAATGGTATCCAAACTTACTGATCCATATCTTAATCTTGCCATTGAAGACTATTTATTTGAAAAAATGCCTTTACCCGAGAAAAAAACGTCCCTAAACTATAACAGACTTTTTCTTTATGCCAATTCACCTTGTGTAGTGATAGGAAAAAATCAAAATCCCTGGAAAGAGGTAAATCTTCCCTTGCTCAACTCACTTCATATACCACTAATAAGACGTCGCTCAGGAGGAGGCACAGTGGTTCACGACCTTGGGAATCTTAATTTCGCCTTTATGACAACAAAATCCGAGTTTGACAGACTGAGATTTACTTCTATCATACGAGATGCGGTGAATTGCTCCGTATCCGAAGACTTCCAAATTGATCTCAACGAGAGAGGAGATATCGTGAGAAATCTTGAAGGGATAGACTATAAAATTAGTGGCTCTGCTTATAAACTAACCAAAGGAAAATTTTACCATCATGGCACTATGTTGCTCAATCTGCGCCTAGATATCTTGGGAGCATTACTATCGAGAGATGAAAAGAAACTAGGAGTAGTTCAGTCGAATGCAATTGACTCCGTTAAATCGCAAGTGGCTAATTTAGGCCTTGACCGACAAACCATCATTGACATCATCACTTCGGCTTTCCGTAGTATCTTTGCCAACTCCTGCACTTCAAATCAGTCCACTACTACAAATTCGTCACAAGCTTCCCCAGAAATAGACAGAAAGTACTCTGACAAAACCCTCGTAGTTGACGAGTCCACAACTCTTCCCAGTTTGGTCTATGAAACCTCAGATAATTTAAAAGAATGGGCTTGGACTTACGGATCGACTCCAAAGTTTTCCCACAAGCTTGTAAACGAAAATATGGGCTTTTCCATTATCTTTCATGTTGATAAAGAGGCAAAAGTAAAATCTTACGATTTACACTTCTTCAATCCTGATTCTGATTTGCAAAAAGAGCTACGAAACTCTTTACAATTCCTCGATCAGTTAATCTTTCAAGGAGATGTATATTACACTGGTAGCAGCGTAGCTGGACCTATTCTTAATGATTTGATCAGCGAATGGTTGGGGGATTCCATTGATGGGAGCACTTAAGTCTGTTCTTGCTAGACAAAAGTAAGAGCTTTTGGACTGATACCTTAAACTCTCCTATGCGAATCAAAATTTCAATACTTTAACTGTACATACTATTTATATTATAGAAAGCTACAATCCAATATAGAGAGATTTACTAACTTAATAGCACTTTTAACATTTATACTTTACGTATATTTTGGTTCCTGTGAAATACAGTGTGTACCCCACATTACATAAAAACCGTGTTCCTGATAACGCACGAGACTCCCTAAGAGTTGTTATTAGGGCTTTCGTCAGTTCACAAAAAAGCTAAGTCCAACAAAAGTAAAAGAAGAAACATATCAGTCTCGGAGAACTTATTTACTTATTTAGGCTTGACATAACCTTTAGAAAGAGTTGAAAGAAAAATGTCTATCAAAGCTATTAGACCAGTTCGTTATTTACCAGTTCGTTTTTTTAGGACGTCAGCTTCAAGACTCACTTCATACGGGTTCATCGGTCTTGGGGAAATGGGACAACATATGGCAAGACATATTTTTTCCAAATTAGATAAGACTGATAAATTGTATGTCTACGATATCAATCCTACTGCTTCCGAAAAATTCATGAGTTTCAATAAGCAGGATAAACCGGAGAATAGTGAGCTATTGAAACAATTGAGTTCAATTAAAAGCTTTGTGAATGAAGTGGATGAACAATTGGACTTTATAATAACAATGGTGCCCGAGGGCAACCATGTAAAGGAAGTTATACAAGAATTGGTCTCAGAACATTCGGGATCAGAAAATGAAGCGAACAAAAAGAGTACCGTATTTATTGATTCGTCCACTATCGATATACCAACATCTCGGGAAATTCACGAATACGTTAAGTCCAACATAGGTCATTTTGATTTTATCGATGCGCCTGTCTCGGGAGGAGTTGCAGGTGCTCGCAAAGGGACCCTATCTTTTATGTTGTCTCGAGCTGATCAGAAATCTATACCATCTTCTTTACTGGCATTGCTTGAGAAAATGGGGAAAAATATATTCCCATGCGGTTCGCAACATGGCAGTGGACTCGCGGCTAAATTAAGCAACAACTATTTATTGGCTATTACAAACTTGGCGGTCGCAGATTCTTTTCAACTAGCCAAGTCATTCGGATTGAACTTGCAAAATTATGCCAGATTGGTAGCTAAATCAACTGGAAAGTCTTGGGCCTCAGTAGATAATTGTCCCATTCCTGGTACATATCCGAAGGAAGACCAATTACCAGCAGACAACTATTATGAGGGAGGATTTATAACAAAGTTGACACGAAAGGACTTGGTTTTGGCAGTACAGAGCGCTCGTGCAAACAATAGGTTCTTATTAATGGGAAGCCTTGGTAAGTATTGGTATGACAAAGCTTGCAAGGATGAAAGCATTGCAAATCGTGATTTAGGTGTCCTCTATGAATGGAGCGGAAAAATTGAAGATGATAGTCCTTCAAATAGAAGAGATTGAGATGTCCATTAGCGCTGTATCTATCAAATATATGCATTTGAAAATTATTTAAATAGCATAGTCAAGTAGATAGAATAACATCTTTTAAAGAAAAATTCATAAATACTAGAGTATTAGCAAGGATGAGCGAAATGAATTTCACCTCTTCTCGTATTTCTTTGAGTGGTTAACTACACCAATACTCCTTTGCCTCTGTTTCTCAGTAACTTCATTATAATCTAAGTATTCATTCTCAGTTTCATAATGCTTGGAAATTCGTGGGTTTTTCAAGTGCTGCAAATTTGCATCTATTTTGTAAAAAGCACCTCCGATTTCCTGATTATCCACCAAATCCATTACTTGGGTAATACTGCTTCTTGACATGTTTCTATAGTCGCTGGCAAGCGAAATACCTGAAGAGTTTGCACTATTCCTAACTACATAGGGGTCTAGAGATGTCGACGAAGGGTTTAATAAGGGTACTCTTTGTGCAAGATCATACTCAACAGAACCATTTTCATAAGACCGCCTATAATTGGGTCCTTCATCAACTATTGATGAAGCCTCCGACACGGTAGAGTCATCCATCATGCCTTCAGCAGAGTCCCTTCCATTGTCTCTTCCCATCGAACTTTGCGAGTTTGCGTCCCCAGAACTCGGCGTCGCTTCACTATTCAAGTTCCCAGGCGCCAACATTTGCGACTCTTTGCTATCCTTACTCCCGTTCTCAAACCCGTCTCCATCCTTTTGGGAATCAAGACAAGGGGAATTCGAAACTTCAGGACTATTTGCACTCCTCGATGTAATAGCCAGAGAAAAAGAGGAATCACTTTTAACATTTCTTGAGTCGGCGCTTGGCCTATTTTCGCCACCATCCTGTCTAGAAGCATCTGAGTTTCCAGCACCAGAGTCACCATGGCTATTTTTCATATTTAGGGGGTCATTAGAGGTCTTACCAGAAGCCCTATCAATTGTAGGATCCATTGCCCAATCAAAATTATCACCACTCCTAGAATACTTTGCACCAGGGACAGAAGAAAAATCACTGCTATTTCCTTGTACTGCTGTGTACTTTGTACTCTCTACGCTTCTCGAGGACCTTTCCGAATCAGATATGCCCGCGCTGAGCCGTCTAGCTCGATTACTGTCGGGTTTATTTCCAAGTTGTTGCATCAATAAGTTCTTTACTGGGGTATCGTTGACTGACACTCGGGGCAAATCTGGTGCTTGATTACCCAATGTCGCCCTGCCACCATCATCTATTCTCAATGGCGATAAGTTAAGTTGGTTATCCTCCTCATACGCAGGAGGAGCATCGCTATCAGGCTGTAATATAGGGCTCATGGAACTTTCCTCGAAAGTTGGAGGATTGATGGAAGGCTGTCTTAAAAGATGAATAGGACGAGCAATTGGAGTGCCTATTCCTTCCGGATGTGATGGCGACATCAGGCGTCTTTTTTCAACCCTTGGCTTATACAAGTTTGCTTCCAAGTGCATGTCCTGATCTTTTTCAAAAGGCTGATTATCATTATTCAGCAATTGAAGGAATTCAGGAGGATCATCAACCATTTCATCCAAAGAAAAGTTTCTTGCTTGGGGTGCATGTCCTGGAATTATTCCACCAGAATTATCCAAATGAGTCACATCAGGAGACAAAGGTGGAGACATAGACCGATATCGAGACTGGGACCTCATATTTCCCACTTCTGTCTGTTCATCGTACGCTGGAAGAATAGTGTTCAGACGTGTGGCTAATGACGACAATATATGAATAGGCGAATCAATCAGAATTTCATAATGTTTTCTCTTATTAGGATTTTCCGGATCTAACTTAGATAATCTTAAACATATTTTGATCCAATGGTGTGCCTGTATATTAGTAAAAGAGGTGTCAGGGTGGATTACTGAATTGGACCTGCTATTGACAACCTTAGGGACAAACAACTGAAACTCTAATTCTTTAGGAATAACATCATCCTCCTCCATGTTATTATCCCTACTTTCTGGAGTTAATAATGATTTATCCTTTTTGGCCTTATGTTCCAACAATAAATATTTCTTTTGTGGTTCTAAACGATGAACTTTACGATCATGACAATAGTACTCCAAATGTTCCACTAAATATACCCTGATCCTGTAAAGAGAAACCTTACCAAATAAGGGAACAAACCGAAAAGCTAAAGGTAAGTAGGAGTCCAATACAACAGCTTTCCTTCCTATCACTATATCATATTGCAACTGGTCCTCCCACTCTCTATTTATGATTATTGGTTCTGTTTCTTCCAAGTCATCTTCAGATGGTATACGCACTATATCAATAGGGAGACGTGTAGTGATATTTGACTTAAATGCCCCCAGTCTCGTTATGTTAGCCTCCAAGAAGTAATTCACCGATCCAAAAGTCACCGAAGTACTTTCGGGTACGAAAGCTTCGATGGGATGCTCGAAATTGTAAATATAATCTCCCACTGGGAAGTGTCCCGGTTTGTTGATATCTACATCCGGATGCGTGACTGCTGGATTAAGATCTACCCCTCCTGGCTCTTGGCTTCCATGAATGCTTGCTCGTCTTCTCATTCCTGCAGCCGGTGACAACGTAGGAATCAATTTCCGGCCACCTTCATTCTCATGCGCTGAAGACTGCGACCTCCCATGCGAGTTACTACCATCGGAGTCCTGTTTCTGTGGTAGCTCTAAATAAAAATCTGCCCCCCCTCGTTGCACATGCATAGGATTACCGATCTGATAAAATGGCCATGTGTGTGATACTATATCATTTGCTTCATAATAATGTGATCTTCTTGGTGGTATTCCTTCCGGCCATTCCGTTCGCTGCTGTCCTCGGAAAGTCAAGCTTATCGATTTTATCTTGGAAGGCTTGAGTACTCTAAAATATAAACATCCCCTCAATAATGTAGGTGCTCTCTTTTCAAACTCTTCTGGGCTAAATCCTTGTAAAAATAATCTCTTTTCTGTGGTAATTATATACACTTGAACCGATGATGTCAGCGCTAGCGGCTTATCTGGCAACCTGGGGACTAGTGAATTTCCTTCTTTATCATACGTCCCATCCTTACCGGAATTAGCCCCTGCTGACACAGCTAGCTGCTCTGGCGAAAATATGGGAGAAGAAAGAGCATCCATCTTAGTCTATTGGCATCTATTAATCGCAAGCAATAGATGAGCGAACTGAAATTCTAGGATTATATCACATGAGTAATCAATTTTTTTTTTTTTTTTTTTCGATTCCTTGCATCGCTTCGCATGTACTGTCAAAAGAATATCAAATTCACTACTTCACTGAATGGCATAAAAATGGTTAATATTAGAGGTCTCTACAACCAATGGTTAACCATTGCAAGATATAGGGTTTCCTCTAAAGACAGCAAGTATTTGCTGTCATCGCTTCTGAAAGAAAGGCCGCAGGCTTTTTATAGTATTCATACGCAATATGGATGGTTCATAATTCCAAAAGAGTATTATGCTTACCGTTGGACAGCACAAAATATACAACAGTCTATTGAGAATCGATATCCCGATATAGTAGAGAAGCCGCGATCCCACGAAGCCTTGCAAGAAGTTGTCGACCAGTGGGGAAGAGAGACAGATTTAACACAAAAACCAGCAGTTCGGAAGACGACCAAGGCAGACATAGAGAAACACCACCTGGAAGCGCTATACCGTTCACAGCTAAGGGAGGAATCCAGAGAAGATACGAGCAGTAAAAAGTCGACTCGAGAAAGAACGGTAGTGAGAAAGCGAAATCCTGGTACAATCACTTTTACACATGCATGGAATTACTTTTTTTCAGTCAGTAATCCTAAGTACAAGCATTTAGGCCGCAAAGAAGCACGCAAAGAAGTGGCACAAGAGTGGAATAATATGACAACAGATGAAAAAGAAGAGTACAGGGGAGCGTATGCGGAGCTTCTAGCTGAGGGAAAAGACGTCTATAGAGGAAATATTGTTCCCAAAGAAGAAAAGTTGAAAAAACAAAAAAAGACGACAGACGTAAATTAAGTTTCTTTTTTTATTTTTTTTCCTTGGTTTCTATAAGATGTCTGACCATTGTAGTTAATTTGCGATAGCAGGAGCATCTTCGTCATTTTCGTCGTAATTGCTTAGATCGTATATCTCCATGTCGTCATCATCGGTTAGCTTTTCAGATTGATAAAAGTTGAACCCAAAGCGAGAATAATTAATTTCCAACACTTGTTTCCATTTTTGCTCTAAACTCAGGTGAACCGGTCTTTCATGTTCGACTTTCCGAAGAGCATTTTGTATGATGTCGCAGAAGTTCTCCATCACAAAAGCATAATCTTTGACATCAATCAAATTATCTCCGCTAAATACTGGATTCAAATAGTCCTCTGGTAGGATCTTCAACTGGTCATGTAACATTCCAAGAAGGTTAATTGTATGCCCTAAATTAGTTAATAAAAAACCTTGACACGTCAGAATTAGCTTAAGTAGACTTAGCCATTGCATAGCTGAGATATAGCTTCCGAGTAGGATAAAAAGCACAAATGAAATCTGGAGTTCAGCAAACAATATGCGAGCATTGTGACCAAATAGTTTTTCTAAATACCATGTTCGATCCAAAAAAGATTCTGTGACTTCCTTTTCCGACTGGGTGTGCTCTTTTCTTTCTTTAAAATTTACTACAGTAAACCTTAATTCTTCAAGCGGCTCCCTGGGTAAAGAATTTCGAGATGATGAGTTCTCTTGAAGAATATCTGTCAATGCTAAATTATCTTCCACCGATGGAGTAAGTGTGTTGATTTCGCTAGAGAGATCCTCATCACGATAAGGAACAAACTCTTTGATAATATCCATATCAACATAATTTGTGACTCTATGTTTCCAGGCAATATCGTTTGCTGGGTACACTATCATGAAAGGATAAGTACGAGCTACATTTTCTAATACGTCACCTTTTTGCCTTTGATTATTCGGAATATGTGACAAGTCAAAACCTCCCTTGGTTTGATTCCAACTTAGACAAAACACATCTCCCTCTTTGCACTCAAACCAATAACCATGTCTTAAATTGGTGGTGACGTCCTTCGCACTATTTCCAAGAGCAGGTGCCGAATAGTGAATAAAATGTATTCCAGTGGGTATTAACTTGATTCCGCTAATAGTAGAGTTAATGTTAAAAAACTGGGTGTCAATGCCCATCAATATCGATTCATTAGAGGCATCGTTTGCTAAACGCTGGAAAATTATAGTTGCTTTCGGTGGTTCTGCTACCATTAGTATTCGCAATAGATTGAACAAGTAATTTTGTGCTACACAAGATAATACTTTCGCTCTAGGACTAAGAAATAAAATCTATACTAGGTCTCTTTGAATATGCTAATAAATGAAGTTCGTGCTCTTCAGGAGAGAATGAACCATCAGTATTAGCATCATCGGATATACTATTTCTCAAAATATCGAACCGTAATTCAAGTAGCCTTGACACTATGTATCTATCGACATATCCACTTAGATGTTGCTTTATATGGGACCTGTACTTGAAAATCAACATATAGTTTATGTGCAATTTGTCAAAAACATCCAATACCAACAGCAAAGGTGACTCGTCATGAATGATGAATATAGGTAGTTCAGGAGATATTTGTATTCGTAAAAAATTTCCAACTGCAACCGATTTTTCAAAATGAAGTTGCATAGGACGATATTCAGGTGGTATATTAGGAATACTTAAAAGCACATTTACGTCTGGTACTTCATGCTCGATCAAAGATAACTTATTAAGCAAATCCTTTTTGTAAATGTAACCCAAGGAGACAGGAATTGTCCGGGACAAGATTATGGGATATCCTTGATGATTATCTGTTTGTAGGAAGCGGCAAAAAGAAGCCCTCGTGTAGGGTGTTTCAGGTACGAGTATAAGACATTTTATTTTATCAAGAGGTACCATTACCTTATCTATGACGCTGAGCGGAACTGAATTCTTGATTGAGGGCACCGAGTTGGTGTAATTACAAAGGCCATACCCCTTTCCTTCATTCAAATCCGATTCTTCTGAAAAAAACGAGTTGGTATTGTTCATCTTCATCCATGAGTCATATATGCTCTCATCAGAAAGCCAGTCATTCACTAACCTCAGAGTAAGAACGGCACACATAATTGGTAAAACATAGATAATGGCGCCGGTTAGCTCGAAAATTATAACTACGATGCAAACTCTTAGTTTAGTCACTCCAGTTGCAAAAGACGCTGCACCAACCACAGCATACGAAGATGGTGACACGAGACACGATGCATGTGTGCAAGTTAATAAAGAGTCTTTCCCAAACATTTTCTGAAATCCTTGGGAAATAATGCCAACTAACCTACCAAAGAGTGCCCCCAAAACCAAAGATGGCATCAATATTCCACCAGGCAATTCTAGACGGTAACTGTATGCTGTAAGAAAAAACCCTTGCACTAAACAGAATAAAAGCTTAAATATAGTAACAGAGGGCTTTGACAAACACATCAACCTTGCAGAAAACGAATCTTCCGAAGAATTTTGATTTTTGCAGTCAGTAAAAAGAATATTTTTTAAGGTACTCAATGGTACTTTTGAAAACCCAATGGGGTAACTTAATACCGTCGTAAACACCAGAACCACTATGACTTCCAATAGGCCACTCCACTCCGGAGAATTTCTCGTCCAACGAGACAAGCGCGACCTGACCGAATTTTGCAAGGTATTTGAAAAAATTTTCGTATTGACTTTGACAAACAAGTAACCATAAACACCACCGACGACGCCCAATAGGATATAAGGAATCATTTCTAAAAAAATCCAGCTGAAATTGCCAAATTCTACTGAAAAGAAATCTTTTTCTAAAAAGTCCTTCCCATTTGTGAATCCTTTTAATCCCGTCATCGAAATGGTCGCGACTGTTGAGCTAACAAAAGACGGCCACATCACCTTCGTGGGCACGAAAAAAGTAGGCATATATTCAAGTACAAAAAGTACACCTCCGATAGGTGCACTAAATGCTGCTGAGATACCAGTAGCCGTGGCCGTACTTAAAATTTCACGTCTCAATGCTTCATTATGAGCTTGTTTTCCAACCATGAATTCGTATACCACATTGAAAATGCAACATGATATATGAACCAAGGGCCCTTCTTTTCCCAACCAAAATCCAGATCCAACAACACAGAGCAACCCCAAGGCTTTGCAAAAAAAGGTCTCGAATCCAAGATATTCAGTGCAGTAGTAATTGAGCCCAGAAACAATGAGTTTGATTTCGGGAATTCCTGATTGTCTCACAAAAGACCTCTTTCTTCTAGAAAGATAAAAAGCAATTACCGAGTATCCAATAGAAAGGAGTAAATAAATGGGAAAATTAACGAAGATAGTCGCAGCAAAATTTTTAGCTCCCAAGAGAATGTCCGACCACTGTTTCCAATTGTCTGGCAAACATGAGATAAATGGATCCGAGAAAAGCCATTCGTCTCCCTTGCTAACACAAAAACCTCTCTTTAGATCGCTCAACCACAGTGAAGTTAGATCTATGAAGCTAACTGTGTAGCCCAAAATCAAAGACAGAAGCACGATAATAGTCCATCTGAGCAAGAACATATAGTTCTTATTTTCTCCTGATCCACTAGCATATAATGACCAATCAATATAGCTATTATCTTCTACCTGAGGCAAGTTCTTCTCAAATTTATCATTATGTCCCTGTTCCTGATGTTGAAAACTTCTCAATATGGGTAATCCGTCTTCTATATGAAGCAGCTTCGATCCAGAAGCTGGAAATGCCACCATTAAGAATTTCGGTGTAACTAATCTTTATGACCTAGTCTTCTTATGTTTTCTTCTAATTTTGCCTTTTAAAATGAAATCATTAAATTAGGTGCTCAGTTTGTATAGAAAGGTCGATTTTTCAAAAAAGCATAATCAAAGTAATCATCGTTGAGAAATAACTAAGTACCCAAAATGTCATTTTTGGCGAATAATCCAGCAACAAGTTCGGCAACGTCAAGCACGTCTAATGGTCAAGAGCTTTTGAATGACATTACTATCAATAATCCACCAGAGGATTCTATCTCAGACTTATCGTTCTCGCCTCAACAAGACTTATTGGTGGTAGCGAGCTGGGACAGAAGCATTAGAATATATGAAATAGATCCAAACTCTGGAAATAATGAAGGAAGAGCTATGTTTCAACATGATGCACCAGCTTTTTCAGCTAATTGGTCTACAGACGGCACCAAAGTGGTCAGTGGTGGTGCCGATAAACAAGTAAAACTATATGATATTGCTACACAACAAGCACAGCAAATTGGAATACATGATGAGCCGGTAAAAGCAGTTCGATACGTGGAATGTGGTCCTACAAATACACAAGTGGTGGCCTCGGGCTCCTGGGACAAAACATTGAAGTATTGGGATATGAGATCGCCTCAGCCAATATCCACCGTCTCCTTGCCAGACAGAGTATATTGCATGGACACTTCGCAGAAACTTTTGGTTGTAGGGTGCGCAGAAAGGCAGATAAGCATATTCGACTTGAATAATCCCCAGCAAATCTTCAAAAATACTGTTTCGCCTTTGAAATGGCAAACCAGAACCGTCGCTTGCTATCCACAAGCAAATGGTTTTGCGGTAGGCTCAATTGAGGGAAGATGCGCTATTCAGTATATCGACGAAAGCGAACAAAGCAAATTCGGCTTTTCTTTCAAGTGCCACCGTAAGACGGTAAACAACGCAAGTACAACCTCGTCACTTCGCTCCTCCGCTCTTTCAGAAAACCATGCCTATGCGATTAATTCAATTTCTTTTCACCCAATATATGGTACCTTCAGTACTGCCGGTTCTGATGGCACTTTCTGTTTCTGGGATAAAGATGCAAAACAGAGATTGAAAACTTTTCCTGTATTCGACTACACTATACCAGTAACCTCATTTAATCGAAATGGTACAATCTTCGCTTATGCTTTGAGTTATGATTGGTCTCAAGGCTACCAAGGTAATAGGCCGGACTATCCTAATCAGATAAAATTGCATGCCACGAAAGATGAAGAGATTAAACAGAAAAAGAAGCGATAAGCTCTATCGCGCTCCTGTTGTCATGTTGCCCTATAGGTTGTAATTGTCAAGAAGACAAGAAAAAATAATTAGAAAAAGATGGTTAAAGAAAAGGGTTGACATAATGACATCTTTTACTGTAAATACAGTGTATCTTGTATTTTTTCTTTTGAACCGGATTTCTCCTCCTCATATAGATCCTACATTTCAGTGCATGTATTTCCGTGTAAAAGACTGTGCCTTCTCAATCGCTAAAGAAAAGTACTTCTAACTTCAATCGTGCTTGTAAGGTCATTACCAGTACAAGATTTTAATCTTCTCAGTACTAGCTCCCCAACGAAACTGACTCTACACTAAGGAGTTCTGATATAAGCCTTATATAAGCATAATCTAAGGGACAACATAGATTCAAGGAGGCAGAGACCTTTCTACAAATTCAAAGCTCTCTACAAGTCGAGTTGTAATATTTATATGGTTATCTAACTATTCGCTTAGATGACTTTTCATCAATGACAGCTTTTAATCAACCTGTCTTTTTCCATGTTATTACCTAATTAGGAAGTCAAATGGTCTTGACATTTTGATACTGACCTCCGTTTTTTCAAGTAAACGAGGCTGAATTTGGATAAATAGAAATAGTTTCCAAGGATTTCAAAGAGGCTAGCATCAGAAAAGTGGCTAAATAAAGTGAGAAAGTGCGGACGAGAATCCTTTGGATTAGAACTTAAGTTTTAGTTTTTTTTTTTTTTTTTTTTTTTTCAGCTTTTTAGCTTTGATTTTATTAGAATTAATCTTGGTTAACTAAGGCTTGACATTGAAATTGGTCTCAAGTTCCAAAGAAAAGAAAAAAGTTTCACAATAAATATTATATTGCTCCAAAATGAGCCAGCGAGGTACACCTTACGTACATCAGATGTCAGTCGGACCAACACCGGTGGATAGAAACGACAATATGAATAAAAGACCCAACGTTGACAGTACGATAACAGTAAGTGAAAAAGAAGCGAAAAATGCCAAACAGCTACTTAATGTGTATATATACGACTTTTTATTGAAAAGTCGGTTACCAGAGTCCGCTAGATCTTTTGCTAAAGAAGCCGATCTTGCTTTTTCATCAAAAAGCGAGCCAAGCCCTATGAGTGAAAGCTCACCGAATGGTAGTGGTGATAACAGTTATACTAGTGAGGGTGATTTTTATAATCCCTCACTTGATGGAAACAACTCTAGACAAACTCAGCAGCGAGTCAATCATTTCCGAAAAAAATATAATCTTCCAAAAGTGGATATGAGTGCCAATACTGGAGATGGCTTTTTGTATGAATGGTGGCAGATTTTTAGAGATGTATACCAAGCTACAAACAGGAAAGGGACATCGTCCGAGAACATACTGGAATACTGCAAAATTCAACAGCTGAGGCGAAATCAAATAAACCACGCCTTGAACCAATCGCAAAACTTTCAAGGACATTTACCGTTTGAATTACAAACCCAAAAAGGCCAGTATCAGCCTATTCGAATAAAAAATATGCAAGAAGGTCCGCAACCATATCCGGTAGAAAATCTGCAAGGCTTTGCCAATACATCAGTTTTACCTTATTCCATGAGGACTCAGCCAATGCAAGCTAACGCACTAGCTCAGCAGCAGCATGCAATACAAACTGGTCAGGCTCAGCAAACAGGTGATTATCAAAATCCTTATGTCGCCCAAATAATAAGGAAACAACAACAGATGGCAATGATGAGTCCTGGTGAGCATCAGCAACAAATGTTTAACGATTCTAATTCAATGAATATACAGCAAAGTCTATACATGTCACAGATGACTCAACAGCAACAGCAACAGCATTCACATAATAAAACACAGGAAGCGCAAAATCAGATGAACAATTTGCGTCAGCAGGCTGCGGTAGTATCTCAATATCCTTCTCATCAAAAACATGTATCTCACCCTAATATAGGTGATGAATCCTCAGCTAGTTCTCCAGCAGCTAAGATTAATACTCAGGGGGGGCCTATTTCGCAACAGACGTGGTCACCTGGTAACCCTGTTAGCTATTCTGCAAAAGCACAGATGCTAATGAATGGGAATGTTAATCAGCCGCAAGGGCAGGCCAACCATGTTAAGGGTTCAGGAATGTTGCCAATGAGTAAAGTGCCTATCATGAAGGCTAGTTCTCACGGAAACGATCTTGATAGCTCGACTGTAAATGGACCAAATTTCAACCCTAATACGCAGTCCAATCGTAATCTCTATGCTTTACAAGATTACCAGATACAATTAATGATGCTCGAAAAACAAAATAAAAGAAGGTTCGACATAGCTAATAACAAAGGAACACCAGAGGTTAGCAATCCGTCACATTCAAACCCTACAACGGCTCCGGCATTTCAAAGTCAGTCTTCACATCCGTTTCATATGTATCAGCATCCGCAGATACCGCCTCAGCCTCCACAGGCTGTTCGGCAAGCTCAATTTCAAAGTAATCCCCAATTTTCCCATAAAAATTCGCCTGTGAATGTTAGCTCCCCCGTCATTGCTAATAAATCTTCCCCCTCAGTAGCCAAAGGTAGGAAAGAACTGTCTAAGAGGTCCAGAAATTCAAGTGCTTCCAGTCTAGCAAATCAAGCTGCTCAAGGAGGGACTATTGCTAATAGCAATAGTAATGCCGCTACGATAAATTTCAGAAAAGATGTATCGACACCTTTAACTCCTACTGAAACTCCTCAGGAAATAAGGCGAAAAAGGAAGGAAAGTAATAATATGCCATCTCCCAACTTTCAGGTGAAGCAAGCCCATGTGAAAAAGGAGGATCCTATTTTTCAAGAGAAGCCAGAGACATTCGGAGATAACATATATGACATTGATCTACAGAGAGGAAACCCAGTGCAGGATTATATCAGCTTTCCTAATGAGCAAATGATTCAAACGGATGTCTTGGGTGGCGTCCAAAAAGGTGAAGATGTGGGTACCAATGGCAGCGTGATGAATGCTTTTGACGACCTTGAGTTAAATTCAAATCAATTTTTAAATATTAACGATGATGTTGGTTTGCATGATAATTTTATTCCATTTAACTGGGGAAATGTTGACACAGTCGAGAGCCGTGAATAGGAACCGAAACCAATTCTTACACTATCTTTTACTTGCGTACATATTTTTTATTACGGAGGTTACAATAATTATAAATTAATAAAGTATATCACCCGTTTCTTAATCGTTCTTTTTCCTCTCTAATTCGTCGTCTTCTGTAGTCATTTCTTCATCTTTAAACCATTGTTCAGAATTCATCCAATTTGCAACTATAATTTGAAAGAGAACAGTGACAAGCAAAAGTGAACTCAATGGAGTTGATGGAAAGACGTTCCACGTTGCCTCGTGGATAACCCATATTACACAGCTTACAATAAGACCCCATCCGGCTTTGTATAGCATATATGGAAACTGCCAATAATACCACGATAAAAACTGGTAATGAAGAGTTCTTGAGAACAATACTCCGATCAAGTTCGTCATGCAAAAGGTGGATAAGATAAGGCCAGCTCCATGCTTTTCTTCTATAAATAAATTTCCCAGGTTGATACTGTTGCTGAAAGGTTTTCTGAAAGAGAAAATTAAAAGCTTATGGATAGGCTTTTTCGTAATTCCTGGAGACAAAACTCTAGTGCAGAAGAAGCACGCAAGAGTTAAAAAATGTCCTAATAAAAGGAAATTCGCAAAAGTAGTTGAACTGAAAATTTCTTCAGGCACAAACTTCCAGTTGACAGTCCATTTGTAAATAAAGCGACGTTGAAAGTCAAATGCCTGACTGATATAGTTCCAACGTATTGCTGCTGACTCTTGGTCAAAACTAAGGGGTAGTAAAAACTGCCAACCAACAACAACCTGAGAAATTACAAGCGCTATTATGACGACTAATAGCTTTCCGAGGTTTTCCCCACAAAGGAAGAAGGACACTATGAAAAATGCTGGCGAGTACAAAAGGGCATTCATTTTCGTTGATATTGCGAAACTGTAAAATACCGCAGACACGGTGGTTATCCCAAAACTAATCTTGGCTCCCCTTTTTTTATAAAGGGAAGACGCCACTTGTAACAACAAAACTGTCACCACCATAAAAAATGACGTGAAACAATCATTGAAAAGTCTGAGAACATAAATTGATGTTAATCTTTTACTGATTACGAGAAAGCCCATTGCCCAAGGCACCATTCCAGTAACATTTCTGTACACCAAGGTTACCAATAAATTAGTTGCTGTCAATAAGTAACTGAAAAATACCTGACCCTTCGTAATATCCGAGCCTTCATCGGTAAGGTCATATAAAATTTTGTATATGTGAACGAATCCTGCTGGATAAACTATGGGTCCTGTGTCTCCTTCGATCTTTTTATAATCAAATTCTCCGTCCTTCACCAACTTAATTTGCTGGATATAAGAAGAAAAATCTATCTCTGTATAAGGTACTATGTTCAAAACTACCTTAGATAATATAGATGTAAGACACACAACCACAACACTCACTAGGGCAGTACATGAAGGACTATATATTACTGCAAAAATCCCATTCCAGATATCAGTAAGGAGGTTTTTCAATGTCAATGGGGGCAATCCATTTGCTCTATTTCTTTCCGAAACAACACTCATGTCTCCAGTACTGCTAGTGAAAAAGTACAAAAAAATATATGTATATAGATCAAAAGTGCGATAGACGAGTGCGTATTTTTCAAAATAAGCTCTATAGTCTATTAGTAAATACAATACATAAGTAGGGCATTAAACAAAAGGGTTATTTTTTCTTTTCTTGAAAGATCGCAAAGTATCTCTCCTACGTCTTTTACATTCTGCTGAAAACTCACCTCGAATACCCCAAAACCACTTTTCGTAAGGTGTCTCCTCACCAGATATTTCAATGGCAGAATTCTCACCAGGTAATTTTACATGTGAGTTAAATGTCCCCAATTTAAGCAATTGTGACAGCGAGTATAAAAAAGCAGAATCTGTATGGGGCCAGAAGAAACCAAGCTTTCTCGAAGTCGAAGAAGTAGACGTAATTACATTGTCATCTCGAGATTTCTTTATGTTATCAAGGATTTCCCTTTGCTCTTCTTCATTTGTAACCTTTGATTCATCAATATCATCATCAGAAATTTCAAGCAGGAACTTCTCCGTTGGGTTAAATGCTGCTCTTAATGTGTCAGTAGCATTAACCTGGTAAGATTGAGGGGTATCAACATCAACCGACTCTGTGTCTTTTTCAGGTGCTAACACCTGGTTGGATACGGCGTTGTGGTCTGGATCGGTACTACTAGGTCTTACTTCGTTATCGGTACCCTTATCTCTTTCGTCGTTACCAGCATTAGAAAATGGTGGTAGTTCATTAATCTCCTCTGTTTCAGGGTCTGGATCTTGCGTAGTAGTCTTTCCCTGCATCTCGTAGTCGAAATCATTTGTATCACCCTGAACTTCGACATCATCATCTCGGTCGTTCAAATCAATGGGTTTGCCAAAATCGTGCTCTGCAAGGAATTTTTCCATTACAGAAGCACTTTTGTTCCTTTCGTCCTGGGCTTCTTCATCAGCACTTAAGTCAATATTTTCGTCATTTGAAGTATTCTCAATAATATGATTTGTGCCACTCCACCAAGACCCGTTGTGGTATCTCCAGGTTAAATCTAATAGCGATTTGTTTTTCTCCAAACCCCAAAGTTTCGTTTTCCATTGTTTCAATTGTTTCAATTCACCATTAACCAAAATGCGAAGAGTTTGCTTGCGCAACTGTTCGGGTTTTCGTTTTGATTTAAGGTGTCGACCCTTAATCACCTCTCCACCGCCTGATAGTTTAGAATACTGTTGAGTTGAAGGATACGAAGCGTTTGTAAGTGCGCCATAGGATAGACTTCCAAAAAGATTATGCGAAGGCGGAGTAGACTTTGTCTTCGCAGAATTGTTATTAAAACTATGACATGATTTTAAATAACCCATTGAGGAATTGTTAGCAGCATGCTGGTTTCGAAGTAAAAGCTCGCCAGTTAAGTTATTGATTGGATAAGCGGTTCTTGCCTCTTTGATTCTCTCATCTCTAGAGCGACATACTTTATCTCTCATCTCTAAATATCTAAAATCAACTTGCTTCCTTTCTTTCAAACGTTCCTGATAACCAGGCTTGGCAACTGATATACTAATTTTTCTTCCCATGAAAAGTACTTTGTTGAAAGAAGTCTTTAATTTTTCCAAGTCTTTAGGGCCGAGTTTCATTGTAATGTAACCAAAGTAAAAGTCTCCGACTGGTTTAGTATGCAATTCTATTGGCTTAATTATCTCCCCATAGCGTGACAACCTCTGCTCAAGCGCAGCAGAGTTCTGTGCCAAATCGTGGGATATATTCCCTACATGAAGTCGCACCGTCAGTTCATCCATGTATACGTTTATTTCCTGAACACCTTTTCTACTGCTGAAAATTTTTGGGTGCGATACCCAAGTGCGATGCCCTACATTTCACCGAATAATGGGAAAAATCTCACTCCGTGAAACACAAGCGACTTGACCAGAAGTCTACAAAAACTTAAACTACGAGCAGATATAAAATTTACATATATAAAAGAAGCTGTTTCTACTTCTACGTGGAACTCCACATGTCTCTCAAACCCATAATGGAGGTGATAGTACCAGCAAAACCAACGTCACCTTCGCTGAAGTTCAAGTATTTCAAAGAGTTCAATGCAACAAACATATCCAAGAAGTCCCATACAATCTTTCTCTTGGCTGCGGATATTTTCTTGTTGACCTCAGGAGACTCTTTCTCTGATTCCTTTGCCTTTGCCGAATTGATCTGGATAGTTCTAACCGAATTTATTACCCCAGCAATTAATGCAATCAACCAAAATCTGGAGCACCAGGTTGGCACTGTGGTCATTCTCTTGGAAGAAACTAAGTTCATCATCTTAAACCAGGTTACACTATCCAATCCCAAGTATCCTGCGTAACCCAAGTTTCTAATTATGGTAGTATGCTGTAATACGGGGTCCATCAATTTGTTATCGTAAGTCTTTGCTGTGATTTGCAAATGGTTCAAAGGCTTCAAGAATCTCATACCCTTTCTCATGAAGGTAAAATTCTGCTTCAAACTGGAAAACACATCCACCACTTCCTTGGAAAATCCCCTTCTGAAGGCGTAGTAGCTCAAGAATCTTGAAAGGTATACCACTAGTCTAAAGATTTTTTCTCTCTTTGGTGTTGTATCAATGAATTTCAAGAACTTGCTTAATGTAGGGTGATATATAGCTGAATCACACACCATCTTGATTTTAGTCTTCCTTTTATTTATTTATCTTTACCCTTTATACGATATAAAAATTGCGACAAAGTTAAATAAATATGTTTGTGAAAATTATAAAGGTTAATTCGTTCAACCTTTAAGCCTCCTATTTCAACTTTTATTGTGTATCTTTTGCGTTATTCTAGGATTTTTTCCGTCCTTTAAACCTTTCCAATTATCTTTTGCACTGAAAAGTGTGTGTCCGTCTTCTAGGTTAGTCGGTTTAAAGGAATACCTAACGACCAATGAGTTTAGTTTTTATATGTTTGCCTACTTATTCGAGTGGGGAAGTTAAACCGAGGAACACAAAAATTTCCTCTAAAATTCGCTAACCCCATAGTTAAAGTTAGTCTGGGTGAGAGTGAACCCAATGTGGATATAGTAACGGTCCCTACAAAGCTACGAAGAAATTAATCAAGTCGAATATCCATGTATGGTGAATACGGAAGAATTCTTACTTATTTTTTTTTTATTTTATTTTGTTGGGCTAGTTGATTTCTGGGGCGCGCTTTTAACTGGGGAGGCTGTATGCACAATCGAACTGAAATTATCTGTGCGGAAAACGTTCCATTCTGTATTAGCTAATTGACAGAGCTTTCGTAAGCGCTAGTTTAGCAGTTAACTGTATTAGGGGTAACTTACTAGGTCTGTTAAGGCAGAAGTAATTAGTAGGTCTGTTACAGTAGAAGTAAATTACGAGGTCTATTGCATAGTAGAATTAGTCCTAGGTCTGTTACAGTAGAAGTAACTTACTAGGTCTGCTATGCTAGAAGTAACTCACTTGGTCTGTTACAGTAGAAGTAAATTACGAGGTCTATTGCACAGTAGAAGTAACTCACTTGGTCTGTTACAGTAAAAGTAAATTACGAGGTCTATTGCGCAGTAGAAGTAACTTACTAGGTCTGTTACAGTAGAAGTAACTTACTAGGTCTGCTACGCTAGAAGTAACTCACTTGGTCTGTTACAGAGTAGAAGTAACTTAATAGGTTACTCAGTACAGGCAACTTATAATGCATTAGAAATAATGTAGCCTCTTGGTGAATTCTCGTCGTCTGCCAGGCGAGAAATATGCAAGGACCAATTGAAGTCTCTCCAAAACTCTCGCCAAACTTGGTATATCTCTTAACCTGGACTATAAAACAGTTGTCCTGGCACAGAAATTTTCAGCCAGTCTTTACAAAGGTTATCTCTGTGGTATTCACAATAAGGATATTGGCTACACTCGTATCTAAATAAGGTGAGCTACTATTATAAAATTTTTCCCTCGTCAACGAAAAGTCTTTTCATCAGAAAACATCGCCGCCGATAGCGATATCTGTAGCTATTGAATATAAAATAGCAAGCCTTAAAAAGAGAAAGATAAAAAGACAAACCAATTATTTGATACAAGTGTTTGCCTATTGCTATGTGACTACACACCAACCACAACTCAGGCAGAATTCAGAAGGACTGATCAAGAGAGAGGTTTTTGTGTAACATCAGATTAAATACTTCTGCGCGTTGTTTACCTTCAGAAAGTTGAAATAACAATGAATAAAGAGAACATAGCACCTTCCAGGAGCATCTTGAAAGGTGAAAAAGGAGACAAGAGAGATAATACAGAGAATTTGTCACTTTTTTCGCATTCAAGATGGCCTAGTCGAAGAGTATCATTTCATCCCGAAGTTACTCTTCACAAGATCGAGATGGTGCCTCCATCATCAGAAAAAAGAAGAGAAACAATAGCATTTGCGCCACAGACTGAAAGCGATGATGACACAAGTACTATTGTTAGCTGGGGAGAAGGTTACCCATATAGAAGGCCGAATAGAGGCAATGCAGAAAGCAATTCCGGTATTGGTCTAGTGGAGGACGACAGTGACGATGACAGTGATGACGACAGTGAAGATGACAGCGATAACAACATCGACGAAAACAGCGACAACCGCAATAATGACAGTCCTAGTAATAACCAAGATGAGAGTGATAGCAACGACAGTGCTGATGATAGCGATAAAATGAGAGAACCTTCTCAGCAGAATGAAGCCACAGAGGACACACCGATGGAGTTGACACGGTTGTATCCCAAACTCAATGGGGATCAGATAATGATAAATAATGAGGAAGAAATGGAATTAACGCAGAGTCGATCTGCTATGTATCTCAATGATCCCTATGTTCACGAAAATGAGTATAATTTCAACATCGGAGGCATTAATACACAATTTACAGGGAAAAAAGAGCAACAGCCCCCAGATTCGGGCGGAAATTTTACCTCAATGGGGTTGAACGAAAGTGGGTTCTCACGGGAAGGTTATATATGGTCATCCGATGCGTATCGAGCACACACGGTAGAGTCTAGAGAAGACGATCAGGAAAAAGAGGAAATCTACACCGATGGTGGAGAGCAGGATATGGAGTTCACACAATTCAATTCTACATATATTAAAGACTTTCTGCTACAAGATAGCCGAACGGAATATAATTCTAAAATCATTAGGGCAAGCTCTATGTCTCCAAATGAGAACCGGGAATATGATAAGGGTGATGACGAGAACGTCAACAATTTAAGTGAAATTCCTCCGAACTGTATTGCTGAACAGGAAATTGACAACCCAGATGAAGACGGCGAGAAGGATATGGAACTAACAGAAGTAAACCTATCGGCGAGTGAGAATAATAAACGAAGTTTATTACCAAGTGCCTCTCCTGGTATTGTTGAATCAGGTCGAGAAGACCATTTAATGAATGACGAAGAAAATCAGGAGGAAGATATGGAGCTTACTCAACATCATTTAGTACGCTCAATATATGGAGATCACACATACAAGCAAGATGAAAAAAGTATTGTTCCAGAAAACACAGGTATTGAAGTAAATCAAATCTCAGGTAATGATGGTGGTAGTTTGAGACAAGACACAATGAGTGAACACGAAAAGAACAATAAAGGGGAGGGTGCACCTGGCCGCTCAATGCCTCACCATTCTCCCACATCACAGCAAATTGTTTCAACTTCGGATTATATCAATGATGGTCATTATCATGAGAGCACCCATGATCAAAATTTCCTGAACGACTTTGATAACGAAATCGATTCTAATGAATTACGTGTTGAGCGAGCTCATGAAGAAGTCGAAGGTTTGCATAATGAGAAGAGTCTCCTTGTTTCAAATGAGGACAAGACTGATTCTCGAATATCAAACAACAATTTCAATACTAATATCAAAAATAATGAAAGTAAAAGCACACCCGAAAGAGATAGCGAAGTTTCTGACCAAGGTTTCCATTTTCGTAATCTGAATCGTAGTGAGGGAAGTATACATAATGAGGTCAATACGGTAAAAGAGAGTAACATTGGGACTGAAATTAACGGTGATGAAAATGAAGATAGTGCTGAAATGCCGGGGGAATGTTTAGTTGCAGATGAGAAGACCTATTTGGACAAAATTCATCATACTGGAGAACATAAGCAAGTACTGACGGAAACCAAGGAAACAAATAAGGAAAGGAGCGATGAAATGGACATGCAACTTTCGCAACCTGTTTCAGTCGTCTATGTCAACAGTTCCGCTCCTTCTAATAGCTATTCCTGGGATAAAAGTAATATCGAGACTGACGAGGAAAATAGGCATTTTCAAAGGGAACAAAGTAAAGACTTCATACCAATAACTGGAACAAAGGGCTTGGTTCAAGATAATGACGCTACGTATAGTCATTCCATGAACACGCCTAGACATGACGAACGCGTGGAAGAAGACTTCGAAGGACATGTTAATGACAAGCAAGAGAATTCTGTCGAAGGAGAGGATACTCTTAGCCATGTGAATACTTCGGCTAAGACAATGCTGGTTAATCCATCGGAAGTGACTGAAGCCCCTTGGGATTCTGTTGAAAATGGTTATGAGAAGACGAATAACCACAAAAGAAAATTTGAAAACGTAGATGCTACTTTGGCAAAGTTTCCTAAGAAAGACACTATGATTGCTCCCTTAGCCGATGTCAGTGTGGATTCAATTGACGAATTTGATGAAAATTACATTCCGGTTACGCTTTACCAATTCTTAGAAGATATTGGGATTAGATTTTACGATGACTTAGATATTGGTCTCGAAAGCATCGGCCGAATGAGTTTATCGTTAACAAGGGTTGGTGAGGAAGACTATAAGTTCTCTGACTTTGTGAGGGCCGTAAACAGAGTCTTATTTTTAGAACTATACGACTTCAGCTGCAAGGAATTAACGAGAAACATAGATGATGGGAAAATACTTTTTGACCAATTTAATGATACAACCAAGGACGACAATCCTAAGGTATTCAAAAGATTTTACTGTTGTGATGAGATTGAGAAATTGCAAATGCAGACGAGTTTTCGGTTAGTGAAAGACCTTGCGAGACAACAGGCGAAAAGTGTATGGTATGGATGGAGGACACAACTTATGGAAAATCTTATTTCTCAGTTGAATGAAAGGTATGAAATATTGGCCCATGATATCAGCATCCTTAAAGACAATATATATTTTATCCAAAGTTCTACTAAGCTCTTAAAAGAAGCATTGAGTAAGCTGAAGGAAAAATTACATAAATTACGAGTCGCTGAAGAACAGTTCAAAGGAATGGATGAATCAGAGTTAGTCAATTATAAAAGCGAAATTGTTTCAATCGCTAGTAAGCTAAAGGCAAATCAGCGACAGATAACTGAGAAATCAAATGATTTGAACTTTTTGACAAATGAGATCAATAAGTTGGATTCCCTCATCGCTTCTTATAATCTTCGTGTAAACGAAATGAAAAATCTTATTGAGAGTAGTAAGAAGTATGAAGTTTTCGAAATTGATGCCATTAAGAAAGAATTTGATCACTTAATGAAAAGTTCCAACTTAATTTTTAAAGGAGTCTTTGAGAGTAAGTTGAACTTCGTCTTTGATGAAGCAATAGACATTAGTATGAACTTTGAGGACATTAATAAATTGAGCAATATAGACTTTAGTCCAATTCCGTTCTGCGAACTGCATTTTAAATGCCCTGATCTTTTAAAAAAGTACATCTCGCAACTTCCTTCCTTATTTTCTTGTACAAACATCATTGACTGCTTCAAAAATTATAAATTCTTTTGGTGTCTATTCAAGAAGTTAGATCAAGACATCGGTAAGATCGCTTTGAAATTCCCTGTGTCTTTCCTTGATCATAGTGATCCTACAACCGTCAGTCTAAAGATAAGGTACTACTCACATAAACATGATTTCAAAGTCGACTTCGTTTTGCGAGCAAATTTGCGACACTTGCCAGAGTATCCCAATAAAGTTGAAATGGAAGGTCAAGTTACAAAATTTATTGAAGGCATGTCCGAGGAGTTGGTGATCAAGTCATTTTTGGGTGACTGTATCACTAATTCACTTATAGACCACTCTAAAATTTTTGTTAGAGGTCTCTGAATTTTTATTTGTATGTATTATCTGATATTCCTGTATATTATAATTTATGTTTGACGAACTGAAAAATAAGATCTTCGGCTATAGTATTAAGACAGCGGGAGCAACAATAAGGCGATACGATGGAGGATCCAATAGACGTTTTTTATTACCTAGGGAGAGACGAAAGTGAGTCCTACGGTATATTGGATGTTCCTTTGGGAAATGGCCAAGTTGTTAGTATAGATTTAATAAATGAATTGCCGGATGATCCTAATGAGCTTGTTAGCTTCCTCGAGACGGAGAAGTGTGCCCAAAAGTACTGGATCTCTATAGCTGCAGCATATTGTGAAGCCAATAAGCTTGAGGACAGTCTAGCTGTACTTAATGCAGCTCTTAGAGTATCACAGGGTGAAGATGACTTTGCATGCCGTTCCTTTTTATGCTGGCTCTATTTGAAGTTCGTGTCCCTGGGGATCGACAGAAATGAAAATCTTGACAAAGCTGAATCGGAAGTAAATAGGCTCTCTCAATCGGAAAAGCATAAAGGGGAGCTTTCCGTGATTCTAGCACAGGCTGTGGTTCTCTACCATCGTGATGAAATCGAGCGAACTCTAGAGATATACGATAAGGTGTCGAAGAATGACAGCAGTAATTGTTTTGCTTTGTTAGGAAAAGCGCAAGCTATTTTGAATAAAACTAAGAACTATGGTAGTGCCTTAAAAACCTTTCAACAAGTCTTGATTCTTAACCCTACGATGAAACCGGATCCAAGAGTGGGTATTGGTATATGTTGTTGGTATCTCAATGATCATGAGATGGCCGTCAGCGCTTGGAAAAGGGCTCTCGAAATGGATCCCAATAACTATAAAGCTGATGTTTTGCTTACGCTTGCGGGTTTCGATTCTACTTGTAACAATTCACTCAGCGATCTTGAGTTTCAAGAGAAATATAAAGAGTACATCGAAAATATGCTTAATTTTCATAAAAGCCATCCCAACGATCTTATCGTTCTCATAAACTTAGCCTCGTTTTTTTATTCAAAGCAAGAATATGACATACTTGAAAAGATATGTAATAAGACTATTAAATTAGCATCGACTTTCTCGTCTGCTTCAACGAAGTCTTCGAGGTTGAGCAAATATCAGTCTATCATTCTATCACAGGCGGCACTCTGGCTAGGAAGAGTCGTTTTCGCCAGGGAAGATTATCCCTCTGCTCAAAAATATTTTCATGAGGCGGTCAAGTTCAATGAGAATAATTTGATGGCTAAATTAGGTCTTGGTCAATCGCAGTCATGTAGAGGACTTATTGAAGAAGCCATTATAACCTATGAAGCTCTAATGAAGACCCATCCTAAATGTCTTGAAGTAAACTATTCTTTGGGTCTTCTATACACCAAGCTGAAGAGTCGAAGGAAGCATGAGCAGGCAATTGCGCTATTGGAGAGGTATTTGAGATTAGCGAAAAATAGAGGTCTAAGCGCTAAGACACAATCTGATGAAGATAACCTTATTGTCCTCAATCAAGAACCAACTGCACTTAATGCTTTTCTAGTATTGAGTCAACTCTATGAATCAAGAGATATCAATCAGTCTCTAAATTATTTAAATAGAGCTGTGGAGTCGAGATCTGAAATGGACCAGGAGGTGCCCTTGGAGGTCCATAATAACATTGGTGTCATAAACTTTTTCAAAAATCATTTTGATGTGGCAGCTGATAATTTTCAACTTTGTATAGATAGACTCTCCGGGACGAATTCTTTTGTTGGTCAAGATGGAGATGTTTTGATAGACCTACCAGATGACCTTAGAGTTACCTTATCATTTAACCTTGGAAGAGCAAAGGAAAGGTTTAGTCAAGATGACTCAAAGAAGATTTATGAGTCTGTTCTTCGTGAATGTCCTCATTACTTTTCTGCTAAATTGAGGCTTCTTTTCTTGGAGTGCTTATCAGTAAGGGAATCTAACAAGGAAGAAATCAAAAACGAACTAGAGAATTTGTTAAGCGTAAATGCAGCTGATCTTGAAGTTCGGTCCTTTTATGGATGGTTTTTGAGAGCATACGGTAAAAGAGTAGGATCTAAACCTGATGCGGACACTAATCATCAGAGGAATACTTTGGTGAAATTTAATTCTCGTGATTGCTATGCTTTATTATCTTTAGCTAATATTTATTGCATAATGGCAAGAGAAGTTAAGAGTGCCAAAGAAGATGAGAAGAAAAAGAAATATTATATCCGAGCGATTGAGTTGTTCTCGAAAGTATTGTCTGTTGATTCCAAGAATGTATATGCTGCTCAAGGATTGGCTATTGTTTACATCGAAAATAAGGAACAAGAGAAAGGATTGGACATTTTGAGAAAAATTCGAGACTCTTTAAATGATATTTCAGTCTATTTAAACTTGGGGCACGTTTTGCTGGAAGTGAAGCAGTACGCTAAAGCAATCGAGAATTATGAGGTAGCGTTGACAAGATTTGCAGGTAATAATGACCCGAAAGTCCTTTCCTATTTAGGGCGTGCTTGGTATTTGAGAGGGCTTTCAGAAAAAAGCTTGAGTTACATGAACACTGGATTGGTTTATTGCACGAGGGCTCTTCAATACGCAAAAGGGAACTTGCCCCCACTTAAATTCAATGTGGCCTACGTACAACTTCATGTGGCTGAGTTTGTCAGCAGGCTTCCTATTGAACAAAAGAGTACTGAAACGGTTGATCAAGCCATAACAAATTTACAGGAAGCAATTCAAGTCCTTAATTCTTTGGCTTCTGATGATGAGAAACATCCTCCATATCCAAAAACAGAACTTAGATCTCGTGCTAATTTGGCCTCTACAACTTTACTAAATAGATTAAGTCAAGCACGAGAGGAGGTAGTAGAAAGAGCTTCTAAGGCGGAGATGAAGATACAGGAAGCTATAAAATTGAGAGATGAAGAAAAAATAATACAATTGCGAGAGGAAGAAGAAAAGAAGCAGAAGCAAAAACAAAAGGAAGAAGAATTGGCGAAGGAAAGAACTCTCTTACAAGAACAGGCGCATCAGTGGGCCGAAGAAGCTCGTGCAGCTGAATTCATTAATGATGATGCGGAAAAGGACGATATTTTCAATGAAGAGGAACCAACGGACAAGAAGAAAAAAACTAAAAAGTCTTCTAGCAAAGAAGGAAAGCCTAGCAAAAGGGGCAGAAAGAAGAACGTAGAGATCAACGACGAAGATGATCAAAAGTCCGATGGGCGGGAAGAGATAAACCCAAGGACATCGAATGAACCAACTTCCGTTGATGATCATAACTCGGTCACACCAGATAATGATGATGGCGAAGATCGTGTTTCAAAAAAAAGAAAGGTTAACCAGCTCTCCAAAGAGGTCGTGACGGATAGTGATGAGGACCTTTTTGATGAAAATGGGCATGAATAAGGAAACACGGGAACTTTTTTCTTTCTTTTTTTCTGGTTCTTTTTTTTTTTCAAGTCACATATAATGTAAATTTATTACCTTGTAATATATATATATACTTTGTATTCTAATCCCCGTTAATCCATAACTTCATTTGTTTATTGCATTCTGAGGTGCTTTTGTAAAGCTTTCTCTCAAATTCGTCTAAGGAATGAATAAAGCCGTAATTAAGGTGTTTGTTGGCATTAGCACTATAATTATTAATTTCATAAGCTCTTTCTTTTACCATTTGCATTGCAACCGCGCTAACCTCCGTATCATGGAACATCATGGCCCATTTTTCAACCAACTTATAATAGTGGCTTTTTATTGCATGAAGATCTACTTCCAACGAATTGGATTTGATAGCATTCAAAACCTTAGGACTAATAAATTCCGGCGGAAGTAAATCGACAAAACTTTGATCCGAATCTTCCAGTACTCCACATATCGCCAATATTTGCGCGAGCCATAAGGGTAGATCAACTTTCGTATCTTTTTGCATTGGCCTTTCGGGGTCACCACTCAAATATCCCAATCCCGGCACTGTTATATTAAATTTACATGGTATATTCTCTCCATCTGCAAGAATATCATCGAGATCGTAATACTTCGACGTCATCTTACCCCCCCCCCCCTACTAAACACTATTATATGAATACTTCTAACGCGACTACTTCTGTACGCGACATTTGTGTTGATAAACACAAATGTCGTTACAACGTCGCACTCGATTGTCCGATGCCTCCATAACTGTGTTAGTAGTCGACTTTTCTGCATAAATTTTGGCATAAGAATACGTAACTATGGTATTTCTAGTATTAATAGAATGATTAACCGCAGAGAATATAATCTTTATATATTCTTTTCTTTCCCTCAGACTTAGCTTGCTGAGCAATGATATTCATGGAAAAGCATCCCTAATAGGAAGAGGTCCTGACATAGAGAAAGGTTCCATTCATTTTAATCTATAACGAATTGTATCAGCAATTCAGAACATCCAAAATTTGTAGGGCCTTCGAATGTTCATTTGATCTGGTTGCGATTTCAACAATCGAACTGAGCAAAACGTCTCAATGCGGCACTCAATGTATGGTACTTCATCTCAAAATCACATCAAATTAACGAAGAAATTATAATGCCATGTATGTACTATTCAGGTGAAGAAAGTGAAGATATAACGTTTGGTGATCCTGATAAATATTGCATTGGAATAAATCCAGGGCTATACGCTAGAGTACAGCTTGACAAAGAACGGAACGCAAGAGTCTTTTTAGGTACTCATTTATTAAGGATACACAATTATACACCAGACAGTGAATTATCTAGAGAGCGAATAGACTGGCTAGTGGCGAAGAGTGATGCATCGGTTTCTCTTGAAACTAAGGTATTTATTCCGGCTCTTATTTATGTCTCCAACACAATTACTACAGCTGAATTTAGAGAGATGACCAGCTATGAATTTAAAACTACTTATCTTGCTCCACTTGGTGACGCTCTTAGAGAGTCTAGTATTCGTCGCAAATATTTGCTGGACCAGTATGATTATCCATTCGGGGACGCTACGCATGTAGAAGGTGATATCCACCTATATTTCGATGAAAATATTGCTGGTACCATCAACATACTTTACCGTGATATTTGTGATATATATCACAGCTTTGGCAAGCCAACTATTATAAAACCCCCTTTTGGCTAGGAGGCACATAATAAAGCCAGATATAGGTCATGTCGCTACAGATAGGTCAGCACCCAATTTACAGTGTCCAGAAATCTGCTTTGCAGTGGGTGACTACAAGAAGAAAAATTATTAATTAACCCAGGGTCTTGAAGAATTGAAAATGGCTATTACAGATTATAAGGAAAACTTGTCGAACCAGAGAACTTTGAGACTGCTGCCAAACAACAGTCTATTTAATGACCGAGAATGGTCTCCTAGGGTGATATGTGCTTTGGTTCTAAAAAAATATATTTATCAAGCTTTTCTCTGCGGTAGTGATAGAGTATTTATCTCAGACCATCAATCAATTTCTCGATTTTTCAAATATGATTTGTGGACGAGCAAGAAATGGTCATAAAATACTATGTTATCAATGATCCCGAGACTGTGGAATATGGAATCACTTTACGATCTGCAATTGCAGGTTTCTTCTATAAGCAGAACAGAGATGCTCTGGGTACAAAAGAGAGGCTAACTAAAATTCTTGAGGTAGCGAGCAAAACAAAAGGATCAGACCCATTTGCAAATGCAGTGCCTAAACCTGTGGAAGAACCATCGCATAAACGTAAACGGAGTAAGTTAACCGGAAGTGCTCTCAGGAGTCAGTTGACTTCAATCGAGGAAAATACCGAGGATGGTGACTATGACGAAATCCATGGTAACACGTATTGTCGTATAATCTACGATGCCCCCAAATGTTATCCAGGCCTCACTTCCATTCTTCCTGATAACGTTTTTACTAAATTATATAACTATCCAGACATGGCATTCGAGAGTTTTCCAGAGAAAGACGACTATTACGATATGTTTGTGAATGAACTTGAAATTAACAAAATTCTCGCAAATTCTCAGTTTGGCTCAAACTTTCCAAAGCTCATCGTATCTGGATCCTTAAATGGAATGCCAAGTAAACCAATGCATATATTGAAGATCTAGGAGAAGAGGTACCTATGTCAGAGTGGGACTATGTTAAAGTATATGACGTTATCAAATTAAGGCTTGAAGAGATTCATCATTTGGGTATAAGTCATAATGATGTCAGACCCCGCAATATTTTTGTTTCTGTGACCGGAAAAATTTCGTTGATAGACTTTGGTTTATCGGCCTGTCCAAGTAGTGAAGATCGTAAAAAAAGAGATTTCGAAGCGCTAGATCAGATTTTTAAGAGGGTCTCTTATAGTAATCAGGAAGAAAATTCTGAAAAGAATGGTATAAACCCTAACAATTATGGAAATGGAGGTGACGATGTAATTAATTCTTCGGATGAAGGAATTTTTGACAAAGGTAATGAAGAGTCTCAAGCTATAGGACAAACGAAGGAAGAGATTTCTTCGACAGTACAACAGAAAAATAAAGTCAATACTGAGTTCTCAAGCTTCGTGCTACCTGGCACACAAGATACAGACTAATGATTCGAAGGCGGATTTAAGCTATGCTTGGCAAACTACGACCAATGAAATACCCACAAAAGATTTTTGGCGAACCACATGACCCTCACATTGCTAAAAAAGGATTAGAACTAGAGTTCAAAGGCAGAAGTGAAGAAGTAATAGCGACAGTAGTAAAAATGGTAGACCCGCAAAGAGTTGCACTCGTGTTTAGAGACTGCCTCCCTGCCCAGGCAGAAATATATCCCAAAGACTTCTTTATATTTGTTAGTTCAAGAAGAAGAGTTTTATCAGAAGAATGATACGAAGCTCTTGAGAGTAGTGACTGCGAAAAAGAGTAAGGGAGTCTGTAAGAGATCGAAAGTTTATATTCTCATTTCATGAGGACACGACTATGAGAGCAGAAGAAGTTGAGCTCCTACATCAGTACGTCGACACTCACAGGATGCTCTGCCAATGTCTGAGGTTGCTTTATTGACGTGAACCGCATTGGCATTGCAAGCTTCAAGTATAGACCGGCACTGAGTTTTTTTTTTTTTTTGTTCCTCAGGGGTTACTCCTGTAATTTAAAGTTTTTCTAGTCTTCATAAACTCACTTAGCCATCTAGCTAGCTTCGATAGACAGTGAGCAACGACGGTACTTATTTCATCTAACTTTCCGTCTCCTTTTGGGGAAAACTTGGGTTAATTTGTTTCTACGGGTTAAGCTCCTACTATAAAAAGAGTATGATTATATTTCAACTGATTCTCATCTTCTGGTACATGCATTACGTAAAAGGAGGAAGCTATAGGTTAGTATAGTAGGCCTCTAAATTAATACTTTACCTCTTAGGGCCTGATTACATAAATTTGTCCTCGCCAATCGAACGACCAAGACCCGTCAAGTGGGCACCGAGTACTAACCATCTTTGTAGATTTCTTCGAGGATCGTATTTTTTTTTTTTTTTTTTTTTTTTTTTTTTTTTTTTTTGATTTCACAGCTTAAGAAAACGCTTCCTGAGCCAAGAACTACGGCCGACTGTGGAAATAAAAAGAAGATAGAGGATTCAATTGGCTGCTTCTACGAATTTAGAGCTTTTTTCACCTGTTTTATAGTACCTGAATTACCATGGAGGGCAAAAAAAATAGAGTTGATGATACTTTTTGGAGCAGCAGAATTCAGGTAATAATGAAAAATGCTCTTCCTTCGATCTTTCATTTTCTTCAGGAAACAGGAAGATGGGACTTAATGAAAATGAAGATTAAAGAAGGAAGTAAGCCACATTATTTCTGGGACTCGGATATTGCTAAATTTCTAGAGGCACTTTGCTATTCGATGAGATATATTGATGAAGGAGATGAGCTTTACCTGGATTTTATTCTGTGGATCAATGAAGCCACCAAGATGATTATTAATCTACAACAAGCAGACGGATACATCAATAGTTACTTTACGGTTGTTGAGCCGGAAAACAAATTCAAAAACATCACTGAAAACCATGAGCTTTATTGCGCAGGACATTTACTTGAGGCCGCAATAGCACGCTATCTCGTTCTAGGGGAACTGGATTTGTTGCAATGTTTAGAGAGGTATCTTCTTCTTATTTATGAAAAATTTGGTCCCTACGAGGGTCAGATGCATGGTTATCCGGGCCATCAAGAGCTAGAACTTGCTATAGGTAGGCTTCTCGACTTGCGGTTCGATGAGAGGCTTTTCAACTTGTTGCAATATATTATTGAACAGCGTGGCTTCGGCAATGGTGAGTTTTTTGACGAACAAGCGTGGTTGCGAGGTGTTGATCCAAATATTTATATTCCAGGAGACTCTGAGGGCAGACCAGTTTGGCCCGCTCCTAGGAGTTACTGGTACTATCAAGCTGAGACGCAAATAAGAGATACAAAGGAGGCTAAAGGACACGCTGTCAGACAAACATATTATTTAGCTGCAGTTCAAATACTTGCAAATTTAAAGAAAGATGACTCCTTGAAAGTTGCCGTCACAAGACTTTGGAGAGAGATAGTTGATAAACATCTTTATATTCATGGAGGAATAGGATCTGTTGGTCAATGGGAAGGTTTTGGTAAGCCATATGACCTCAGATGGGATTGTTACTCCGAGACATGCGCGTCTGTTGGGTTAATCTTCTTATGTCAAAGTATATTGAAGGATAGATTGGACCGTGAAGTGGCCGATGTTATGGAAAGATCCTTGTATAATAATGTTCTTGGTGGTGTCTCCTTAGACGGTAAGTCATATTTTTATGATCAACCAATAACCGGCTCTAAAGGTTTAAAGAGGCAATCGTGGTTCTCATGCAGCTGTTGTCCTCCTAATGTTGCACGATTATTCACTAATTTGCAGGACTATGTTTCTACCGCTGTGGATAATTTCATAGCTATTCATCTTTACATCGGAGGAACCTATGAAGGCAGAAACTATTCCTTAAAGATTCAAAGTAAGTATCCGTATGAGGGCGAGGTCTCTATTGACCTCAATACAGTGCAAGAAAAAGGCGTTGCAATTAAAGCTCCTAAAGGAGCTTATTCTATCAATGTAGACGATTACCAAGAAATTAACGGATATATCATACTAGCTCCAAGAGTATGGAATGACCAAGATATAACGCTCTCTTTTGAAATTGATATCTCGATTGTACAAGGTAGTGGAAAAATAGAGGCAAACAAGGGTCATTTAGCTGTGGAATTCGGACCTTTTGTTTATGGCTTAGCACTCTCAGGAATAGAAGGTGATGTTCCGTTGGATGCACTAAAAATGTCTAGAAATGTCAGCTTCGAAAAATTCTTGGAAAATGAGGATGATTATTTTTTCTGGGCCTTGGTATGTGAACTTGACGGTTATAAATGCAAATTTGTTCCTTATTTTTTTTTGGGGAACGAACATCCTGGCGAGGACTTTAGAATTTGGTTAAAAGATTCAGATACTCAGAAAGACTCGGAAGCTCCGGAGTACTCTTTCAGAGTACTTGAGCATGACGACGAGCACCAAGAGGAGAAGCCAGACTCCCAGATAAACTATGGCGACGCTATTAACTACTGGTCAGCTGTTCCTGCTTCGGTAGACGGTGTTTTGGGAGGTTTTGGAGAACGCACGTCGGTCCCCAAAGCAGATATAGTAGGTTCAAGTACTTTTTTGAGAAAGCTACGAAGCAGATTAGACTGTCCTTCTGGATATGAGAAACTTACGCTTGACGTCGGCGCAGGCATAGGCAGAATCACTCGGGACTTTTTGTGGAAAGTGAGCGACTCTTGTGATTTGTTGGAGCCAGTCAAACCTTTCGTACAACAAATGACTAAACAGTTAGAACCTGTGCGTGCGTCGGGCAAGCTAGGTGACATATACGAAATTGGAATGCAGGAGTGGAGTTGCGCTGAAAACAAGATTGGTAGATATTGGTTGATTTGGTGCCAATGGTGTGTTGGTCAGCTACCTGATGAAGAGCTTGTATCCTTCTGGATGCGTTGTCGAAAAGCGCTTATAGGAAATGGCATTGGAACCCTTATCGTTAAGGAGAATATCGCTCCAGTAGAGGATATTTTTGATGACACTGACTCTTCTGTAACCAGAACTGATGCAAAGTTTCGAGACCTTTTTGCGCGGGCTCATTTCAAGCTAATAGCAACGGATAAACAAAAAGGTCTACCCAAGGGTCTATATCCTGTCAGGATGTATTGTTTGAAGCCTACATAATTGCTTTTTTTCATGGCCCTATGAGACTCTTAAAAATATTTTTTTTCCGATAAGTTCTCTGAAACGCAAAATAGGATGTTGACTTCTACGTATGTTCTACATGACTGGATCAGCCTACTGTTTTGTTCCTTCTCTCCTTCTCAAGTCCTAATAGAGATGCTTCAACAGGTAATAGACAAAATTGTGGTTCCGAGTTGACTTACTTGTAGCACACTATCCTAGAAACTCTTGATACTCACGAGGATTCTCGAAGTTGTTTCCTTCAGTACTTATAGACACTACTTTGCAAATAAGAGAACGCTCAATTTTTAAACAGTGGCTTTTTTGCTTTAAAACGTAAATACATGTGACGAAATCGCAGAAAACGCAATCTTGATATTTAAAGTAGGACTCAGCGTAGGTCAACTGTTATTAATTGTTGCCGAAGAGATGGTTTCTGAAGAGGTTAGGAATGAACAATTTTCTACGAGGCTGATTCACGCCGCGGACCATATTTCAAGGGTTCCAGATGTGACACCACCTATTAATATTACTACCACGTTCAGGTACGGTAAGGACCCCTCAAAATATGTTAAAGCTGCTGATTTGAAAGAAGAGAACATTTTCTACACTGATGTTTATTCTAGAATAACACATCCAAATGGTAGGGAACTTGAAGAGACCATAGGTAGTCTCACAGGTGGACATGCGGTTGTTTACAACTCAGGATTGAGTGCTTTTTTCGCAGCGTTGACTTTTTTTAACCCTAAAACACTTAGTATAGGACAAGCTTACCATGGATGCCATGGAATCGTCGATCTTTTTAAAAGAATTAAAAACTTGAAGCAAATTGATTTAGATGGCGACTACGGTGAATTGCAAAAAGGTGACATTGTTCACCTTGAAACCCCAGTGAATCCAGAGGGCATAAATTTAGATATTTCCAAATATGCTCGGAAAGCCCACGAAAGAGGAGCCATTTTGATTGTGGATTCTACATTTGCGCCTCCACCATTGCAGGATCCCTTCAAACAAGGTGCTGACATCGTAATGCATTCTGCTACCAAATATTTTGGTGGCCACAGCGACTTGTTGGCAGGAATTTTGGTCACCAAGGATCCGAAGATCAAGTATGGCTTGGCGATGGACAGAGGATATCTTGGGACCAATATCGCTAGTCTTGAGAGTTCTCTCTTAATTAGAAGTATCAAAACTCTCGAACTTAGAGTGAGAAAGCAGTCGGAAAATGCGGCTGCTTTGGTCAAATACTTAAATGACAACCAGGACAAATACAAGAAGCTTGCAATAATAAAACACGGAACATTGCAAAATGACGAGTACATTAAGGGCCAGCTTCCAAATGGCCAGGCTGCTGTTTTTTCGATAGAACTTAATGACGAGCAGCAGGCTAGTGAATTTCCTTCCAAATTGAAATTATTCCATCATGCTACATCTTTAGGTGGAATTGAAAGTTTGGTCGAATGGAGGGCTCTCAGTGATTCGCACGCTAGCCCTCGTCTCGTTCGTGTAAGTGTAGGAATCGAAGACATTCGCGATCTCATTCAAGACTTCGATCAAGCTCTCCGTTGATCCTCGTAAATAGAGTCCAACTTTTCTCGCAAAATATATATATATATACTAGTTAATATATCAGTAGTCACCTTTCTACTAGACGTTCCCTAATAAAGAAATGATAAAAAAAAAAAAAAAAAATTCTTTGCGTTTGCTTCAACCACAACCACCTACCTACCTTACATTGCAAAAATTATATTAAAAATTCATTACTTTTCTATTATCTTATACAAAATAGAAGTAACCACCAACAGCTACTGCAACAACAACTAATCCCAAGATAATATAAGTACTGTTGTTAGTACCTTCGGTCGCCACACTCTGTCTCGCGGGTGATTTGAGTTCCCCTCCTTCTACTTTACCAATTAAAAATTTCAGTAAAGTTTCTCTGGCTTCGTCAGAGTGTCCAATGTCTTCGAATGCTTCGGTTGCATCTGTTCCTGCTACATCTAAAAGAACTTCTTCTCCTCCTGGATGTTCATCTATGTATCTGGAAGCCTCGTATACTCCTCCATTGTACGCGATCCATAAGTCATCTCTAGTGGTGTGTTTGGATAAGTCATCAATTGAATAAACTTTCAAGTCTTCTTCCGCCATCTCTGTAATTTTTTTTGCTCTACAATCTATAAAACAAGTCTTGCAAACCAGCTAATCTATATTAATCAGGATAGAGTCTCGAATAAACCAAGAAATAAATTTTCATATGCGTTATATATGCCAATCACAGGGATCGAATTATAATCAGCTAGCTAAAAATCACGTGCATTATCTCCAATTAACGAGCTCGCTCCTCGCGTGAGACTCTTATCGATAGGAGACGAGGCTTACTCGAACAGTTAATGGAGGATTGTATAGATAAGGTATAGATAGAAAGGAGAGTCTGGCGTAGACATCTTATAGGTTAATAGTGTCTCTAAAAAAAAGTTTTTTTTTTGTCATAAATTATATTTTTTCTTTGCATAAATTTAATTATGACTCTTACAATTGGGATAAGTCAAAGTCAATACCCGCATCCTTTAATTTGGACTGTTTAAGTATTTTCCTCTTAGAATGGCTTTTAGATAAACGACGCAATTTCTCAGGAGACTTAGGAAGGTCATTCTCGCGTTGCGCCAACTTTCTCCAAGGGACAACCTTGTAGGAATTAAGCGAGCCCTCAAAGAGAGCCTCGTGAGCTTGTGAAGGGGAGATTACATGGGTACGTAAAAGATGACCATATAGAAGATAGTTGTTCATTGTTTCTGCAGCAGTTTCAGCTACCTGATGGTCCTTAAACTCGATAAAAGCATAGTGCTTAGACTTTCCGGTTTTTCTGTTTCTAGAAAGTCTAAGACGAGTTATATCGCCAAATTGGCTAAAGTACTTTGTCAATTCATGCTCTTGGAAGCCATCTGGAAGTCTGCCGACGTATATTATTCCTCGCTTTTCTTTTTGCTGTTTCTGTTTCTCCTGCTTGGCTGCTTTCTTTATGGTATGACCGCTGTTCATTTTAATTATGTTCTGCTGTTTCTGCTTCAGTTTTCCCTTCTCTGACGAGCTTTGTGTATCTTCGTTCTGCTGGTCTGTCTCCTCGTTTTCACTGTCGGTGAGTCCATGGAAAGACTCTGCATCTTCTTCACCAGATCCACTTTCATCTTCTTGATCTGCTTCCGATAAAGACTCGTCGCTGCTGCTTGGTAACTGAAAGTTTTCTTCTTCTACTTTCTTTGAGGTTTCAGGTGCTGGAGCCTTAGCATTCTTCTTATCTGCTTTCGCCATTTCTGCCTGGGTTATTCCTTTTTTTGAAGCTCATCGCTGATTTTTCTTTAAAATCAGACGTCGTGTATAATATGCAGGATCGTTTGTTTCGTTCTGTCTTAGCTCAAGGCTCAAGATTAAAGTGAAAGGTGTAGTTTACGACTGCAAAACAGGTAGTACATCAAGTAAAAAAGAAGGCATTTGGTGAGAAGTAAAGCAGGTGTATTTAATACTTGAAAATATAGAAATTGAGAATAATTCCATACAGAAAGAATAATTATGAAAGTATGAGACACAAAGGTCGTTAAGTCTCATATGATTTCAATATCAGTTCTAGCAATCGGAACACAAGCTTAGGAGGAAGTCCCACTATATTAAAAAAATCACCACTTATACGCTCAAACAACAAACAACCTAACTCCTGTATTTTAAATCCTCCTGCAGCATTAATACCTTCTCCGCTGTCTATGTACAGCCATAGAAATTCGTCGGTGACCAGAGAATCAAAGACTAAATGAGTTGTCTCAATCCCAGTTCTAGTTTCATATTGTTTCTTGTATGCATTATAATTGATCAAACATACTGCTGTGATGACTTCTAATTCCCTCTTACTTCGATATTCTGTGAGCATATCAAATTGAGATTGCTTATCTGTAGGTTTCTCATAAATTTTACCCATGCATGTAATAACCGTATCAGAAGAAATGACAATTGTGTCTTTGTCTTTACTAATATTACCAGCTACTGTTTTGGCCTTTGCTAATGCTGTTTCGGTAACATACTTCTCGCATGACTTATTTTCTTTTGTGATGTTTTCTTCAAAATCAGAAGCTATCACTTGCACATCTTTTATAAGCAAATTTTGTTGCAATATTTCGTACCTTCTTGGTGAACTTGATGCCAACACTAAGTTAAAGTTCAGTAATTTACTATGAATGGGTAGCATAATTTGCTAGACTTTTTCTTGTGCATTCATTATGACGCACGTGCAAGTCTTCGAGGATAGTCGGCCATGTGACTTATATGCACGTGATGATTTTCTAAACAAATTACTACGGACTTTACGCCAGCAGGAATTCAAGGTCCATTTGAACCCTTTTTCTTTGCCAACCTGATAGCTTTTCTTAAAAAAGCAGTGCTGTCGTCTTTTTTCAGATTGTTGTCCTCCTCTTCCGGAATATAAGGTTCTTCGTTCTTGTCTTTTTCATTTTTCAGGATTTTGATAGCCTCGTTACATGTTAAATGATCTCGTACCTTGGCTACTAATTCACCATACTCATTGTAAATTAAGTCAGTTCCGACTAATCTGGACCATTTTGTTTGATATATATTTCCGTCGACTATTGAAACGTTGTTAAGGGTGTCATTGTCAGCATTGTCGTCTCTATTAGTTAATTTCACTAGCGGAGCCTCATCATCAATTTCCGTCATCTGAAATTGCGAAGAAGGCCGTATTTGACTCTGCTTGCTTGGGTGTGTTTGCTGATGTGACAGCAGTGAATTTTGATTTGCGTCGGCAATATGAGGTAGAGAATAACCTCCAGTAGTGGGCAAGTCTAAGGTTACGTAAATATTCTAAGCATGTTAGTAAAAGTATATTAGGAGCTCTAATTACGATCTATTCACGTACCTCCATTTCCTCGTTGTTTTCCGTCTCTACTTGACGAGCTGACAGCTCATTTACTGTCACGTTTTCCTCGGTTTTATCTTTCTCAGCTTGTTGTCTCCTTTTCGCTTCTTGTCTTGCTTTGATATCTTCATCCGAGCCTGCTTCGAATTGGTTATAAAAATTCCAGTCCATTTCCTCTCCATCTGACAAAAAGTCACAATTTCCATTTATCTTGATGATCCACTTTCCCGACGCTAAGACGAATTTGTCTAGGGAGCAAGCACCCGCTTTCAATAAGGTGCCTTTGTCATCGATAGGATCATGGACAGAAGAATATCCCATTAAAGTCATACCCAATGCGATTTTGCTAGCAGCATGGCCAACAATCAAAATTCTTTCAACGTCGGGGAATTTTTTCTCAAAAATTGGAACAAAACTACTCCAAAACTTCTGACACCTGGCAACAATTTCTTCTGCCGTTTCTCCGATGCTATTTGGTATGATTCCCAAACCATCTCTTTCCCATAGGCTTTCTTCCGATAAATGTGGAAAAAACTTGCCTAATAGCTGGTAATTTCCCGGTTCTGGTATCACGCCTCTACCCTTCTGATACCATTCTCCCACTGCTCTTTCCAATACCAACGGTACAGATAAAGCCTCCGCAATCGGTTCACTGGTCTGTACACATCTAAAAAATGGTGATGTCAAGATAAACTGTGGTCTTTCACTCTCTGGAAATGACTTTAGGTAAGATGCCAATTGCTTAGCTTGTTCTACCCCGTGATCGGCCAATGGATGATCGCTATCGATTCCTGTAGGATTTGGTGGATGTGGTGGTGGTAGCCAGTTAGCTCTAAATCCATGTCTAGCTATATAAATAGTCTTCAAGGTCATTATATTATAATTTTTTCAAAGTAGCTTAAATAAATAAAATACGAAAAAGCCTTGAAATTTTGTATGTATACAAATACTTAAAAGTCTAAATCATCTCGGAGTGTTTTCACTACGACTTTTTTTTCTTTTTGTGACAATAATTTAAATACATAAACTGAACTATTCCTATGGCAACTTATACCTATGTAGAAAATTAAAGAAAATTTTGAAGGTCTCCCTTCTAGTCTGTCGGTTTTTAGATGTACAAGATCTGATTTTCCTTTCTTTTTCTTAAAAGAAGCAGAAGTCGCATTAAACCAACATCTCAAAAGGATTCTCGATAATATTCTTCAATACCCTCATGTATTCACCACCAAGGGCACCATCGATAATTCTGTGGTCGAAGGAACCTGTAAGGGTAATGACATCCTCAAATACAAAACCTTGTTCATTTACATCAGAAGGAATGGCCTTTTTATCGAGGGTACCAATAGCGACAATTGCAGGAGCGGGAAGATTGATGATGGAGGTGAACGCATTTACAGCAGGATTCATTCCCAAGTTAGATATAGTAATTGTACCACCTTGAAATTCCTCAGGCTTTAATTTTCCGTCTTTTGCTTTCTTGGCCAATTGCTTAGTTTCATTGGAGATAGCAGCTAAGCCCTTGTTGTTGGCATTCCTGATAATAGGAGTGATTAAACCAGTAGGAGTAGCTACTGCAACAGAGACGTCTACGTTAGCGAATTGTCTAATGACACCTTCCAGTTCTATCCAATGAGCGTTGACTTGTGGCATTCTGGACGAAGCAACAGTCATAGCCTTAACAAACAAGTCATTAATAGACAATTTGTATCTTCCATCAGCAGCAGAGTTCAAAGCTTGGCGCAATTTCAATAATTTACTAACAGACACTTGCGACTGAACAATGTAAGAAGGTAAGTTCTGGGTAGATTGCAACAACCTAGAAGCAATAGTCTTCCTCATGTTGGTGAGAGGAATATCCTCGTAGGCGGCTTCAGCTGTGGCGGTAGCTGGAGCAGCAGCAGCAGCAGCAGCAGGCTTTTCTTTCTCAATATCCTTGGCGAGAATTCTTCCACCCGGACCTGATCCCTTAACGTTTTTCAAAGAAATACCCTTTTCTATAGCAATCGATTTAGCCAATGGAGACGCATATATTCTACCTGATGGTGCAGCAGTAGCCTCTGGTTTCGATGGGGTTGGGGTTGGTTCAGTCTTTTCAGGTTTAGTGCTTGGTTCATGTTTCTTTTCTTCTTGTTTTGGGGCTTCTTCTGCTGGTTTTTGTTCACCAACATCTCCAGCGTCTTCTTTAGTAAAGTCCTTGAAAGCAGGGACATCCTCTTCATTCTCCACACTAACGGCAATTGGTTTTCCTACTGGTACATCTTGACTTCCTCCTGCTAACAATATTTTGGCCAAATATGCATCTTCAGTGTACTCGTAGTCCATAGTTGCCTTGTCTGTCTCGACTTCGGCCAACACATCTCCTGACTGAATTTGATCTCCTTCTTTCTTAGACCATGATGCTAAATTTCCAGACGTCATCGTAGGCGATAACGCAGGCATGCGAATCACTGTATGCGCAGGGAACTTATCCGAAGAGTAGAACCTGGCTAACCCAAGCAATCCTATATTATGACACCTAAAGCCACGAAAAACGCCTGAACGAATTGCTGACCTTGAAATTCCTGCGAGACCTCTCATTTCCTCTTATTTTAGCTTCAAAGTGTAAGTTTTTTTTTGAATCAATTCCCCAAAAACTTCAATCTCTACCGTCGACGTCAGCTTAACTACAGTATTACAATATTAGCAAAATCCATCGCATGGTTGTCCTCCGTGATTTTGTGCTCAATCGGAATTTAACTTCCGTCGTACAATTTTCAAATTAAAAAAAAAAAAAAAAAATAAAATAAAAAGTTCACGTCTATACAAAATAAAAAATGAATATGAGCTACAACAGCAGGACAGGAGAGCAGTAAAACTGGTTATCGATGGTTGCTTTCAGGTCATTTGTCTTATCAGAATTGTAATTAGGAAAATTCTTGTAGTCAGACTCTTCAACGCATTCCTCTTCATAGACCACGGGCACGGCTGACTTGACGAGAACATCCTTAGCGGTCTGCCAGGAAAAACGCACCAAACCAAAATGCCAACCAAACACGGGATCAACGTTTTCAGAGATCCAGGTGCTTGTTTTTGAGTCGGAAGGATATCCAGAGCCCACTATTCGGTTGGTTAAGGCAGGCAGTTGTTGAGCAAAATACTGAAGATTGCAATCTCTTGTAACCTTGGCCACTACTGAGGCAGCGCTTACTATCGGATAATAACTATCGGCCTTCTTAGTTACCACTATCTCTATTGAGGGGAAGTTTTTCTGAAGTTTTGCTTGATATGCTGCGGGGGGACCGACAGTGTCGACAAACAACTTCAGGAAATTGAGACCAGTTGCAAACACTTCTTTAATAAGTTTTATTGTAACGTCATGGGCTTGTTCATTGAGATTATAGTTGGATTTCCCTAAGGTCGATTGTAACATTCCACTCGAGATATCTTTCGCGGTCATAGTTGTAGTTAGCCAACCAACGTTGCGATTCAATTCCAGTGAGGGAAATTCTATTTCACGAAAAAGCTCTTTTCTTTTCTCCTCCTTCAACGTTTTGGAATCGGCGAAACCATATTTCTTTTGGAGTTCATGTTGGTACTTCTCTTGACAGTAGGAAACACCATATACCATTGGCCCTAAGACAGGTCCTCTACCAGCTTCATCGACTCCTATTACGCAAGGTTCTGAGCAGTTGTCTTTTATGTGGCCTGGAATTTCTGACTTGTAGGTACAAGAGTCGAATTTAAATGGTTTTTCTATTTGAGTTACAGAAGGTGGAATCCACTCGTCCTCTAATTTTCGTCTTTTCACGTCGGGTTTTTCTATATTCTCTCCAAGACGGTCCTGGAATCCGTTGTAGGGAGAATCGTCACTCATGACTTCTACCACCTTGCGAAATACGCTTGTAGTGTTCCAATATCTACGCGTAAGAAAGACATATCACGACTTTACTATGAAAATAAATATATTACGCAATGCGATTTTTCAGATATACACTATGTTGGCCCAACAGGACCGGAGTTTAAAAAATGCTTTATACTTTCATATACTACAAATGTGACACAAGTTGAAGGCACAACTCTGATCATGTTTGCTGAAATGCCTTTATAAAAGCCGGTTATGCCTTCTCGGTGCCATATGACTGAAGCAATACCCAAAATAGTTCTCCTCTCCCACACTTTATAATTCTGCAAATTAGACCTAACTACCTGAAAGGGATAGGTGATTACCATACTCATTATCTTTGAGGCAGCTGAAGTACATATATATTCCGCTGTAGTTAATCTTTTCCGCATGTCTCCAGGAGAAGTGGCTTTAAAAAGCTGAAAATGCTTAAGATGATCATAAAAGGTGAATTGTAAACTCGATTGAGACACAAGAAATAAACTGGGTATCATTCCAGACCAGAAACTTCGTATGCCCTCTTGCTGAGTAATTTTGCGGATGCCATCGTATAAGGACGAATATGCATGCTTCTCAGCTTTCCTTGTACCGAGAATTCGAGTTTTGAGAACCCAGATCGGATTAGTCAAAATGGTGGTGAGAATACCAGCGAGGGCGGAAGAGGTAAAATAATTTGCTGTTGTTTTACTGTCTCCAAATATTTGTTTAAATTCACCGTACAAGGCAAAATATATCGACCACCCAGACATATTCCCCACTAGATTTGGGGTGATTCCCCTGTAGTACTGCAGGACTAAATGAGGACTTTTGTAGCGACTCAAGATTAGTCTGACTAAATTCCAAGAATTTGCATTTTTTTTCAGATATTCCACTCGTTCTCTTTCTGCACTTTGATTGATTTTCTGGGTAATGAGCCTCAAGTTCTCAAACGAAGTTGCTTTCTTACTTTCACTAAGCTGTAATCTTATTTTGATTACATCGAGTGGATGTGCGACAATAGTAGAACAGCTCCCTGCTAATAATCCTGATATTATCTCAATCTTTGGTCTAGTAAGAAAGCCGTCATTATTCATTACTTGACGTACTATGTCTTTTTTTTTTTTTCTTTTCAACTCTCTTAGTCCGAGGCTAATTTATTGAAAATTCTTGTTATAAGAAGTTCGGGGATACTTGGATTCATTGAAACTCAACGGAACACTCGTCTTTGATGCCTCTTAGACTCAAGTTGAGTAGTGAGTAGAAATGGAAGACAGATCCCGAAAAAAAAAAAAAAAAAAAAAAAAAAAAAGAAAGAGAACACCATGCCCCAAACTAGTACACTATTCACTAAAAGCGAATAGCGCCATACCTATTCGCCTAACCACTTACATTAAAAAAGGATTTTAAGATATATATATATATATATATACTGATTCACAGTTAGCTATGTACACTATGTATTCTTCACCTTTCTTGTTCTTCTGAAGTATAACCAACCTATTTGAAAAATGGCCTCATAGTCGCTTCCCAATTGCTAACAGAATATTCCAGGCAATTAGGAACCTAAAACAGCGTCCCATCCATAATGGCTCATTCTGAACTCATGGAGATGGAAAAGGGCTTAATAGATTGAACAATGATGGTCTGTTTGGTGTAGCTGCCCAGCCCATGTACAACACAAGAGGAATAAAACCATAGTGTGCGATAACTCTCGAGTAATCTAAAACTTTTGCGATTCTCTCCTTGGACTCATCAGATAAAGTAATTTGATAGTTTGGGTAAGCCATTGTATATGCCTTCTTTTTTCAACCTGTTGTTCGTTTCTTGTCAGTTCACTGTAACACATATGAAAAGTTTTGTTCGATAATGAATCTTTGCTTGCTTATGTAAGCACGGTTTTCCCTCAGCTTCAACGGAGAATAGAGGACAAAATTCCTCTATTTCTACAGCGATACAGCAACGCTCATCAGCTATTGGCTATGGTTTTCCTATTGGTATTCCTATTGATTACGTATTTGCTAGTTTACAGGTTTAAATCACTTCTCTGATTGTCCCTTTATGGACGTCATAAATGTATCCAGTTACAGGAACGTCCATAACGAGAGGACTTTCTTGGAAAAATTTGACGTCATCTCTGACGCTCTGTTCCAAGTCTTTAAAAGGAAGAAAAGAGAAATTATCAACGGATTCACCGGTCTCTCTTAGTATTATTTCTTTTAATTGTTCATCAGAAAAGGTCAACATTCCACAGTCTGTATGATGCACGACTACTATTTCCCGTGTACCTAGTAATAATTGGGAAATGATGACACTGCGCAATGAATCTTGGGCTCTTCCACCTGCGTTCCTTATAACGTGAGCGTCTCCCTCGGACAAGCCAAGGACCGCATTTGGATCAATGCGTGCGTCCATACAGACAACTACTGCGACTTTTTTTGCAGGAGGTAATTTAAGCGAGGACTTGTCAAAACGTTTAGCATACTCAGCATTTGCTGTCTCGAACTCTTTAGCAACCGACATGTAACCTTATGAAAAAATAGACTTGTAGGATCTTTCCGTTGCATAAGGATCATATAGATATACAGAATTCGTGAGAGACATCTGCATGAGCCACAATTTACACAAGGGCACGAGATTCTCGATCCTGCAATTATAAGTACTAGTCTTAGAATCAAGCTAATACACCGGGATCCAAAATTATTCTAACATAGCTAACCCTTGTATAAATTAATTCTAAGCATATTGTAGTCATTAGTGATTCCGAGTATATTGAGTATATATTGCCGCAATATTTACGGGCTTAAAGTTTAGGGTGCGCGGTTTCTCAAGAGGAGTAGGTCGCTATTGGAACCTAATTTCGCAGCCATTATAGTAGTAGATTTAAGGAAGCGAAGAAAATTTTTTTGAGGTGAACAGATTTCTTGTGTATTATTCTATTGAGCTTATATTATTCATTGTGTCAACCATCAAAGTAGGTCAACGTGTAATTATTGGGAGCATTGCAACAAGCCCTCTTGGAAAGTCTAAGAGCTCAAATGAACACATATTAAAAAGTAGACATATATGTGATTTTTAATGAGCAATTGTTGGTAAAGATCACAGCCTTGCACGTAATTATGTCATTAAAAAATTAAAGATTCTCCTTTCTCGATCTTTTCCTTCTCCTCAATCAAGAATTTTTCGCATTCTACTCTTGATTTTGATTCACTGATAAAAAAACTGCAAATCATTGAGATAACACATATACCAAAAACGAATGAGAAACCAGAATTGTTGTTATTGGTTCTGCCGATAATGGCTGAAGTAACGAAGGGCCCTATGAAACTGGACGTCTTGTTTATTGTGCTGAATATTGCAAAGAAAACGAATTCCTTACCTCGCGGACACACTTCACTCATCAATGTAGAAGAGTAAGCATAGTAAGAGGAAATAAATAATCCTGAGTACGCATTATACGCGTATACCTCCCACCTGTTGTGAAATCCTATTTTATGGGTCCAAGTACCAATTAGTCCATACAAGGGAAAAAAAGTTATGAACATTGAATTAATTACGAACATCTTTTTAGTAGATAGCTTGAACCGTTTTTGAACCCACCAATAGATAGCCATTCCAATGACAGTAGTTCCTCCCTCCAAAATATATAAGTACGAAACGCTAATCATATCATACGATATTACCTCATTTTGAATAATTGACTGGATGTTAATCGAGGTATTGAGACCATCCCCCAATAGCCAGTAAGTAAATAAGTATAGCGCTGTCTGTTTTAATTTAAAAAAGCTCTTGAAGCAGTATATAAGTTGCTTTATACCTATTGTCCAGTATGTTGTTCCTTCTGGTAGCTTCTGATTAACTCTTTTCTTTTCTAAGAAAAACCAGGGCACCCCGAATACAATCCAAAAGCCTGTTGCCCAAGCAATGACTACAGATACTCCCCAATCGCTACTAGCTTCTGACTCTCGAGCCTTCATTGCAAACAAAATTCCAATAGCTACTGCGTAGACAATAACGGTTCCCATGGTCGAAATAGCCCAACAGTAGTTTGTAATCTTGTTTCTGTAGTAAGTGTCAACCTTATGATAGTCTTCCTCTGTGATCTCCTCATTAAGCATTTTTTCTTCAGCCTCTCTCACTGAAGGAAGATTTCTAGCGAGTCTGGGAAAAGCTGCTGTCCAAAAAGATTGACATCCCTGGTATCCTAAGGATGACAAAATTGAAAGAGCAAAAGCTGCTTTATATTTACTTCCATCGTGTACTCCAAGAAAACCAAATTGGACCCCCCATGAAAGAACACTCAATCCTATAAGTATCATGGACCCCCAAGAGCCATAGTCTGCCAAAGCACCAAGACATAGAAACACCACTGTCTGCAATGCGAACCTTATACCTTGTGATATCAAAACAACTGTGTCAATAGCTCTGACGCCACCAAATTGTATCACGCATCTTGTGGTTGAATCAGAACATCGTTGTCTCCCTGCTTTATCGGCGTCCCACCCTCCTTGATTTAACAAATTTTGAAATGCCGTAGGTGTATACTGGTAAGGTCCAGAGCTGTTATTCGCAAAGTAGTATAGTGCATATGCAATGAGCTCCCATCTACTGGTTAGAGGCTGTTCAAGAACATTTGCCCTAGTTACATTTACTCCGTCTTTTCCTTTTACTACTTGAGTCTTCAACTTCTCATCTTCAATGTTGCAATCCTGCACAACAACCTGCACCTTTTCCCCTTTTGTATTTTTCAAGCTAGAATTATTTTCTATACTTTCATTGCTCATCTTTTAAGACTCTTTCCTCCCTTCTCTTCAACTGAACCATTTTGTCTATCTACACAATTTATAGCTGATCTTTCAATATCCTTGTTATCTGCTATTTCTCCTTTAGTAGCTTGTCCTTCCATTTTAGATAAGAAAGCTCTGTATTCACCTTCCTCAGATCACCAATATATTATGCAGGATGCATTTTGATAGTTGAGATAAGGACTACTTGAGATGGAATATCATGAATATGGAAACCTAATTCATGTGGCAATTGTGATACGAAATATTTTTTGTTTTTTTCTTGGAAGTGTAAGAGAATCATTATACAGCTTTTTTCTTTCGTTTTTTTATTTTTTTTTAACATTATCAGTGGATAAAATACCTTACTGTTCTATCAACAGACAGAAGTGACAGCATATACCATTACATGATGAAAGACTCTTTTTTTTTTTTCTTTTTTTTTTTTTCGCTCTTTGTCTTTTTCACCTTTAGATGTTTAAGTATAGAACTAAGTTGATATTCTTCCGAATCGCTTTGCTTGAGCAACAAAGAAAAATCACAACTGTAGTAATGTGAATTGTCGCTGTCCTACGCTTGTTTCCCTTGTCTTTTAGTTTTCTTTATTTATGATAATTTGAAAAAGGCTTTTACGAAGGAAGCTGTGGATTGGGTATCTATTGAATATGAGCAAGTATAACCAGATCAACTATATTATAGACATTGTCTCACCAGTGGTGCTGCGACACAATCTATAGGTATTATTTTGTATGAGAAGTTGTTTAATGACTTTGAAAATGCCGCTAGCAGATTGACTATGTTGCTATGGCAAAGCATGAACGATTGACACTTAATGGTTACATTATTTTAAGCATATCATAATTTTTCCTTTAATCAGCATAGTAAGCGTGCAAAAGATGAGAGCAGGTAAGAGTTTTCCCATATTAAAAATAAAAACAAGAAAAAAGCCATTTCCTCGACTTCCTCTAGTGCATCATCTCGTAAGGTATTCAAGAAGCTGAACAAATAAAAAAAAATAAACAAAAAAACAAACAAAAGAAGCAAAGCAATCACATTTTAAGCGTAAAAAGAAGGCTTAACTGGGTTTAACATAGCGCCCGCGTGAAAAAAAAGCCTAACCTGTAAACTGAGATTTCGAAGACTAACCTGTAAAAATAGGAGAAGTTCCGGAGTTACCATCTACCAAAATTTCGAAAACTTCTTTATATGGAAGAGTAGTTGGGATTCGTAAGCAAGCCATATAATGAGGGTATTATACAAAGAAAACCCTCGAATAATAGCTATCTATTCGTATACACACTCCTTATGTTTTCAACAGCTAAAAGGAAAGGGAGAAAAACATGAGTCCTCGGTTATAGTAGAAATTGTTCCTAACAGCAATATCAACCATGTTAATGGATTTAGGCCGTTGATTCGCAAAGAAATACATGGATTCTTAGGATTAGTCAGTGCGGAACAACAGACATTTTTGGCAGTGATAACGAGAGCGGTGACTCAGGTTGCTAAGCCTCTTCCCTATGAGTCGGTGGATAAAATTTACCACGTAGAGTTTGTCTCTTTGTCTGGGGATGAATGGGATTTTTTACTCATGTCCAATGGCAATGCACCACAAAATTCAGAGGAATATGAACGAGAACGAAACGCTTATCTTGTGCACCCTTGTCATGATTTGCAAAAATTGTTATCAAGCGGCTCATTCTATTACTCTAATGACTTTGATTTGACATCACTATTGAGCAGCAGAGGGGTTTTATCAGAACGGATGAATAATAGAGGCTCGAATGTTGGAGAAAAGAGACAGGAAAGAATTAACTTAAAACATTACCTGAAAGACTACATGTGGAATGCCTATTTAATGGATGACTTGTTCAAGTTTCGTTCAAATTTAGAGCCTTTCAGCCAGAAAATATTAGAGGAAAACAGATTCTTGACAACAGTGATCAGAGGATTTGCAAGGACTATTAGAGTAAGTGGGTCGGATACTTTTACAATAATTTCTAGGCAATCGTGGCAAAGAGCAGGAACAAGATTTAACGCACGAGGTATTGACGATAAAGGAAACGTTGCAAACTTTGTTGAAACTGAATTTATTTATAATGAGTTATCGAGCAATCACATTTACTCGTTCACTCAAATAAGAGGGTCGGTGCCTTTATTTTGGGAGCAAGAACCGACTTTGATTAATCCCAAAATTTCATTAACTCGGTCTTTCGAAGCGACCCGTTCAATTTTCGATAAGCATTTTACCGAGGTATGCCAAAAATATGGACCATGCAACATTGTTAATTTGTTGTCAGATTCCAAACCGCCCGAATCGCAACTACTGCACCGGTACAAACAGTTGATTGATACGTCGACCATGAAGGATGAATTATTGTACACAGAGTTTGATTTCCATCATGAAACTAAGCAGCTGCATGGAGGTTTTTCTGCTGCTACCAAGGTTCTTCCCTTAATACTGGAGGAACTAGAAAACTTTGGGTTGTTTGTGTATGACTTGAGCAAGAATGAAACTGTTTTAAGACAGGATGGGATTTTTCGGGTAAATTGCTTGGATTGTTTAGATAGAACGAACTTGGTTCAACAGGTTATATGTCAGCATATTTTGCAGAGCATTTTGTCGAATTCTACCAGTATACGTCACCGGGTTGGTATGGAGGACTTCGTATTCAAACACAACTCGTTATGGGCGGATAACGGAGATGCTATATCTCAAATATACACGGGGACAAATGCTTTGAAGTCATCGTTTTCAAGATCAGGCAAAATGAATTTTGCAGGGGCCTTGTCGGATGTAACTAAATCGGTGTCTAGAATGTACCAAAACACATTTATGGATCCCAAGAAACAAGTAACGCTAGACTTGTTATTAGGTAGGGATGTGCATTCAATTCCCGTTAAAATATATGACCCTATTAATGAATATGTCCAAGAGAAATTGAACCAGGAAGCCAATGTCTTCACTATGTCGTCTGGCATATCTATATTTGTTGGTACGTTCAACATCAGTGGAGAGCCTCCATTATCTTCTTATAATCTAACGGATTGGCTTTTCCCTCCCGAAGGTGCCAATGACGGGTCGCCGGATATCTATGCCATCGGAATTCAAGAAGTGATTGAGCTCAATGCTGGATCTATACTTTCTTCGGACAACTCAAGGTCTATGGCTTGGACGAAGCTTTTGGAGAACAACCTTAATTCCCGTGGAGAGTCCTACTCACTTCTCAGAACAGAATCTATGGCTTCAATGTCTCTATTCTTATTTGTTAATAACAAGAAAGTTCACAATGTGAGTGAAGTACATGGTTCTTCTAAAAAAACTGGATTGGGGGGGATGGCTGCCAATAAAGGTGCCTGCGCAGTAAGGTTCGAATATGGCCTGACTCCTATCGTTATGGTCACTTCGCATTTAGCTGCTGGGGCTAATGCTCTTCTAGAAAGACTGAACGACTTTATGACAATTATGCAAGGATTGATATTTACCAGAAACATTACAATTCAAGATCATGACCACATATTTTGGTTTGGAGACTTAAATTATCGTATTTCTATGCCAAATGATCGTTGCAGGTATTTGATAGAGAATGGCGCTTTTGACGAATTAACAGCTGGTGACCAGTTAAGGGAAGAGAGAGCCAATAAAGCCGTATTTCATAATTTCAATGAAGGACCTATCAAATTTTACCCCACTTACAAATTTGATAAAGGAACAAACGAATACGATACTTCAGAGAAACAAAGGACTCCATCTTGGACAGATAGAATATTGTTCAAGAGTACTCAAAGACGGAACCAAATCAAACAACTTTTTTATAGCAGCTGCATGGATATTGATTTGAGTGATCATAAACCCGTATATTCGAGATTCGAATGTCCTGTCAAGTTTGTAAATGAGAAGAAAAAGCAAGAATTATCTATTAGCCTTTATAATAGCTACAAGAAAGAGCATGGAGGTGACAGTGAAGTCGCTTTGGTCGATATTTCCGATATCAACTCGCAGAATTCAAAGTATTCTCCTGCTAGTTCCATTGGTATCAACTCTTCTGATGCTGTTTCCGAAGTAAGCTTAATCGATGATTTCAACGAGACAACTGCAAAGTTACCAAGTCGACTGCTTGATTATATTGGCAGTGTCTCTAGAAGGAATCACAATGCCACAAATGCGACAAACAAGCCTGTTGGTGCATCTGAGAATACGGCTATATCAAATTCTGCTTTACCCCGCAAGTTACCACCAATGCCTTCTAGTAGTGATCCTGGCCCTCCAAAGTCTAAACAAGGAAATCAACTAGAGGCCCCTGTCGCTCAAAGAAAAAAAACCATACCACCACCGCCACCTAACACTAGAAAGGCCGTTACTGCTAGCCCAAGTGCTCCTCAACTTCCGATTGGTTTTTCTAGCGAGCCTCTTATTAGCAGAAAACCGTCTCCTAAACCAGCCCCTGCTGGTCAGACGAAGCTCAATTCTCAGCCCACGGAGCCAGTGAAATGCTCCCAAAAGATCACTCCAATAGTTCCTGCTAAGCCCTCGGACTTATCCACAAAAATTAAACATGCCTCTCTTGATGACGTTCCAAGTACAAATGTTAAAGAGGTCTCTAAAAAAATTGAACCAAATGTTTCCGGTAGTGCCAGCAATAAATCTGCATCCATATCAGAATGGAAGCCTTTAGTTCCTAAATAAGTCATCACAGCATATATACCATAATAAATTATTGACACTTTTTGGTGCGCATGTAAGAGACATTTGAAAAATTATATTTTTGGCTGACTACTGTGAATGTTCTAATGAGTAGAAGGATAAAGAACGTTTCTATTTCAGTTCCTATAGTATACGGAAATCAAGCGGCTTTACTTGATCCAGCGAAGAGGACAGAAAAAACACCAACAGATCATACCCATGAATGGACAGTATTTTTAAAGCCGGCCCTCAATAACATAGATTTGACCCCAATAATCAAAAAGGTCACCTTTAAGCTTCATGAAACATATGAATCGCCTGTTAGGACAGTAGAAAAGCCACCATTTCAGGTTACGGAGACAGGATGGGGTGAATTTGAAATTATTATCAAAATACACTTCCAACCAGGAGCAGATTTAGGTATTAATGAGAAGAACTTTCAAATTTTTCATACTTTAAAACTACATGCATTTAACCCACAGGCGCCAAAAAGAGAGAATGGAGAGGTGTACTCGGTTCTCTATAACGAGATAGTGTTTCAAGATCCTACTGAAAGACTTTTTGAAATTTTAACCCAAAAGCCACTGAATTTATTACCCTACAAGTTGTCTGACCCTGAGAAACGGGATCGAGAATTCACTCGTTCAGATGAGTTGGATGAGTTAGCCAGACTAGATCTATATATAAACAAAGTTAAGGAGGAAATCGAGAATCAGCGTGATCAGTACAAGGACTTGGAGCAAGAAAGACTCGCACTTTTGCAATAGGATATTGCGCATAAGTTGCATCGAAGGCCGATTAAAATGGTTTTAAGCATGGACTTTTTTTCTTTTATTTTTTAGTGTATATTAGTTGGATTGTCTAGATGACAGAACAGAGAAGGGTTGATGGACATGCACTCTGTTTTCGATTATTGTATAAAGGAATCTCCCCATTTAGGATTGATAAACCAAGAATTAGTATCCAAGAAGATAGCATTAAACTTACTTATGTTTTTGGTGTTCTCATACTTTAAAGAATGTGGACTTTAAAAGGTAGCGGGAGACGATTCACGGAGAGTAGTTGTCCTCATTATTTCTAAACAATCAGTATAATTTCATAGATAAACAAAGTTCTTTTGGGTATACTTATCCTAATGTCTATATATGAAATACAAATGCTAATGTGAAATTGTTATTTTTTGGATACCTTCAATGTATTGTTGTAGGCTTGCATCATCAGTAAGGATATCCAGTTGAGCCCCATAGAATATATTCGGATGTGAATTGTACGAGGAAGAAGGATTTAATTTTGCCATAAGAAATCTTGCTTGTGAACCCCGTTCATCACATTCAATATATCTGGATAATGGAAAACGGTCCATCAAAATCTCCATCGCTTCTTTCTTTGGAGCCTCTAGGAACTTTCTGAAATTCTCATACTCTTCCATTTGATGATAGCCAGCATTCCTCCAAGCTGCTACGTCAGCGCCATAATAGATTAGTATATGAAAAAAGGTATCCAAAAGAAGGATTTTATCCTTTCCGAGAGACAGGGGGTCTAACAATACAGGAGTAGGTTCCGTGATTTCTTCTCCTGTTTGTTCGTCTATTGCACCAAAGCTTTGGATATCGTAGGATAATAAAGTCGGCTGTATCATAATAAGAGAGTTAGGGACATCTTCGTGCATAAATATATGCCTTAAGTATGATGTTTCATCAGGCGAATTATTAAACACTCTTATAAACAGCGAGCGCCTCAAAGAATATATAAATTGAGGTAGCAAAGCATAAGCAGCTCCAAGTCTAAACGATTCAAGTGCGTCTTTAGTGTAAATAGCATACCTCGCGCAGAATTTTATCAAGATATCATCTAACTCAGCAACAATATCATTAGTTTTATAGAATTTCTTATCCGTGGAAACATTTGAGTTCAATTTGAGGATTTTTTCTCTAGCTATCAGCACTGTAGCAGCTTCTTGGTCAAAGCCTTGTTCCAAACTCATGAGATCCGAGTCAGGCACCACCCAAATCCTCGCTGTTGTAACTCTTAACCTTAGTTCACCTGTGGGATGCTGGTAGTGAAACATTAGTTGTATATAGCTTGGAGTCAACTCAAAAGAGTCCATTTTGTCAAAGTAAATTGCATAAGTAGATTGCAGATTCACTGTACATAATTTCCAGGAGTTTGTTCCACCGGCTCCGACTTTTTTCTTTGAAATTATCGGATCAATGTACCGGGGATCATTTCGAGGAGCAAGGCTGGTAGCATTACCGATAAGACCCATTATTTGAAGGTCCAAAGTAGTACGACATTCTAGGGTAGAATTAAATGCTCTATCGACGTAGTCACCATTTTCGTCTGTAAAATTCAAAAACTTCATAAAACTCTGTTTAAATATCATAAGGTTAAAAGAATCGGTCATGACCACAGTACCACCAGTCAGTTGGCAAAGTTTTTCCATTTCATATAACCCAACTTGGTCATAACTTCCAATAAATATATCACAACTCATACCAGATGACACGAGTGCTTTAGAAACCTTCTCATAAAAAGTCATGGCATGTTCACTATTAGAGAAGTCACTCTGTGTGTTTCCCTTTGAAGATAAATTGACCGAGGGCATTTTCATCTTGTGCGCCTTTTCTATATCACGATGAGAACGTATAGGTTCCTTTAGAGGTTGACTAACAATTTTACCAGGACCGTAAGTACAGGCACCTCCAACAAGGCAAATTAAATGGCCACCAATATGTGATTTCTGCCCAAAAAGGGCAGCACAAAACTGCGCAGCGACATTTAGTGCCGATCCCGTTGCACGAAGAGACCTCTCCTTTGTAGTTGAACGTGGAAACCTGTTTGGTATTAGTGAATCCAATAGGGAGCTCAATGCTAATTCAGCTTGATCTACTTGTTTCAAAAAACGGATGCCTACCTCTCCTAGATGATATAGCACGTTGTCTTTCTCGTTCCTCTGTCTTGATATTCTCAAATCATATGGTAATAGTCCCAAAGATTGTTGTATCTGTTCTGCAGTGTACGCCTTATCCCCATTGAATGTGTAGCTTTTTGCTAATCTTTCAAAAGAAAGCTCATGAATTTGAACGTGCTTACCGAAACTAATAAATCCCACGAGGGCATTTTCTGGCAATAGCGATAAAGAAGCACGAATTGACTCCTCCAATGAATTGAACTCAGTCTCCACGTCTTCATTATCGAAGCACGTATCGACAACAAACAAAAAAATAGGTGGCAACTTGCTCGTGCGTCCTGTTATGTATTCAACAGTCGAACAATCTGGATACATTCCTATTGGTGTCCCTTGATTGGTTGATAGTCTGTTCGAAAAGCTACAAAAGGGACAAGTCCAGATCTCCGGATGGTCAGGCAAGACAGAAACATAGGGGTTAATGAATCCTCGACATTGTCGGCAAACAACTGCTTCCTTCTCCGAAGCAGTATTAATGTGGGACTTATTATTCATCGGTGTATATAGTGCTGATAATGGAATTACATTTCTTTGATGTTGTAAGTTACTTCTAGGAATACAATTCCATGAGAGCCTTATTCCATCTCTTTCCTCTCCTTGATAGAAATCCATATACCAGCTAACTTGTGTTAAACAAACTAAAGTCCGGATAAATATTTCAATATATGGACTTGTATTTTGATATTTTTCCTGTGCATACTTTTCGCTTTGAAAAATTATCCAATTCTATTTTCCTAAGTATATACACAGAAGCGAAGCTCTATTTACAGGATAGGCTATTGTTTGAGAACATCTTTAATACTACCAAAGGAAAGTATGTCCTCGATTCTATCAGAGCCTGAAAAAAGCATACATAATCGATCAATACCGCACCCCCAACCACCAGTAGGAGGCAACCCGTATTCCATCAGCTTGACATATTCCCAATCAGGCACAAGCATCTCTTTGTCATTGTATTTAAACATTGCTTCTCTTTGCTGTTCGAATTTAGCACCCTGACTGAAAGGACTGTTTTCCTCTTCGTAGGCATTAACATACTCTTTGCCCCTAATAAACAATTCAAAACGCAAAGAAATATCATATTTGCGATCGTCCAAAACACGAGCGGAAGATTTTGCCAAAGGCGACATAACAGCAGGGTGGTTATAGATAAACACAGGATCATCTGTGTCTTCGGAAATAGACTCCAAATATATCAGGGCCAAGTTGTCTAATAAAGAGGCAGGTGATTTTGAAAAAGGGAGTTCTAGTTTCAAAGCTCTGTGGTAAGCGATCAAGCTATCAGAGGTGAGGTTCTGGGGAAGCTCAAGACCACTCATTGCCTCTAAAGTAGGAATGAATTCATATCTAGGAAAATTTCCTCGGGTTAAGCTCCGAAGGCTTTCAAGATGTTTTTTCAACAGAGGTATATTCCTGGATTCTAAAAGCAGAAACACCCTCGCCAACAATGATTCAGTTAGCCACATGAGCTCATCCAACGTAGTGAAAGACTGATAAAACTCACAAGTAGTGAACTCCGGATTGTGGGTCCTATCAATACCTTCATTCCTAAAATTCTGTCCAATTTCGAAAACCTTATCAAAACCGCCTATGACGAGCTTTTTAAGCCATATTTCTGGAGCCACTCTCAAGTACAAGTGGGTCACCAGATCACCAGTGGTAGAACTTAGTGCATTCAAAATTGTCTTAAATGCTTCAGCATTAGCTCCCGTGCTCGCGCTTCCCAACATTGGTGTTTGTACCTCGAGAAAACCTTTTTCTGTGAGAAACAGCCGAATACTTTGTATAATTAATGACCGCACAATAAGCTGCTGTCGCAGTTGCTCATTGACAATATAGTTTAACACTCTGTTGTGTTTTATGAGTTTATGGTCATCGAGCTTCTCGGGAAGTGAGGTCAGATTGAGACAAGGCGACACAACTTGAATCGCATGGCTCAATTTCAATGTGAGTTCTCCTACTTTGGTTCTTGATGGGTATCCTACACAATTGATATAGTCTCCTTTTCTTAAAAACTCATGTTTGACTCCAAACTCCTCTTTAGACATCCCCATCAAGTTATTATTGGCCATCACTTGCACCCGGTTACTATCCTGATGCAAATCTATAAAGTACATACCCTTTCCCGACTTTCGAATACTTGAAATCCTACCTTCTAGTGCATACAAGTGGGGATATCTCTTGTCTAGGTGTCCTGAGAAGCTATCATGTTCAAATGCCTTTCTGAACCCAGGTATGCGCACTAGATGTGCTTCTCTATTTCGCACATGTCCCAAAGGTCTGTAATATTTCCATGGCGACTTCTCGATTGTTTCCTTGCGGTTACTATAATTGTGTCCCTCTGCTTTACAACTGAACCTTCGCACTGATATCCCTCTTCCCAGTACCTTTCGAAGCCACATCCTCTTGAACTACTACTCTATTCACTCTCTAGTGGACTTTTGTCTTCTGTATTTGGTTATCGGACGACCTTTTTTCTTAGGCACTTAGTAGAACCCTTCTCAGACTTTAGTTCATCACTAACGAAATATTTGTACCTAGCCACCGAATGGACCGAGCCGAACATTACCATTAGCCTACCTGTTTTTCGATTCGCTTCATGTGAGAAGAAGTTGGAATTTACTCTTTTTTCCTTTTTTTTTTTTTTTTTTTTTTTTTTTTTTTTTTTTTTTTTTTTTTTTTTTTTTTTTTTTTTTTTTTTTTTTTGTCTTTCGTACTAGAGGCCGCGTTGAAATAGTACTTAAGACGTACTATTGCTTGACTCTATTTTGAAAATTTCTAAATATCTTTCAGTACTTCCTTATCTGAATATTGTCGTGTTTTGGCTTATGGTCTAGTTTCCCGCAGGATGGACACTTTTTGCTAAGTCACTAATGCCTGAAATTCTTGTCTAAGATTAGGTATTTTTATTTCGCAACCTTTTTTTTTTTTTTCTTTTTAGCTACCCTTTATCTTGAACAACATTTAGAATAAAGTAGACACTTATTTTAAAAAAGTAGAAGTGAAAAAAGGCTTGCGGTATCCCAATTTTTTTTTTGGTTTATTCCTACAAGTCTAGTATATAAAATAGGCTTGAACTATGAACACCACCAGGACTTTACAGAGGAAACGCGATCGTAGTGCAGTCACATTTGGTAGTTTAATCTGTAGTCCATGTGTCTACTTGCGCACATTGAAATCATGCCTACTCTACAAAAATTAACAAGTCGTAAAGAGATTGGGCCTCATCTAGAGTGGCCCTTTATCTCTTCCATGAAACCTTTAAAGAAAACCCTGATTTTGTGCCTTGCCGTAACCGATATAATTTAGAAATTAACCCCAATAGTAAAATACATAGAGAAAGTGCACTTAAAATCCGAGCACCTTTATGCGCCCGATTTTTTTTTACATTAAGCTATCAATCAGTTTTGCCTTCAAGGGCCAGTTTGGCTGTATCGAGACGAAAAGGATGTCGCTGTACTTGTAGTATAGGTATTTTTGGCAAATATGGAACAAGCCTTGGCATTAGTGTTGTCGCACTTAAGAGATTAATTATATTCAGAAAACGGAAGAACTCCCCTTTTGAAAGAACTTCAGCAGACAATTGAATTTTTTCCAGACACTGGTTCATTAGCTTGCTTCTTGTTTTTTAAACATGTAGTAATTCCTTCTATTTAAATATAAGTAGCTAGCAACACCTAAAATAGAAAATTACCAGAATACATTTTAGATTACGCAGAGCTAGAAGATCAGAAACAGCTTATTAAATTTTTAACTAAGGTTCTGACTGGAAACACCGAAAGCCTACCTGATAACCTGATACATTTTTTTTATATATTAGCCCTCTATAGATGCTACCATTATCTATATATGTGTATATATTTGACCGTTGGCACTGTTTTTCATTTAATTCAGTTTTCATTTTAAGGTTCATGCACGATTATTATTTTTTTTTTTTTTTTTTTTTTTTTTTTTTTTTTTTTTTCACCCTCAAGACACCCATTAACACTTCACCAGAAATCGCTAAATTGACCTATTCTACGCGCCATTTTTTATTTATATCCACAAGGGCCTCTTTTTGTCCAAGTAAATAAACAGCTTTGCCCTAAAGCATTGCTTAAGAAGTCAGGTTGAGTTTATCTAACTGGACGATTTGTTAATAATATGAGAAGAATTTGGACACTGAGAAAAGATAAGGAAAAGCGTAAGAGTTTAACGCCAGGGTTCTGGAGCGACCAAAATGATGTCACCTCGTACTTACAGAACGTGGTATCATCAACTAAAGGGGTTGGACAGGATAGCAAACCAAGTAGTTTGCATTCTGGTTCGACCAGAATAGGAGACACTAGGACTAAAGAGAACACAGTGAATATGAGCGCCTTGATAAAACCAGAATACGACAATCAGGTAACGAAAAATACATGGCTTAACTTCACTAGTAATGCGACGGATGTGAGTGAGGATTCCTTCAGGTTATGCAGGGCAGAATTGAGGGGTTCACATTTACTCTTGTTCAAGCCACCTTCAGGAGTGGAAGCGAAAAATTTCAGGCCACTTGCGAATAATCTGGATGGCAGTCAAATAGCAATGGACAGTGAGACAGAAGGATTAATGGATAATCTAACATTAAATGGAGAGCTAACGCGTACGACCTCTTCATTGAATACTGCGGGATTTTCTTTGCAGCTCCAAACAGACAGCCCTTCACCTGAACTTAAGTACGATTATAACTCGCATAGTCTTCTACCAGGAAATACTGTTGAGCTGTTAGTGCATTATATGTTATTTGATTCTCGCTCAGAAGCTGAAGCGTCTGTACGAGATCTAATTAAGGTGCTTCCTATGTTTCCCAATTTTGATGTGGTTCTAGCGGTGATTGTTACTTATTTGAAGTACTATATGGATAATTTACTCGAAGGTGCATTTAATGTGAAGTTGCTATGCCTCAGAGTGTTGCATTTACTAGCGGTGACCAAGGAAAAATATTCTGGGCTTTTATTGAAGTCAGACTTGAGTGCTCAGATTATTGGAATACTTGATGCATTGCATGATTGCGTACTGTCATTTGATGAGTCTTTACTGAATGATATCGATAAGTTTAAGTCAGAGGTTCTCACAAGACAACAAGAAATGAACAATGCGGTGACCTACAATTCTTCTTCCAGTGACCCTAGGGAATTGTTAAGTTCACTGAAATTTTTAAATGAAATAAATTTGATGGACCTTGCCAAGTCTATAGACCATATAGATTTGAGTTTCATCAATACTTGGAGTGCTCGCACTGACGAATCAATTTTATTGAACCACATCTTGCACGAGCCCTGCACTCGCAATGGAGCTTTAAAAAAAAATCCATTGTTATTTAATAATGATCACCATATTCATTATCTCGCAAGATTAATGATCGTGCACTTATTTGAAGACGGTTCAAAAAAGGGCAATTCCTCTCCCGAGAAAAGGGCAAGAATTCTTGAACGATGGATAGATTTGGCATGCATTTTAGAAAAAACAGGTAACATTTCTGCATGGTATGGAATTGTATCGGTTATAATATCGCCTCCTATTTTGCGTTTAGCGAAAGTGTGGTCGCATGTGTCCTCTAGTTGCATCAAAGTAGTCAAGAACGATTGGTCTCCGGTCCTCTTTGAATTCGAGAAGAAGATCCTCATGAATACAGCACCTTACAAACATAACCAAGGTTCTTACCAGGGTTTGGAGGAATCATCATCAAGAGTCGGTTGTCAAATAATGATCCCAAGAGGCATTGGTAAATTGTACTCAAAAGAGAATGTAGTCCCTTATTTTGGTGACTTGGTTATCAAAAGCGGTTTTGAAGATCCGAAGGAGTTGGCATATTTATATTATAAACACCAAGATATTTTTTCAAGTTGGGATGATTTTTTGACTCATTCTAAAGATTATCCTGACGTGATAAAATATAATGCGAATGTCTTGGCCCAATATTACAAAATGGGATGGATTCTTTCAAATGAAAGTTTGAATCAAGTTTTGCATTTACATGTTGACGAACTAAAGCATGCCAATTCGGATCTGGAGGACACATATAATTTTGGCGGTAAATATAACGAGGAAATGTGCAAAAAATTGCTTAAACTAATTGAGTTAAATGTTGATTCACTAAACTTAGAGATGTTGATGAAGTATTCAATTGAGCTAGAGCCAGATCTTCCTGAGACATACTTGCAAAATAAGGGGAATACAGATGCTTCTTCGAATTTGTCTTATACTTTAAAAGATCTTAGCACCTCTTCTGATACGCGTGTAGAGAGTCAGTTGAGTACATCTCATCATAACAAGTCCACTCAGTTTCTGGCTGGGAGCGCAGCTTCGAAGATTCCATTGTTCAATAATCACAATTTTAAGATCGACTTAGGCAAGTACGATAATTTATACGCGTCTGGACTTAGCCCTTCTCTGTCACAAGATACTCGCTTAAATTCTATGATTTCCAATAAAGAATTCTTAATTGGAGACGATCTAGTTTTCGGAGTTGATAATTTTACGAGTGATGTTGATTCTTCATTGGTGAGCGATTTTAAGATCGAAAGTAATGATTCTGATTTTCTTAATGGGGATGATGCGCCCGGTTTGGGAATAGATGTGGAGCGTATTTTTAACACACATAAATTTGACGAGGAATCAGATAAAACTCCTAAGGGTGATGCCCCAACAGAAAAGGGCAAGAAACTAAGTAGTTTGATTTCCACTGAAAGTTTCCACGCAGAGTACAGTTATTTTCCAAAGGAAGCTTCTGTGGATAAATTGATTGACTTATTGTTGATTGATTCAACCCATTTTAATGGCGAAATAACTGTAAACTTAGCAGAGTATCGGGAAGTATTTCTATTGAATTATAGCGCCTTCATATCTACTAAGGAATTGTTGGAAACACTTTCTGATCGCTTTATGCGTTCAGGAAACGCGGTAGTTTCTATCATGAAGAAAAACTTTTTGGCCCGAACCGACGCACGTTTGGATCATAAGGAGTTTCCAAACTGGCACTATGACGACAGCGTAAACTTGGCTGATTTGGGAGATGTTGATTACGGGCTTTTATTAAAAATACAGATAAATATCTTGAAATTGGTACGCAGGTTGGTTGATCATTTTACTTGCTCCTTCATAAATGACTCTACAGATAAGGCATTGTTTGTTAAGTTGTTGAAGCTTTTTGGTAATGAAATTGTTCAGTGGCATAATTCCGGCAAGCTTGAGGGTGACTTAGAACATCAATTTGGGTTATTAGTTTCCCTATATAATACGCTAAAGAAAGCGTTTGTGAAGAAATTGTACAGACCGGTGGAGGTTCTGAAATTTGAGAAAACTTTGATCGAGAAGTTTCGATTCACCAATAAACACGGTATACCCGATAATAAACAGTTGCCTAGCGCTGGAAATTTTCAAAGAATAGAGAAATTTATGTTAAAACTCAATAACTTATTAACTTTTTTTTACAAGGGTATTACTCCTCTGGATTGGTTCAAATTATTCAAAATTTTAGAATGGCAGTTGGAAACGAATACCCTATTAGCTCATAAATTACAAAAGCCCTCTACTAGTGAACAGCACTTGATAATTTCTAATATCTTTGACTACTTTGAAACTATGCTTAGTCTGCCTGATGGACAGCTCCTTTTGGATCAATTTCCGTTGGTCTTTAGAAAATTATTCAAATTGTATTACAAATTTAGATGTTATTTGCTTATTCAAGTTACTGATAGGGATATTCCTCACGCTCTAAGATTGGAAAAAATGAAAACATTTCTTTTAATGATAAAGATATCTAAATTAAAGATGGCGGATACTCAATTCATATTTGAAGGTTTCCATGATAATGTACCTTCTTATATCGAGAGTGCGGTAGCAAACGTTGTGTATTCTCCACTTAGTAGATGTTTTAATGAAGAATGGATCGAAGCTGCTCAATCGCTCGACGGTGTTGTTAGATCAAGTCCGGAGGATGTGACTCTGTTGTTGCCTTCGAATATATCTCATGCAGATCTTTCGACCAGTGGTCCTTTGTTACCTTGTTTTGGTTGGGTAATTGAGAACTTTATGGAGGTGATTAAGTGCCCTAACTTTCATGGCGGAAACGTTAATTTTAATAAAGCTTATCTCGTATACAAAATTATTCGAGAACTAAGTATTGAGTCCGACGGTATTTCATTTGAGGATAATTTTGACCGTGAATTCGAATTTCTTAAAGAATTGAATGAAACATTGGTGAAATATCCGCACTATCGCGTTTTACCTCCTTCAACTAAAGCGCCTCTTCTTTTCCAACCATTATTGAAACGTCAACAAAAGATTTTAGCCATTGACAATACTAAGAAATCGCTTCAAAATACCAATTATGACAACCAGTCGACGAGTAGCAACAATCAGAGCGCTACTCTGGGACTGTCTTTTCTGAATAGTAAACGTCAATCTGGTATGTACAAAGCGAACTCTTCCTCCAGGTTTAAAATAAGTAGCTTGTTTGGGAAGAGTAAAAGCTCAACATATTTGGGTAGAACCGTCGGTTATGATGAATTGGCCAGTCCCCAACTTTTCGAAATGAAACAAAAGCCCTTCTTAACTATTGCTTTAAAAACTAAAAGAATCTTCCCTGTGTATTTATTCAGCTTAGCGTTCAAGGTGGATTCTGACTCCAATAGCGAAAGCTATTTATTCCAAGCAAACACGGATGATGAGTTTAATGAGTGGTTAGAGAAGTTGAATTTTGCAAAGCGGCATTGGTTTTATTCTAAGAACCTCAATCTTAGGCATCAAGGAGCTAATATCACATTTGGAGTTCCGCTCAATTACATTTGCACCAGAGATGGTTCGACAGTGCCTTCGTTCTTGGTGAGCGTTTTGAAAGAACTAGAGACGCGGGGGTTGAACGAAGTTGGTATTTATAGAATAAGCCCTTCTACAAGTGAACTTAACCAACTCAAATTAACTGTTGATAGAACCGGAAGTGTCGATTTTGAAACACAATCGTTTTCTTCGCATGCATTAACTTCGATAGTTAAGCTATATTTTAGGGAATTACCCGAATCAATTCTTACCGACAAGTTAATTTGTCAACTTTTTAATTACCAGAAGACAGTGTCTGAACACATGGACATTACCGTTTTTGTGAACAACTATAAAGCAATTTTTACCCAATTACCGGAGAACGAATTTTATATTTTAAAGCTTTTGTTTGGTCATCTTAAGAAGATAGCGGATGCCAGTGAGGAAAATAAAATGAATGCGTCAAATTTGGCCACTGTCCTTTGTCCAGCATTAACGGAGCCAAGCGGCTTGCCTTGTTTAGTTCTGAATTTTGGCTTTATGAATCCTATTGTTGAGAAATGCATTACCTTCCATGATCAAATTTTTGGGAGCGATTAATTTTAAATCTGAATACGAGTTATCTAGTGTTCAAGTTGAATTGTATAGAGTTTTATTGTTCCTGGACACTTTATTCAAGTTTACAATTTGCACTCTGTATATTTACATATATATATATAGATAAACTAAAAGTTTACAATTATTTTATTATGTACATTTAGTGCTTCTTTATAAATCCATTATTTATGTCACTTTTTCTTTTTTGAATGGCTCCGAGCTTCGAATTGGACTCCTTCATTTTCTTTTCTGTGCTCTTGTTCATGTCCTTTGTCATTTCATTCCACCATTCGCTAACTGTGGTGGGCTGCTTTTGTCCTGTGTTCGACCTAGGTAATATCGCTGGCATCTTTGCAAGTTTTCTGAAATGTCTACTCCGTAAAAGTAATGTTTGAACAATAGCGAAGGCTGAATTTGCCGCAAAATAAAGAACGACAGCAGCAGAAAGTTCTTTCGTAATGAAAATGGAGAGAATAGGTACAAAGGTCAACACTTTCTTCATCATTGGATTCATAGCTGCTGCCCCTGTTTCACCACCAGATCTAACCATTAGTATAACAAGTCCTGCTGTTATCATTTGCAAACCACAGTAAGGATCTACAGAGGTCAAGTCGTTAAACCAAGCATACCCTTGGCCTGAAAATCCTTCTACTGGATGGTTGGCCATCTTCCTTAAACCTTGAAAGAATCCGTAAGCTATAGGTAGTTGTATCACAGGAAAAAGCTGATGGGTCATATGAAGATCATATTTTTTAACTACTGCTTTTCTACCTTGTGCAGCTTTGTACTGCTCCAGTGGATTTTCCGCTTCCTTCATCGCATTCATTGCCTGATCTAATTCCGGTTTGGCTTTCGCCATCTTAGCTCCATTTATGGATGCCTTCACATATAAGGGAAACAATACTGCTCTAACACCCACTGTAGCTACCACTATGGTCACCCACCATGGTAGTCCTGTGTATACGTGAGTAAGTTCCAAAAGTCTTTCTATAAGTGCCGTGGGTCCATATCCGTTAGCCATGCCAATTGAATCCAAATACCCAAGCTGATCTGACGTCAATGCCTCGGTACCATTATCCACGTTTTCAAATGAAGTCAACTTATGTTGTATTTCTGGTGTTTCTTTAGACAAATTGCTAACTGTGGAATTACCTCGCGCAATATTGACTCCCTTGTTACCGAAATTTCCACATCCTGGTAAGTAATTATACCTTGATGCTCCCCTTAATGCACCTCGATGCCTCAAACCTATTCTAATCATTATATTCAAATCTATAAGTGTTAACGGTGGTCAAATTTTTCATTTTATGTCCCGATTATGTAATCCTATGATTTCACCTCTTCAACTCTTCAACTCTGCTAAGATATATGGTTCAAGAAGAGGCTAGTAGACTTCAAAAGTATGTATTATGTTGAGAAATGTGACGATAAAAGGACAATGGTTTAAGCGCTTTCGTCTTGGGTTTTTATTTGTGTCGAGAATCGGTATAATTAAAGGAATTCATGGAAGCAGCTTTATCTTATTGAAAAATACATGTGCCTTAGCAGATGTGAACAATCAGCAAAAAGAATCAGTTAAAGAAAAGAACAAACTAGACCGTAACAATATACTTCACGGCTTGTATTGTAAGCTTTCTCGAGCTTTGGGGGTACCTTACGAGGTGGTGGTGGAAAAATGCAATAAATTTAAAGGACAAAAATCGACACTGCTGCTTATATTAAATGTCCAGTTGCAATTGCTTTTGGCAGAGGAAGAGAGAAGCTATACGGAAATTTATCGGTTTATTGTTAGCAATTTGCATGAGAACTTAAGTAACGAGCTATTGCAAGTTTTCGTGTATAATCTTGTTCAGAGCGAATGCATGAGTGAGGTGACCACGCTTATACATATTTTAACGGTGACCCAACCAGGCTTTGTGATAAGCAACGAAATCATGTCATTATATCTTTCTAAAGCATGCGAACTTAGTCATTATCCCTCTTCATGTCTATTGTACCACGAAATTATCGATAGCGAAAAAAAATATCAGGATGAGTATTCAGGGTTTGAGTTACGGAACAATTACGTTCCGTTTCTTGTTTCGCCTCTGGCTCTAGAGGGGCTCGCGATTACATTTCTGCGTAATAACGATTCTACACGTGTGCTCGGTGTTTTTGAATACTTTAAGCGCTTTTATTCTTACTTGGGACATGCTAATACCTATAAAGCTTTACGCATTGCAATAGTGGAAGCTTATAGCATTGAAGGAAACTTTGGGGATGCCATTTCAAACTTTAGAAAGCTTGCTTTCTCTTTTAGAAATTATAGTGAAGGACCTAGAAACAGGAAAGCTGCGAAAAAGGCGATCTTCAATTATTTCCGTTTTAGAAGGGATAACATCAAACACAGCTTTTTGGATTCAACAGAATTTTTAAATGAAGATTTACAAACCCAAATCGATAAACTACAAGATGAATCTGCAAACGTGAATAATTTACTTCAATTTAAGCCAATTACCGAACGTAATGTATATTTGTTTCCTGGCATTCCAAAATCGGCCCTTCTCAAAGGTAGTCTTTCTTTGAATGACTTGCCTAACTTTAGATTACTTATGAAGATAAACGTAGGGCGGATGTTCGAACACTCGAGTCATCAAAATGTAACAAATTTGTTGAATTTTGTATCAAAATACCATATAACCTTATCCTCATTTGTGATTGATGCGTTATGTGATTTAGGACTTATTCAGGAAGCGGCGCTGGTTTTGATACAATTGAAAAGCCATTTGGCTTATAAAGAAAATCCGAGAGTGGTCTATGTCATTCAAGAACAAAACGCTATAAAATTTTTCCAGGCCTGTAAACAGTCCATTATTAGTACCCAAGACAATGTCATTTCCAAAAATAACAAAGAGGTACTCCGCTTAGCTCACGATGTCAAGAATTACGTCGACGATTTGCACCTTGAATGTAGTTTTATGAAAAGATCAATTAAGTTTCATGCATCATATCTTTCTGTTCTTCTTCACGATGGGGACCCCACTTTTGACAAAGTATTTCACTTTGTTGATAATAATATTGCTTTAAATGGACAGATGCATCTTCTACACTTACCAGAAGACGATATTCAACGTTTTAGGAGACTTCGGGATACAGAGAATACAAGTGTTCAACAAAAGTCTATTATAAATAAGATATTAAGGGAATAAAGCTTTATATATAATCACAGATAGCATTAATTCATCCTTGGATCATTCATTTTATGTATCTTAATATCCTTTGCATTTAAGTCTCCTACCATGGCAATGTCTTGAGGTGTAACAAATATCGATTGGGATTTTGGGTATTGCCTTAGTTCACTCAATAATAACTTTAAGCTAATAGTCCGATTAACCGAATCCATAAACACATCAAATTCGTCCAATCCTCTAATTTTTGTATCCATCACCTTCCATATGGCCAATAAAAGAGCAATTTGAGTAAAGGACTTTTCACCTCCTGATAAAGACTCAACCGTCCTTTTTTTAATATCGCCCTTCGTTTGGACAAGCATGACGAGTTTCTTATTCGAAAATTCGAACTTGAGTTCACCTTTGAAACCACGCAACGCTAAAGACCTTTCAAAGGAAGATGCGGCTTCATCAATGCTTTTCAAAATTGTTGTCTGCATGTAATTAAATCTGGTATTCAAGTCATTCGCCAAAATTCGTACGATCTTGTCCATTTCTATTACTTGTTTTTCTATGCCTTCTTTTAATGTTTTGTTGTCTATTAATTCTTTCTGCATATCTTCATAGGACTTACCTATGGTCTTCTCAGCCTCGGCTATGGCTTCCTGAGTATGCTCGTACTCAGCAGTAATTGACTCGCTTGTATCATCATCCCTTAAAATGACATCGTTTCTGGGGCATTTACTCTCTGCCTCTGATACCAATGAAGCTAATTTCTCCTCGCCCTGTTTTATTTTCCTCTCTGATTCATTGGAAATTTCCACCCGCTTACCTCTGGTTACCTCATAATGCGTTTTCTCTGAGGCAAGAGCAGAACTTTCTATGTCCAATTCTATAAGCAGTTCCTTTTTCCCATCTATTTCATCACTTTTTTCCTGGATTTCACCTTTGAATTCAGAAAGTTTATTCTTCAAGTCGATTAGTTTTTTGCGCTCAGCTTCAAAGTCTTCATTGAGTGAATCTGCCATTCCAAGCTTTCTGTTTATTTGATTTTCTTTCTCAATCCTCTGATGACTAAAAAAATCAATTTTGCTAATAGCAGCATCTTCACCAACACTATTTTCTAACCTATAAAGTTCATCAGCACATTTCCTAACGGAGTCTACGAGTTCTTGGTACTCATTTTCTATAGTCTGTCTATGGTCTTGAATGCTAATTTTTATCTCTCGTGCTCGTCTTTCCAACTTGTTAACCTTAATAACCTCGTGGTCAATAAATTTATCAATTTCCTCCAACTCCTTTGCATGGGACACAGTCCTATGTGAGAGCTTTCTTGGTTCGTTTAATCTATAATAAACTGGATCTATGCGAAAGGTGCTCCTATCGCCACTGGATCTTTGGCCAGACCTATTATTTAAAAGTGAAAAAACGCCGAGAACATTCTTCTGTGTAACAAGTTCCCTTATATTTGTCATATCGTTAGTTATTATGTTTTTTTCGATGTTATTGGTGTCTATAAGTGTGTATAGTACATGATGATTCTCAACTGACAAAATATCCAAAAAAGTGGTATGATTTTTTGCTATGCCCTCTTCATAGTCAAAACTCTCGAAGCTTCTCGTAATTATATTCTTATTGATACGGTATTTTTTTAGTAAATCCTGTAAGAGTGTCCTATCATGTTCGCTAGAAACAAGAAAGGAATCAAGAGTTCTCCCCAAGGCTGTGTTCACTAAATCACTCCACTCGGAATATTCCTCTTTAACATATACATGAATCCCGATAGGGCCTATCGGAACGTGGTTCCATGATTTGATAGACTTCACATGTTGGAGAAACTCGGTCATTTTATGGCCCCAAGGAGCGTAACGATCCTTTTGGTACCTTATGGTATCTCGTTTCCTCTGACGTAAGCTTCCGATGATTTCATTGCAACTATTTATTTCCCGCTCGCACCTACTTAGCTCGGGATGTTCATTATTATTTAGTTCACTCAAAGCACTTCTTTTCTTTTCTCTATCCTGATTTGAATGTTCAAGATAGTCTTTAAGATGCTCAATGCGATCTGACAAAGATTTTCCGGACTCGCCATTCAATTCTGCTTGTCTCTTTTCTTCTTCCTCGATTTTTTGCTTAAGGTGTTCGCTTTCCATTCGAAGATCCTCGATTTCCTGTTCACTCTTTTTAATTTCACTCGCAATATCACTCGCGCTAGCTTTCGAAAACTGATAGGTGTTACGTTGTTCTTGGTAGTCGTTTTTATCTTTTTTAAGTGATTCCGTAAGTTCCTCTATTCTCTTCTCTGTGTTTTTTTTCTGGTTTGTGTGGCTGTCGGATTTCGTCTTACACCCTTCTATTTTACCATCAATGAAATTAATATCCATTGCAGCTTGGTTCATTTGGTCTCTATATTTTTGTATTTTGCGTTCTATCACAGACACGTTATACCAATATATCTTCCCATGTATATTCTCCAATTTTTTTCTCAAGCTATCTGACTTTTTAAATTTATTATACAACGATACAGCTTTTTCGTATTTCCTCAAGGAGGCCTCATAATGGGATTGGGCAATTTTCAATTTGCCTCTTACCTCAGAAATATTAACACTTGTTAGTCTATAATTTTCGATGATATTGTTAATTAGAGACCCAGCCATGAAATATTCATACTTTGCTTCATCTTTTGTTGTGGACAAAAATTCTCTTGCTTTGTCCTGTGACAAAAAAATTAAAGGATTATCAACCGTTATATTAAAATTATAGAGAATTTCATCGAGCACCGCTTTTTTAGTAGAAATGGTTTCCATGCTTTCTGATCGGACAAAGTAACCGTTGGCACCCTGCTTTTGTATTTTCCTTTCAATTACAATCCTTGATCCAAAAATGACAGGCTTATAAGCCTCAATCCCTTCATTTTTGAATACTATCAATACTCTAGCGGTAGACTTTCCGTCCTTTATCAAATCCTTTATAGAAGACCCTCTACTTGTGTCCGATGCCTTTGCTCCTAAACCCACCGATAAAGCCGTCAAAATGGCACTCTTACCTGAACCATTTTTGCCTATAATAAAGTTTATTTGCGGTCCTAGCTGAATTTCGAAAGAATCGTGGCACATAAAGTTCTTGAGCACTAATTTTTCTATAATACCAGCATTGGCTGGCTTACTAGCTGACTCATCTTCACTATTAGAATCTGTCTCGCCTTCATCGCTACTTTCAGAAGATGAATCTTCCTCTTCATTTCCGTCTCCATTCTGCAGTTGTTTTTGTCTTCTTTCTAACATTTGTGAAAAGGCCTCGGAAATAGATTGTTCCTTGGTGAATGTTAATATCAATATTTCTGTTTTTGTTATTAATGAAGCTGTCATACTTACATCTGTGTTTATTGTTTCATTGTGCTCTATATCTGACTCACCATGTTTTCTCTTAATACCTCTTGTGTCTTCGGCTTCAGACACTGTCATAACAACTTCTATCAGATAATCATACCTAAAGAATGAAGAAACGAAAATCGAAGATAAATATTACAACAAAAAAAAAATGAAAAAATAAAAAAATAAAAACTGTTATTTCACCTTATTTCATCAACGACCTTGAAATAATTCAAAGCATAAATGAACCCAAACCAGCACTTACAGAACAACTAGAAGCTACACTTACGAAGAAAAAAATAGACGTTACAAAATAGACATTAATAAATACAAGTCTCTATCACATATAGTCATCACATTAACGCATAAAAGTAAGTTGAAGTCCATTGGAAATGACATTATAATACACCTTAGGGCAACGCTTCTTCTCACTCTTTCTCCATCACGAGTCTACCATTGCACCATACCTTTATGCAATTTCTGTCATCACCGGTAAAAATCCACTTTCCTAGTAAATTAACGAGTTTTCTTTGCTCAAGATGCAGCAGAGCATGGATAGAGGGCTTAGGAAGCTGCCACTCAAAAACATCAACACTTGAACCATAGTTGCCTAGATCAATCAACTGAGCATCCCATCTCTTTCCCTTTTCGAAAGATCCTAGAGACTCCAGCATTCCTACCGCCTTCGCTCCTCCTTGAGTTGCCATGTAAAGCACATCTGCGATGGTTAGCTTCACTTCCTCTGCCTCGCTTCTACTTTCAGCTTTCATGGCTAGGTGATGAGAAACCAATAATGACTGTTTCATTACCTCGAGGATGGACGGATTATATCCCCCTGACACGTCGGTTCCAAGCGACATGTTGATCTTATCTTTGTACATGTATGTCTTGACCGGGGCCTCACCACTGGAAATGAAGGAATTAGATGTTGGGCAATGAGAAATCGAACAATTCCTAGCCTTGACCAAGTTGCGCTCAGCCTCTGAAAGGTAGATACCATGGGCTAAAATAGTTTTGGAACTTAAAAGAGAAAATTTGTCGTACACAGAGGCGTAATTTTTGCACTCGGGAAAAAGCTCCGTCACAAGTTGTTTTTCCTCTTTATTTTCGCTGATATGTGTTTGAACTGATAGCTGTAAATCATTGGCAAGCGACCCCAAGTATTGCAATAACTCTCGAGAACACACAGGAGCAAATCGTGGAGTTATCACTGGTTTCACCAAATCCTCATTTTTGGGGTTCAAATGTTCACAGCTCTTGATAGTAGCCTCCATCGACTTAGCGCAGCTAAGAACATCTTCCTGATACTGTTGGTGAACTGAATTATCATCTAGGCATACCTTACCTATTAGGCCTCTCTGTCCAAACAGCAATAAGATCTCTGCCAATAAAGTAGTCGTATCCGTATCTACGGTTGCGAAGTAGGACGCACAGGTTGTCCCACTAGCGAGACACCTTTTCACCACCTTGGTGTACACGTCTCGTGCTAGGCTGTACTTATTCTTGTTCTGATCAGTGAAGGAAGCTTCGAGAGGATAAGTATATACTTTTAGCCACTCCGAAAGTTGACTTTCTAAGCCAATCCCGCAGTTGGGATACTGTGACGCATGAATATGTGTATCGACGAATCCTGGACAAAAAAACTGTAGCGGGTTATTGCTGATATCAACGTATCTTATCTGAGTCTTATCGATGTCCCCTTTCAAGTCTCTATCTCTCACATAGAAATCTATAACCCACGAGTCGCTGTCTTCCTCTGGGAAGAAGTTTTCACAAATATAGTCGATATTGCCACATCCATCAACTCCTATCAAAGTATTGAAGCTTATTTTCAACTCGTTCAACTTAGGTGTCTGAATGAAAGTACCTCTGTAGAGGGTATAGCAAATTGGCCTAGTAGCTGCAACCTCATGTTCAACAAATGGAAGAGTCATTATGAACCTTCAGTTCATATGCCTCCTAATAAGTACTTGATATTTGAATAAGGGAATGACTTTTATTTTTATAAGTAAATCTGTTGCCAAAAATGACGGCAGACATTTTTTTATGGAGACACCGCGGAGGACATGCGAGATAACCTTACACTGACAAAATAAAAAATAAAAATAAAAAACAAAAAAATTAAAAATTAAAAAAAGAGACATACAGACAGACCTACTAATTTATGACGAAGACAGATTCTAGAAACAAACGCATTATTCTTTACAATTTCAGACAAAAGAAATCAAGGAAGTGTTTTAACTATTGAAAATAACTAATGGTGTAGAACTAATAGGGAAGAAATATCGGACGAGAACTAATAAGAAATGTTAAAGAACTAATAAGAAATGTTAAAGAACTAATAAGAAATGTTAAAGAACTAATTAAGAACTGAATGTTTTACTTTTCTCTTTTCTCTTTTCATCACCAGAAATTGTATTCTGTTTTCTTCTTTTTTTTTATAATTTTATTTTTTGACCAGCTTTCTTGTTTGTTTACCATCTCTTTTATTAGCCTTATCACAATAATCCAATTCCAACAATTCCTGCAAGTAAGGCACCCACAGAAAGCCCAACACTGTCCGCACCAGCTTGCGACATAATACCTGGTACAGCTGAAGCGGATGTCGCCCCTGGAGATGTCGCTCCAGTAGACAACGTAGCTGCGGAAAGGTCACTGACAGAATTATTGGCAGGAGAAAATCCACCGATACCGGAGCCAGAGCCATTTCCTGAACTGTTGTCAGAACCATTTCCTGAACCGCTGTCAGAACCATTTCCTGAACCGCTGTCAGAACCATTTCCTGAATTACTATTTCCTGAGGCATTATTTCCCGAACTTCCTTCTGTCGAATTGTAAGAGCCTCCTTGGGCGACAGAGGTGCCACTGCTCACGGGCAAAATGGTGAACAGACCCTCTGAGCTCTGCGAAGAGATGGCGGATGAGCTGGGGGAGCTCGACCCACCCGAAGACGACGTCGTCGACGAACTACTGTTTGACAGAGACGAGCCAGAATCCCCTGTGCTCTTTCCTTGCTCTTTGCAAGTGTTCTCCAAGGCCGAGGAAGCGTCCTTACCGCTGTCACTTGGATTGTTTGGGCAAGTACTCCTGAGACAGTCTTCAATGTCATGGTACTTCTTGGAGCAGATACAAGATAAGTCATTTAAACCACTACACTCCGACTGCTTCACTACTTTACTGACACAAGCCAATAAACAGGCCGGAGGAGTGGCCATGACACTTGTCGCAAAAGCTGCACTTATCACCAAAGACAGAAACTTCATTACTATATGGATATCTTGAAACGACTGACAGATTTTTTTTTCAAAAAACCCTTAGACGGAAATAAGCTTTCTGTCACTTTATATTAATTGTCTTAAACTTGTTCTAAATTTGGCTGCTACTACTATTTCCATTTCGCTAACAAGAATCTAGAACAATAACGAGTCTCGGCTAAATTTTTTGAGTCTCCTGCATCTCCAATAACAGTAAGAATTAGTGAAACAATTGTCCCACATGCAGATCAAAGTCGTACTTTAAAAGTCGTGTCAGTATCATTATAAGAAAGAGGAAGTGCCAACTGATCCATCTGTAGCCTAAAGTCAGCTTCTACACCAACACTTAGCTCGCTATTCAAGGCCTTGCGTAGAAGATCCATGAATGTCCTGTCCACTATAGTTACTGGTATCCGAGGAGACTTTGATATGCCGGGCGCGACTTCGAAATATTGTCTTCTTCTAGTCGCTGCAATAAGATTACCCTCGTACGTAGCAATCGAGCGATAAAGCCATATGCCGAGTCTCAAATTAGAGAATGGATTGTATATGGTAAATTCGATAGAAGTTCCTATGAGATGAGCTACTAACTCGATGACAAAAGGAGAACGGTAGGACTGTGTGTCTGTCAACAGATCCGGCTGCGAAAAGACAGAAGGAGCAAGGCGCACGCACTCTATAGTAACTTCTTGTAGTAAAATCCCTAAGGGTTCCAGCGATAGTATATCTGGAGCACCAGTAATAGAAAGACACAAATCTTCTTTCCCAAGTATAAGGTAGTTCAAAAAGTCCTGGAGCGCTGACCAAGACTCTAAGGAGTCCAAGTTTATTTCAAGAGGTATTGACATCTGGCCAGAACTTCCATTGGCAATTTCTACTTCACTGATTCTTATTGTAGCTAACAGCAAATTTTGGTAACCTAAGGCGAAGCTAGCTGTACCCCCTGGCATTCCAAAAGCGAAGTTGTCGATTGGGTTGTAAAAGCTGATGTCAAGTATTCCTTGCAACGATTCAGACGTAGAGTCTAAATATGTTATTTGCTCAACACTCATATTGCCTTTTTTTAGAATGTTTTCTAACTGAGGTGGTTCCTTTTTCCCCTCCAATGAAAACTGAGGTATTCGCAAATTACGCAAGGTAGTTGAAAACAAAGGACACTCAAAACTTATCTCTAAAATAGCGTCAATCTGAAGAGGTTGATTAGAAGTACCCCAAACATGTTCGTTTAACCAGCGGCCTATCTCTTTAGGATTGTCCATCTCCACCTCAATTCTGTTTGGATCAAGCAGAACGTCATAATTATGATGGTGGTGTCTCACATTTATCTCAGACGAATTTGATAATAATTTAGTCTTTATTATTTCTTCGCCTTTGCTGATGTTGCTAATGACCTTGAATTGTGAAATTGAAAAATCTAGACCGATAATGGGAAGATAAAGTTCAATAAATAAGTTCAAATTAAGGAGTATTTCGAACGTGGTTCTATTTTCGTTAGAAATTAAGTCTGTCTCAAAATAGTTCACGATAAATTTCTTGAATTCTGTTTTATCTTTTAGCGAAAGAGGTGGTGGCCGGATAAGAACTTGGAATTCAAACTTTGATAACATATTAAAAAGCCATCTTGGCAAATGAGTCTTATTCGCTTCATCATCGTTGGCCTTGATATATATTGCTATAGCAGTCTGATCTAATGCGTTTTTGAAGGCCTCGTTTAGGATAGACATTTCAGAATCCTGGCAAATTTGCAATAAAGAATTATCAATTTCCTGAATTACACCTGTCGCACTGAATGTAGATTTCTTCTCTGATAAAAAAACCATCGTTTCCGTTGACAAGCGACCAATTTCTCTTGCGTTCTTACCACAATCTTTGACAAAGACGGACCAGTTAATGGGCTGTATCTCCAAGTACATAGGAAACGCTTTATTCATTATTAGCTGGATGTCCATATTAATCCAGTTGGAACTTTCCTTATTCTGTGAGATCGAAATATCATTTATCTGCAATTTTGGCTTTATATTGGATCTATCAATTGGTATCGTTTTGTCGATTTTAATATTTCTCGAGATATGCATGTGAGACTTCTTTTTGACTAAGACATTTCCGGAAATCGTCACTACTAAACCAAATCTTTCGTTGTCATGACTAAGGAGTTCCGATATTATATCCTGCAAATGTTCTTCTAATACCTCGATATCAATTGCTAGGTGAAATGCCGATTTAACTTTATTTCTCGTATTCAAATCTACAGAAGAAACCATTGCTCTAGCCAGCTTGCATTTCTCTGCTAACCCACTTACATAAATATCTAGTGGACTTTTTTGCTCTAAAGTAATCCGTCCCACTACTTGCGAAACAATTTTTATGAAGGTTCTATGAAAAGCATTACCAATTTTATCGTAATCAAATAGTAAAGTCCCATCTGTAACCACACTAATTCTGTTATCCAGTAACTCGACAAAAGGGGTTCCTATCTTTTGATTCATAGCTTCTAGCATTAAGCTCTGCGACTGGTGTGTCAATTTTTGAAGCAAAATAATAACACTGAAAAACAAGAAAAAACATATTAAAAACAATACTGATTTCTTAGATCTAGAATGAATGATCTTCAAAGTTTTGCTTTGGGGAACAGACAATAGAGGCAGTGATTCGTTTGAGCCTCCTTCGTTATTTGCTGAGGTAACACTATTTTGACCCTCCAAACATGAATTCAAGGCCACGGTATTGCCCTTAAAAACCTCACTTCGTCGGTCTCCTATATCTTCCGACATTTTGAACTCATAAGGTCTGGTTCAAGAAAATGTTTACTAGTAAAACTTCTTGAATTGAATGATAAGATAACTCCAGAGTTTTTTTTTTGTTTTTCTTTTTTTTTTTTTTTTTCAGTTGCAAAATTTAAGGAATATTCCTATTGTTAACCATTCTACAAAAAACGTATCGATAACTATGAGCTTATACAAACAGACAAAAAACTTAAATATTTAACAAATCTTTAGGTCGATATATACGACTTATAAACACAGAAACTTAACTTATACAAATAATAATTATAGAGCGAAAGTTTTACTTTCAAATACATAAATGTTCCCAAAATTGAAAATTAGCGTAAAGAAGCATGGGCATGATCATGTTCTTGAACACTTGGATCAACATTTGGGTCAATATTTGGATCTACAGGGGGATGATGATGATGCATAGCAGCAGCAGCAGCAACAGCAACTTCAGTAGCGGCATCAGTATTCGGCGTGGCTTCCATCGCAGCTATAACAGAAGGATCCTGGACTGAATGGGTAGGAGAAGGGTCATGTGGAAGCAGGTGACCCAACAGGTGAACACTATGTGGATGAGAAGCTTGCACTGCATTCAGGTGGTGAGCTGGATGTTGTCCAACTATTTCTCCTGTCGAAAAGTTAGGAGCCAGGACTTGAAGGCTCAGTCCCCTGGTCACAGGCTTCTCTACCAAAGTTCTGGAGAACTTGGCCCTTTTTTTCTTCGCCGCATTTATTGCGTTCGGCTCTGGTGGATGATTATGCTCCGGATGGATCATCCTTAAAATCCATATCTCATTCAGAGAACTATCATTGAGAGCATCCTGAGCATGCTGCCCATTTAATTTATCATCTATCTCTCTACTAAATCCATCTTCCTCCGGTTTTTTGGTCCTTTTCTTGTCCTTTTCTGGGGGGTACAAGTTAGCTACCAATCTGTACCCGCATTTGTTTCTTTTGGTGTACGCCACCCTTTGTCTCCTAGATAAGTCCTTAACGGTGGTTCTAAACGATCCTGATCTCTCGCATTGGAAATAAACAGCTTTGGGTTTAGAGGAGTTTATCACAATTTTGCATTGTTCTTCGTCGTTGAGAACATTCTTAACGTATTGAACCAATTCGCGTTTATTAGGAAAAGATTTTATTATTTCATTTTCCATGTACTTCGAAGTCAAATACTCTCCATTTCCATAGTCCCCTATACCGACACCAACTCCCATATTTACACCTTGCATTCCAATTCCAGGTAACCCAATCTGGTCGGGAATTTGTTGTTGGGGCAATCCCTGATGTCCCATGCCTTGCAAGTGGCCATGGTGAGCCAACTGTTGCGGGAATATTTGAAGCTGCGGCTGGTGCTGCTGTTGTTGCTGCTGTTGCCGTTGTTGTTGCTGCAATAACTGAAATTGTTGCAACTGGGCTTGCTGGGCTTGCTGGGCTTGTTGTGCCTGCTGAACTTGTTGAAAATGTATAGCAGGATTATATGGATGCTGGTGAGTGGTGTAGCCCGTTCCATCTTCACCATGCGGTCCATCTCCAATCAATCCTGGAGCTGCCCCGACTGCAACCGCTGCCTGGTTGAAATCTGCCTGTCTGCTCATGTCGTGTTGTGTATGATGATGAGGCATCGACTGGATTTGTTGATGCTGCGGTGGCGGAATATGATTCGCAGTACTCATTGTAGATCTTTCACTTGAAGTAGAAGGTCCCAGCATCTTTTACACTTCAGTTAGCTCTTAGATACTGATTGATTAACTATCTGTAGGGTTGTGAATATAAACAACAATCCTGCACATGTAAGAAGTCTACTTTAAACAGGATTTTGAGTTTGATGATAGTTCACCAAACTTTGCAGATTAGCTTTTTTTGCATGTTAGGTTACTTGCGGGTTGGATATTTACAGGTTACATACCTTTAGTCTTGCGTTTTACAGGTTATCTCTGCAGAGTGAGCGGACTACTACTACTAGATACTAGCGGGGGATCTATAGACAGCGTTTGCTATTAATGAGGTTGGAACACATTTAATAGTACTTTAGGGGTTGTATGAGTTCTTTACATTCAGGCTTAATACGTATATCAAAAGACGTAGACTTGTTTTTTGGATATTAGAAATCTTTCGAAACAAGTGATGGAAGCCCTTTTAAAACAGTTTCAATACGAAGAGGAGGAAAAAGAGCTCCACTGGATTACTGAGTATGCTATATCTCCCCAGCTTTGCCAGATTATTGACACTCTTTATTTGTGTTTAGAATTAATAGGCGGCGTGACAACTAATGAAAATGGTGTTCCGGAACAAAAACTTCCCCTTTCCTCTCCCAAGCTGGAAGCCTTGAAGGGGACTATAACACGCCAAGGTGCTTTTATTACGAAATTCGATGTTATTGTAGATGACAAGTACTTCAACAAGTGTTTCAGCCAGTTGAAATTAGCGAAACAAGTTCGTTTGCCCCAAATGGACGCTGCTACAAAAGCAATGAAAGAGGCTATTGGAATTCTAAAGTACTTAAGGGAAATTTCATCTCCTCGTGCAGAGAAAGACAACCACCTGCAACTTATTAGTGGTTTTCACAGTTTGTTGGATCAGATCGACAATGCGAAACAGAATATGTTGCTTCCTACTGATCCCAAACTTGTATTTCCAAATCATGTCATTTCTCCTTACTGCTTCGAGGAACCGCTTAAACGGGGCTTAGCAATTGATTTCTATATCAGCCAAGCAGAAATATGCGTCGACATGAAGTATTTGTATCATGTGACTGAAAAACCCTGGGGGGAGGTATACGAAGACGGCAAGTCATACGTGGATAAGATTAGGGACGAAATGAGGCGTCCACAGACAGCTGATTATGAGCCCTCTTCCGGTCACCATCCTTCTCAATCAGTCAGTGATTTTTATAATAAATTAGAGGCCTCTTCTTCGAGACCTAACCACTCTGTCCATGGTATTCTAAAACTGTTGGTAGGGCGGAAATACAGCCCTAGAGATTATATAACCAAATGTATAACTTATGACAAGATGGTGGTGATAGTATTAAAAAAAATTGAAGTGTCTACAGCAGATCCTAATTTACTCAGTGCTTTGACCAAGTTGGACTCTCTTACATATTTAGTTGGCTCATTTTTGGACAATATGCGAAAAGTGACCCCCATTTCAGAGTGTGCCAACTCCTAGGCTCCAATTTTCTCCCTAGAAGATTTGTGTTCCAGTGTCACCGTCGTGTCTTCTTTTATTAAAAAAATTGGATAACACACGACATCACTTGATCTACAATAATGGTTGTGAGGTCCTATAACTATTTGCATGTGCATGCTGAGGAAGACTTATGAGTCTTTTGGTTATTTAGGTAAGATTCAAGTACGAAAACTTAGTTATATAAATTCAAGAAGGAAGCTTCAAACTCAAATGATACCAAAGCAGAATTATACTATACTAGCCGATAGTAGTAATATAGAAAAACCGTTATTAGATGACCGTTTGTATCGCTTGGTAAAAATCAATAAGAATGACTTGATAGTTCTTCTCATAAACGATAAAGATTGTGATAAAGCAGCGGCAGCGATGGATGTCAATGTGGGATCGTTCGCAGATAAGAATTACGGAATAAGTGGATTAGCGCATTTTTGCGAGCACTTACTTTTTATGGGAACGAAGAAGTATCCAGAAGAAAATGAGTATTCAAGTTACTTGTCTAAACACGGTGGTTATTCGAATGCGTATACGGCAGGCGAGCACACAAACTATTTTTTTGAATTAAGCTCGGAGTTCTTAGAGGGGGCCTTAGATAGATTTGCTCAGTTTTTCATCGAGCCGTTGTTTAGCGTGTCCTGTAAGGACAGAGAAATTAAAGCAGTCGACTCGGAAAACAAGAAAAATTTGCAAAATGATTTATGGAGATTCTACCAATTGGATAAACTGACAAGTAATCGAGCACACCCTTACAGTGGTTTTTCAACCGGTAATTATCATACCTTGCATGAATTACCAGCACAAGCAGGTTTGGACGAGCGAGCAGAATTAATAGAATTCTATAAGAATCATTATTCAGCAAATTTAATGAGTTTGGTAATATTAGGCAGGGAAAATTTAGACACTCTAACGAACCTTGCGATAGACAAGTTTTCTAATATACCGAATCCTTTTTATGAAAGACCCAATTACAACGGAGCACTCATTTATGGACCAGTGCAGTTGAGCAAGTTAATCAAAGCTAAACCTATTCGGGACGCCCATACTCTAGAGCTCAGCTTTATGATTCCGGACGATCAAGAAAGCAATTGGGAGTGTAAGCCTTCAGGCTATTACTCCCATTTATTGGGGCACGAGAGTGCTGGATCAATTTTGTTTTATCTTAAGAAGAAAGGGTGGGCTAACGAAGTAGCAGCAGGTGGTATGAAAGTTTCTCAAGGTAATTCTGTTTTTAGCATTGTAGTGGACATGACCCCTGAGGGAGTGAAAAACTGGGAAACTATTGTGGTTCATGTTTTTGAATATATAAAATTAGTATTAAACGAAGAACCACATTTTTGGTTGTGGGATGAACTCAGAAAAATGGCAACAATAAATTTTCAATTTAGACAGAAAATGGACAGTTCTTCTACAGTTCTGAGGTTGAGTTCTCAGTTATATAAATACGTTCCCGAAGGATACATTCCTCCTCAACACTTATTGGATAGCGGTATTTTGGCACACTTCAACAAGGACCAAATCAAAAAATACGGAAGCTACCTCAACAAAAACAATTTTAGAATTTTGTTAGCTTCTCCAACACTTGAAGGTCTTGATCAAAAGGAAAATTGGTATGGCACAAGTTATTCATATCAGGATATTCCTAGTAATTTATTACAGTCGTTAGAGTCTGTCAATTTGAACGAGAATTTCCATTTACCACACCCTAATGAATTTATACCTTCTCAATTTTCAATATTAGGTAAGAAGTCAGAAAGTCCTTTGAATCATCCTTATTTGATAAAAGATAATGAGAAAGTACAAGTATGGTTTAAACAGGACGACCGATTTGAAGTGCCTAAGGGAAGTATTGAAGTTTTTTTACATTTGCCAAGTACTATCAGAGATTGTAAAACGTCGCTCTATTCTACATTATACAATGAGTTGTTAAACGACGATTTAAATGAATTGGTTTATTATGCTGCACTAGGAGGGCTATCTTTTTCAATTGACCGTATGCGTGATGGCTTTTTATTAAAAGTAAGTGGATATAGTGACAAAGCACAGCTATGTTTGGAAAGTATATTGACCAGAATGAAAAATGTTAGTTTCAAGAAAGACAGATTCGACATAGTCAAACATAAGCTTTACCAAGATTATAAAAATTTTGGACTCGAGGTACCCTATTTACAAGTGAGAACACATCTTACCACATTTTTGAATGAAAAGACTTATTCTGTTGATGATAAACTTGCACTTTTAAGTGGAGACTCAAATTATGATGAATTTTTAGGATTTGTGGATAGAACTCTCTGGAAGCTGGGTGTGTTCAGTGAAATCTTGATTCATGGCAATTTTCTGTTGACGAATGCATTTTCTATTTCTTCAGTAATCGAAGACTTTTTTCAGGATACGGATAAAATATCTTCAGATAAGAAAGAAATTGAACGGATAACTAAGCAGCGCTCGTACGTAGTGCCTCCTGGAGAGTGCGTGAAACATGATGTTACCTTGAAGGATAAGGATAACGTTAACTCATGTATTGAGTATTTTATCCAAATTGGTGATCTTTATAACGATAGACGTTTAAAGGTTCTAACAAATCTCCTTGCTACTGTTGTTCAAGAGCCTAGTTTTGATCAATTGCGGACGAAAGAGCAATTGGGGTATGTTGTGTTTGCAGGACTTCGCTTAACTAGAACTAATTTCGGACTTAGGATATTAATCCAATCTGAGTGGCTGACGACGTATCTTGAGTACAGAATCCAGGAGTTCTTGGCTCGCTTTGTTGACCACATCTTGTATGAATTTGACGAAAGTGCGTTTGATCTGTTTAAACGAGCTCTTAGGGTGAAAAAGCTTATGAAGCTCAAAAATATTAGAGAGGAATCAGATAGATTTTGGGGTGCAATTACAAATGGTTATTACGACTTTAACGAAAGGGAGAAGGATGTCGACATTCTTGAGACTATAACCATAGATGAGTTCAAAAATTATGTGAATAAATTTTTATCAAAAGACTCCAAGAACACATCAAAAGTTATTCTTCATTTAAAGTCCCAATGTGTGCCTAGTCTAGGCCATGAGAAAATGGTCCACTCGACAGTTAGCAATTTTCTTTATCGTTATAAGTTTCCGGAAGTTCCCGAGTTGAAGCAATTAGTAGACCAGTCCATCTATCAACCTGATCTGCTAGTAGACAATATTGAAACCGTAATGCGTAAAAATGGATTGAGTATCTCTACGGCACAAGAAGAAGAGTTGGTGGAGACTTTGAAGAACGGCCTTGATCGCCAAATTCTGGCTTCACTCCCACAAGGCGAGTTGCATACTATAGAAAGCTTCAAAAGTAAGTTTCCAACTGGGGATATCCCTAGACCAGTTCAACCGCTTTCTGACTTTTACCTTCCTCAGCATGAGGAAACTTTTCATCTCTGAAATATAGATAAATTAGATCGAGTATTTTTATGTGCAGACCAGTATTATTAGTTTAGAAGTTATATGATAATAAAATATTCAGAACTAAAAACAGGAAAATGACGTTGGATCTATCCAAAGTAAGTGATACTTACTTTAACAAGTTATTTGTGAATAAGGGTGCACCTGCGGACAATGAGATGAAAGCAAAGGTTCTTTTACTAGATTCGTATACTACATCGATTATATCAATGTGCTATAGTCAATCTCAATTACTTCAAAATGATATAGTACTTATAGAACTAATAGATAAGTACTCTTTTCTAAGTACTATGAAGCACCTAAACTGCGTGATTTATATCAAACCTTGCAAAAATTCTATTCGACATTTAGTAAATGAGTTGAAAAGTCCCCATTTTGGAAGATACAATTTGTATTTTAATAATACAGCGAGTAAGGGACAGTTAGAGGAAATTGCCGATGCGGACGAGTTTGAGCTTGTGGATCAAGTAGTAGAGCTCTACCAGGACTACTTTATTGTTAATAACAATCTATACACCACAAATGTGTCCAATTCTGAGGAAAACGCAGTTCTCGACGAATCGCACAGTTTATTAAGCTTACTTTTAGCAATCAAGAAATGCCCGATTATCAAATACGAAGCCAGTTCGATAGATTTGAAGAGGTTAAGTTCAGAAATAGTATACTATATCAATTCGAATTCAAATAATAATTTATTTGAGGATTTAAACAAGGAGTCAGATATTCCCCCATTGCTTTTACTTCTTGATAGAAGAAATGATCCAATAACTCCATTGATTACACCCTGGACTTATCAATCGATGATTCATGAGCTCATAGGAGTTGAAAAGAACGTGGTGAACTTGAAGGACAGTGGCGAACAAGTCGTGCTAAATGAAAGTCAAGACTTATTTTTTCACGACTCAAAATATTTGAATTATGGGGAGCTCACTGACAAATTTCAGAACTACGTGGACAAATATAAGAGTCAAACGCAGCAGACATCTGCTGATAACTTGAAAACTCAAAACCTTTCGGAATTGAAAAAGGTTTTAACTAAATTCCCCGAATACAAAAAGATGCTGAATAATATATTAAAACATCTTAATATCATAAGTGAATTAGACAACAAAATATCTGTACAAAACTTGTGGGAAATCAGCGAACTTCAACAGACCATAGTTTGTGATTTAGATAATCACCAGGCAATTAAATCAAAAATGCTAGAGATACTAGACAATAAATTCGTCTCAACTGTTCATAAAGTGAAACTCATTTTGCTATATTCATACAAATTTTATTCAAATAAGAAAGAGATGCTGCTTTTTATATCAAAGTTAAAAGACCCGTCTATTACTCAGCCATCTCCTACACTCTCCCAGTTGTCTTTAATAAATATTTTTGGAAAGCAATTTGAACGGCTGGCGACCGGTTTTTCTGATAGCGGCGGGAACAATATCGGAGCCATATTTAATAGCAAGCGGATTAATATCAGCCTGCTTTTCAATTCTAGACAAAATAGAGGAACGAATAACGTTTTCATGCAATATATCCCAAAATTAAATAATTTGTTAGAGAAGATAATTAACAAAAGTACAACCAACAATAATGATGGCGAAGAAACAAAATTAACTACGTTGACCCCTGATGCAGTCACCAACCAGTATGGACTCGATAGTGAACAGGTTCAAGATGTCATCATCTATATAAAAGGAGGCGTCTCCTATGAGGAAGCTAGATTAATCCACGATCTTGCCATCACAAACCCCAAGATTAACTTACTAATAGGGGGGGACAATATCTTGAATAGTGAGCAATGGTTGAATAAGCTTTATGATATGAACAATGAAAACACTCAATCAGCGTGATATGTTATCCTATAGGGCTTGGGGAAATTCATGGTGCGTACTTTCCATATTTCTGTTCCCATTGAAGTATTGCCTCTGTCAAATTTTCCATAGATTTTATGTTCTCATTGTAACCAGCAACTATCTTAACGCTACCTTCATCCAACTTGTCTCCGTATTTAAATATTTCCAGTTTACTCAAATTGTCTTCTTCTAGTTCCATTTGTGATCTTCCAAGCCACTCCAATATGGCACCTATTCTCTTCCTTAGTTCATAAATTGATGACTTTTCATTCACATATCTAGGCTTTGACCGTTGATTAAGCATTTCTTCTCTAGTCGGTTGATCTCGAGAGTGTGCACTATTGTTGGATTTCTCGCCCTTCGATTTTCCATTCCTAGACGAGACCTTCTTGTCCTTACTATTCTCATTACCGCTATTTGTGTTCCCCGTATCATTACTACCAGATTCGTGATTTGAATTGTCGTCCTTTTCCTGTTTTGCTTTTTTGCCTGATTCAGCTGGGTATTCATTTTTATTTCTCTTAGACTTGCTTGGCTTTTTATCTTGAAGAAGTCCACTTTCTTTAGCACTTTCTTGCAAAGCTTGTTGCAATTGCTCATCCTGAGAGTCTTCTAGCATCCTCCTCTCTCTCCGCAGATATTTTCCATAATCTGGAGGTGGCGTGGCAGAATTATTGGATGTTCGACTGGGTCTATTTTTCTTTTTTTCATTGTACTCCTCCGTTTCCGCGAGTAGTTCTTTACGTCTTATATTTACTGGCTTGTATAGAGATCGCTTTCTTTCACCATCTTCTTCCACGATTAAATGAGACTCAGGTTTACAAATTTCACACAAGTATTTGTCAGGTACATCTTCATTGGTGAAAAGTCCAACACAATACCCATGTTGCCAAACGGAGCAATCGTCGCATTGAATGAATAATCCTTGGTCAATCTTGATTCCATATTTATCTGATAATAATTTTTGTAACTTTGGGTTTATTCGTTGAATATTAATCTCCTCTTGTCCACATATGCATCTTGTCACTTCTTTTTCCTCATCTACGGCATCGTCCTCTCCTGCCTCATAATTATTGAAACCTCCAACTTCTGGATGCTCTGAATTCTCACTGTCTTCGTTGTGTGACCTACTCCTAGACTTGAACGACATCATTCATAAATTCCCTACGACAAAACTTTTATTATAAATGGTAAAGTAGTTATTGTAAGTACTTGAGTCGTCTTGATAAACTACTAATGCACTACTGCATTAAAACAGGTTAACCTTAATAATCAAAAAAAAAAAAAAAAAAAAAAAAAGAGTCCTACCAATAAATAGTAGACATTTCTGAACATAATAAGATATTCCAAAAACTAGTCACTATACAACATAACTTTTACAAAGAGATGTCCATAATACCGTTCCTATCAAACAAGCAAGGACATCTGATATATGGATCCATTTCGATAAAATTCTCGGCTAATCTATAGTTGAGGTCAATTTTATCGTTCAAGTACTTTGAACTTACTTCAGAGTTCGTGGATTCAATCCATTTCCTAGTAGTTTCAAGAAGCAATAATAGTAAATGAGATTTTTGGGCACACAATTTGTGGTAGTAAGCATCTTTTTGTTTGGGAGGTCGTAAGTCCTTTCTGGATGGCTCAATATAATCGCCATTGTAATCACTATTTCCACCCATGGCCTTTGGAATATACTTGAGATCGATGAACTTAGAGGCTTCTGTAGCAGTTTTACAAAAGACTACCTTTGCAGCGACATTTGGATCTAACCAGTTTTTAATAATACTCCAAACTTTGGAAAAAATCCATGGAGCATTGAAAATTACAATCTTCTCTAACGTCTCGGGATAATGAGCTTCGAAGATTTCGCAAAGAAACTTAATCCCAGAGTAATCAGCATTCTTTAAAGTAAAACCGCTCAAGTCAAAGAACAAAGTAAACAAGTCACTCGAGCAGCTCACCTCTTTCATCTTCAACAGACACCACTCTACTAGGCATAAGGCGTATCTTTGCAATTCCCGAAAAGTTGAGTCAGAGCCAAAATGTAAGCCCGCCTTGAAAAAGAAAATATTGTTTCCATTCTTATCATAGCCATGAAGGAATGCCTTCTTCCTCTCAAGATTCTTTATGAATCCTTTGTCCTTTCCACTAAAGAATGGCTTCGCGTCTGATTCCAAAAGCCACTCAAGAACCAGCACTTCACTTTCTCTCCAGCTCAAAGACTTGAAAAACATTGCCATCGAATCCTCCACGGAAAACTTTCTCGCTCTAACGAAACGCAATAAGAAATTATCGAAAGCATTATGCCTCTGCAAGAGCACAAAGGCCTTGAAGCAATTACGTGGCTCGTATTGTTTAAGAAAAGGTAAAATATCCGTTTTCGTTTGTACACTCTTCTGTGTCTCATTGGCGTTCTCATTCTTCAACGTTGATTTCGCAATTCCATTGTTACCATGTACCAATTTATTTGGTAATTTAACCTTTCCTTGGTAATTCATCCTAAAATAACATAATTCGTCTTCCACGTTGCTTATAACTGAGGTAGTCGCCGTTATAAACGACTCAACCGAAGCGCCATCGGCTTGATCATCACCATCGATGTTACTCTCCTCCTCTTCGAATTCTTCTGGATCTTTATAGATGAGTCCTGCTATCTCTGGAATTTTATAAAAATCAACGAAAATGTACTTGTAACGTTCCGAAACTTCCTTCACTGGTTGATATGTCTGCTTTCGCCCTTGTTCTTTTATTTTTCTTGACCGCAGTTTTCCCGAAACTACTTTCTCCGCTGAATTATCTCTCTTCTTGGACGACCCCCAAAATCCTTTCGATGAATTACTCGACAAGCTTGAGTTTATAGAGTCCGACCTTGTCAAATTATTTGTAACGCTGTCGCTCCCTGGCTTAAAATTGTTCGACGCCACAAAGCTTTCCTTGTCTCCTATCTCGCTATTTGGAATGTCCAAGTCGAATCCAAAGTACTTCAATAAATAAGCCCAAAATTGCTTTAAAACAATTTCCTCATCTGCTCTAAGTGTAGTGATTCTTGACAGTCTCTGTTGTGGCATAATTAAATAAAATCCTTTCCTTCTTTGGCGCTTAAGCCAATAAAAATAGGCGTAACTTCCGCTTTTTTAAAAAAAAAAAAAAAAGTTAGACTAAAGTTATAAAGTTACTAAGCCCGAATAAAACAACCCCCTCCTCTTCCTAGAATGTTTCTCTTCCTTCGCTTTAAGTACTTACGAAAGAAATATTCCAATTGCTTTTCTGAAATTCCCCCTCCTCTCATAAATACGCTTATTGTGGGGTGCGCTATCATGCTCATCACGTGAAATTTTTCGGTCTTGTGCTCAGGTCAATATTCTCCTCCTTTCAGACAGCATCCATACATTTTGCTTACTAAAAAAAAAAAAAAAAAAAAAAAAGAAAAATTAGCAGCTACTGCTATTAAAGCCAATGAACGCACTGAAGAGTTTTAAGGGCCAAGAAGGAGGCTGCTCAACAAAGAGTTAAAAAAGGCAAAACTTATTTTACGAGGTAGGGAATTTAGCGCCACTAGGAAGTAGCGCAAATAAGTGACTTCTATATGACGTGAAAGATGTAAGTAAAGGCATATGCTTAGAGACGTGCTTTTTGTATACATGATTACGCGAGTTAAATACAAAAAGAAAATATAAACAGCTATCAATCTAACGTAAAACCGGCAAAATGGCTTCCACACTACCTTCTCCTTCTTATTTGAGCAATTTTCCGATTGAACGGAGGAGTCGAAGTTCTCAAATTTGGGGGGGCCGATGATGAGGTCGTGTGAGTAAAATTAGTGGCTTGCGGGGCACCAAACGTGAAACTTGGAAAAGAGGGGGGAGCATTTGAAGAAGCAGCCAGACCGAAGACGCCGGTAGGAGGCTGAAATTGATTGGCCACAGGCGGAGGTGTAGCAGTACTCTGCGTAGGAGCAGAGAAAGGCTGATTAGAAGCACCTCCAAATATAGATGCAGGATCGGGGGAAGGGCCCTTTCCTACCATGCCAGTGAAGTTGAAAGAAGGTGCAGTAGAAGTTCCTGGTTGGGAATTAGTTTGCCCGGAAGGAGCACCGAAGGAAAACTTGCTGGACGGAACAGAAGGAGCAGAAGGAGAAGGCTCTTTTGGTTTCGGAGGGAACGAAAAAGGTTTTGTGTAGTTTTGATTTTCGTTAGCCTTCTTTGCAGACAAAGAAAAAGCGGGTTGAGGTTGAGCACGTGATCCCGGGTGCGATTGGTCGGTAGCAGGTGATTGGGCACGTGATTCGGCTCCTTCGGATGGCTTGGTGATGGAGCCAAAGCTGAAGGGGAAGGGCAGCTGGTTGGTGTTTTTTGGAACCTCTTGAGTAGTTTTGTCGAACGACGTGCCATTTCCAGATTCCGTTGAAGGTAATGGTGTGTCTTTATCGGATGAGCCCTTGTCACCGCCAGTAAAGACTTCGTCCTTTTTCTCATGTCCGAGCCCAGTACCTGAAAAGCTAGATTGTGTCGCTTTCGAAGAAGTATCTTTGGAGAAAGAGAAAGCAAAACCGTCATTGTTAGCTTTTTTGCTCTGGTCACCAAAACTAAAGAGAGGCTTGTTGGGTTCCGGAAGAGCAGCAGCAGTGCGTTTTCTTGGCTGTTCGTCTTCACTATTTTCCTTTTTGTTCTCTGACACCTCAGTTATATTCAGTTTTTTATTACTAAAATTAAAGAGACTAGATGCATTTCCATTCCCTTGTTGCAGAAAGTTAAAGTTCCCACCGGGATGCTTTTGTTTTTGCTGTTCGTCAGCTTTAGGAGCTGGTTGCGCAAACAATGATGGCTTGCCATCCGAAGGCTCATTAGTTTTACCGAAGAAGCTTTGCTTATTTTCAGAAAATAAAGGATTGGCATGACCATTATGAGGAGCTTCTTTCAATACCTCGCCCTTGTCTTCACTCTCTTTCTGAGGTTGAGCCTCCTCCTTATTAGGAGATGGCCTCTTTTTAAAAGCTGATGCTATGTCATTTTCATTAATGGTAAAATTAAAACCCGGGCTAGGCTCTCTACGTTTGTTATCATTTTTGACGTCCCTTAATTTTATAGCATCAGCAACCTTCTGAGTATGCTTTAAAAAGTCTGGATCTAACGTTACTTTTGCCTTTTGGTTTTTCAAGAGTAACTCATCTAGGCCAGTTCTATCTGTGGTTGTTTTCATATTATTTTCGGCGTATCTATTGTAAAGTTCGTCATCGGTGTTCTCTCGTTTATTCTCTTTGTTCGTGAATTTAGGTTTATTTAAACTACCAAGAAAAGTTTTGCCCTCTATTTCTTTGCTTTTCTTGGAGTCGATGTCGTCGTAGAAAAAATCACCATTAAAGTAACCGCGACTATTCTTTGGGCGTTTCGACAAATTAGTATCAGTCTGTGCTCTTCTTTTGCGATTCAAATGACTCGATATTAATGTATTATCTAAAAAATCCTGACCATGGGTTTGCGTTGAGCTATCTGTCTTATTATTGTCATTTAGTATAAACGAGTGCGTTTCGTGTGGGTCAATCATATATTTTAGTCTGTTCTGAAGAGTCTCTGTCGTCTCAAGTGATTTCTTTATTTGCAAGAGATGGAAACGTTCCCTAGGATCTAGATTTATCAAAGGAGGTCGCACCAATCCCTCTTCACTTACTCCGTAAGAAGGTGCGATTTCAGTGTCAAACAAGTTTTCTGGATGCTCATCGGAACGGCCACTGTGTTCAACGCTAAGTGTATCCAAAATATTAAAGTTTGGGGAAGACGCTGCCGGATTAGTTACATCCTTTGCTTCTGGTTTTATTAAAGCCCCTTGGTATAATCCATTAGCTCTTTCGAAATGATTTCCTTCCTTTACTTTATTCTGTAAATTCTCATAGACCAGATCAGTATGCAAACCAGAGCCAGATCTTGGAATACTATCCGCCCTCGGGTACTTTTTATCCCAGTTACCATTCCTTTCAGGAAAGTCACTTACCAAAGGATTGTTCTGTATTATTGAAGCAGTCTGATCATTTAGATTAGAAGTACTTTTTGTAGATTTTTTTTGGGACCTCTCGACCAACGACTTCGGCAAGAAATATTTCAAAATTCTCTTTATGCGACCTTCATTTGAATCAGTCGAATCATCAGAAAAAGAGCTAAAGCCTCTTTTTCTTTGATCCACCATACTTTTCTAGATTCAAGTATGAACACTCGTGTATCTTGTGTATATATATATATATTTTTTTTTTTTTTTCTTTCGTATCGTTAGCTATATTAAAATGCACACGACATTACTTAATGCTAATTTACATAAAACCATAAAATTACAAGCTATCACCAAGTGCTATATCTAGTACTATGTCTTGATAGCATCGCCTTATCCAAAAAATGATAGAGCAAGATTTTTCAGTGCGACCTGGGGACATTCTCTATCTATTTCGTCGACCTCTTTCACTAGCTCAAGCATACTATTTTCACCGTAGTTTACACCATATTGAGCATAAATAGGGATAAAACCTTGTATCCAGGCATCAATAATCCTTGCCCGTTGTTTTGTACCTAGTCTGGATATAGGAAATTCCCCATGTTTCATGAAAGCAACAATGTCTATAATGATATGGTGTTTACTCAATACTGTATTAACAATTATGGGAACTAGGGACGATAAATTCGTCGATCTCATGGACTCACAAACTACAATAGTATAGTCCGCGCATTTAAAAACGCAAGAGCCGTTTCGATATATATCTGCATGGCAAGATTCGATGGTATTCTCAATGTCTATAGGAAAATGATGTAAACCCATCACTTCAAAGGTGTCAGCAATTCTTCCTAGAATGAATAGTGGTTTAAAAGACGCATGTATAGGACTGTCCTCTGTATTGCTGTCTTTCCTAGTAATTGAAACCGTATGCAAAAATCCCAAGTCTCCAGTCCTTAAATAAAAGACATTTGGATCACCGTCCTCAATCCTTCCAGCGAACTGCAAAGATTGAAATCTATCAGCAGGACCTTTAGGTCCATTAGTAAAAGATTTCACATTCGCCTCTGAACATACCCAAATTTCTCCGAACTCACCTTCTTTACAGATTTGTCTAGTTTCGGGGTTAACGATCGCCACTTGAGTACTAACGGGAACCATTCCAGAATCTTGTAAATGTAACGCATTAACTACCTCAGACTTATTAACAGTCGAAACGTATCCTTGTCTTAAGGCAACTGGATCTAAAAACAAGTCTACCGGAGCAACGGTCATGTAAGACCTTGTCGAGACGAAAGGATTGAAAAAATGACAGTAAACAGAAGACATCGAGGATACGTTCAAATTCGTTGGCTGAAATGCTTTTGCTATCTTCCTCAACATATTGATTTCGATTCTTCCCTCGCTACTAATCATCATATTTTTTAGATGACTTAAACTGAACCCCTTCGGACTGAATTTTATGGCTGCGTACTTCAACATCTGTTCGGTCACAAATACATCTTTTATTTTGTAACGAGCAAGTGAATTGAAAAATGCCATTGGATTTTCTGCAAATGTTACAGGCGAACTCAAATACGTTGTAGTTCCTAGGTAGACACCAAGAATTGCAGATTGCATGAAGCCTATACCGGCAGAATGGCGGACACACCCTACTATGTTCGATTTTGAATTTAAATTACATGTTTCCTTGAAAACCTTGCAAATTCCCAAAATATTTCTGTGATTCAAAGCAGCAGCGACCCGGTAATGATCTGAAGTAAAATTAATCCACACCATTGCTATCGAGTTATCATCACGGAAATTGGCTTCCAGTTGATAACGTACGATTTTTGACTTCAAAGTGGATAAATTAGAAACTTTGCTTAATTTAGCCGTATTCTTGATCTTTTGGACGTTCCACTTTTTGGAATTCATTTTCTTCAACATGTCAGAAACAGGACCATTTTTCAAATATTTCTCAACATCCTCATTGACTAATACCTCTCTAACATCAAAATCTTTCACAACACCAACAAACGCAGGAAAGTCTTCTCCTATTCTATTTGAATCAAATGGTAACATTGGAATAGGTATTATCCCGCATAAAAAACATGCATATACAGCAATAACAAATTCCTCTGACAATGAATACATCAAGATAGCATAAGAACCAGACCGTAGTGGAGCTTTGTCAATCAAGTATTGACACACAGCATAAATCCTATGTTCAAACTTTTTCCAAGTTAAAGGTTTAGAATTCACTTTTCCCAAGTCAATGCTCTGAAATGCGACTTCATCGCCTTTACTGGCCACCCTAAATTTGAGTAAATCCACTATCGATTTGAAGTCACTGACCAAAGCGCCTGTCTTATCGTCAACTGACTTTTCTCTAAAATCCACAGCAGAATACTGCTCTGGGCACCCTTGTAAACGTTCAGTTCTTAACCATGAGCTGTAGGGAGACCATATACCACCAAGTATATCTTCACCTCGAGGAATCAGACCAAGCGACTTCTTCATAAAGAACTTTACAAAATCACCTTTCAAGGTGCCTTCTAAAAATCTTTTTTTACAGAGCATGTTTGCTATTTCTTTTCCACCACTTCGCATGATTTTCGGTAATGTGTCACAGTCCACAATCAAGACGCAGTATAATCTTAATTTGTGATATCGAAATAAAACATCAAAGCACTGTTGTGCAATGACATTCAAAGCTGGCTCATTTAAAGGAATTCTCTCGACAAATTGGTTGCTTTCTTTATCGTTGGTAGAGTTGGCCACATTATTAGGAGCCTGGTGTTCATCCACAGCTACCCTTACCCTTTTAATCACTTCTGTCTCAACGATAGCAACAGGCAAATATTCATTTCCAACAAAAATATCAAACATCGTGCAATCGTATACGTGTCTAACGTTACTTGCCAAAGTGGTTAGCAAATGGGAAGAATAATGATTTCTAGTACCATTTGCGGATGTCAATGCCGAATTTTTTTTATCATATATTTTGTAATCCAACCATGTTATCTTCTGTCTTATTCTGTCTTCATATAAACCCAAGATGTAAACCTTACCCCTGAAAGTAAAACCAAGAAGACCAGTTCTAAGGAACTCAGTATCAAGGAACCCATTTTCGTCACGACACCTAGCATGGAAAATCAGCTTTGTCTCCTTCTTTAATTCGAAAAATTCAGAAGGTAAACATGCACTATTTATCCAAATTTCACCGACTTCCCCTTTAAATACTAAGGTCGACTGTTCAGGATTTACAACAGCTACCGTTGCGTCTGGTATTGGATAACCAAAAGAGTCCACTCTGAGCGCCTCGGGAGAATTATCATCTGTTGACGGATTTATATCAATAACTTTCAAGACATTCCGAGATAACGCCTCTTTATCAATTGAAACTGACGACAATTCCCCTGGGTCGGTATCATCGAGATCAATATCGCTTTTAGTTTTATCCTTTGTATCTATCCAGTCTCTCAAAGAAATTACCATCCCACCGTATTCGCTAAGAGTGAGCATGGGAATTATAGCATTTTCCGGTTGTCGACATCCCAATGGTCGAAGATATCTTTGACTTAATATTTCTACAAATTCTCCATCTAGAGTTAGAGCATTTACTAAAACCCATTTAACAGACGAAAAATCCACCCTTTGTGTCTTTGAAAAATTTCTAGTAATATTTGGAGAATGTTGATAATCGTAGGTGACCCTCTTAAGGCCTATATAATCAGCTAGCAAAAGCGACGCTCGTATTCTTGTTAACAAATGTGCATACAAACCTTGAATCTCCATTACAGAGGGAGAAGCCCACACCAATTTGTTACCAGAATACACTGTAAAAAAAACGCCTGATATTAGACCAATAGAAAACCTCATGTCTAAAGTCGCAAAAAATATTTTCTTCCTCCTATCAAACCCCTTAAAACTTCTTGAAATAGTTCCACCAGCATCGGGTAAACTCAGCAAGGAATTATCAAGACTTAACATCTGATGAGCAATCGTGCTCCTAGTCATAACAATACCCCTAAGAGCGCCTATCGGAGACCTTGAAAACTCAATGTATGCTTTACTTTCTGGATTTAAAATTTTATTTATCTGTTTGGCCTTCGAAAGCCAAGTAGTAAGCACTGATCCCTTAGCTGAACCCATATCAGTCGTACGCCAACGAGTTAATTTGTTCGGCCACGTTATTTTCTGACCCGATGCATTCAATTTATCTAAGTCTTTATTAACAGACTCTGAAAAGAGTACCAATTTGGTAGATGCTGCCTGCATAATTTCGAAGACCTCAGGTATTGAAATATCTTGATGAATTGGAATTGCAGGCACCCCGGCCATGAGGCACCCAAAGAGTGCAACGCAGAAATCAGTGATTTCGCTCTCTTTATATAAAAGAACCACAGTATCATTTCTACCTAAGGCCAATTTATTAATTTCAGCAGCAATCTTTACAGACTTGAGGTATAATTTTTCCCACGTTAATATAGAAACTTCTTTTCCTTTGCCGTCTAGCGCAGTAAATGCGATCTCAGTTTTGTACAACAGAGCCCTTTTTTCCAAGATACTTGACAATGACTCGTGTGCCATATGATTAGCAAATTCTGTACTCCGCGGCATCAATGGCCTCTCGAGTGGTAATGATTGAAGTTCTATGTCTGGTCTTTCCTCTTGTTGTATGCGATTCACAGATCTCAAAATCTCCTCTCTTTGATTGATATATTTCCACTGATCTATCTTGTTGTCTTCAAATTCTTGCTCCAATGTTTGTAATAAGATGGCTAGGTCTGGCGGTATATCCTGTGAAAGCTCTTCAACTAGTGCTCCTCCAGCAGGATTGGATGGTGATGTAGCCCTTATTCCTGCGCTCGTTTTCGTCGCATTACCATCTGTAGCTGACCACCTAACGATATCGGGACCTAGTGTATTATCCTGCATCCTTCCTGTGAGACCTGATGGAACATAAATTGCCAATACTTGATAATCTAAGTTTCCGATGATAAAAATGTCGTGCCTCTCTCTCTTCTTTTTTTTTTTTTTTTTTTTTTTTTTTTTTTTTTTTTTTTTTTTTTTTTTTTTTTTTTTTTTTTTTTTTTTTTTTTTTTTTTTTTTTTTTTTTTTTTTTTTTTTTTTTGAGTTAAGACTAAAAAGCTAGCAGCAACCTTTTTTTCGTCGTTTGGTATTCTATGAAGAGCATGTACTCAACGCTCTTTCAGAGAAGATGTACATTGCCTTACAGAGTCTGCTCAGGAAATTTGAAGCAACAAAGTCGTAGTGTATTCGTGGTAAGACCGGACCTTGACAAAAACTTTTCAAATAAGTTACGAAATAGAGAGAAACTAAGAAAATTCGTTGATATTGATAATGAGAAAAAGGCAAAGATAAAAGAACAGGATTACCAGAATAGATTGAAGGAGTTAAAGGCTTTGACTGAAAATGTCTACCAACTCATTAGAGACGGGCATGGAAGCGAAGTAGCAGCTAAGTCATCCGCGAAGAGCAGGGTGTCAAGTAAGAAGGCGCTTCAGCTGGGCAAAGGAGAAGCCTTTTCTGCTGAGAAAATTAAAGAAGTCGATACGCCAACAAAAATCGATCCGAAGGACCATTCTTTGGTAGTATCAGATGTAGATATGCCTGACAGTATAACCAAGAGATTAGGTTTGGCTGTGAAATACTTAGTTTCTAAAAAGCACCAGGATTGGCACATGGTATTTTATCAGTTGAGCCTTAGCGGCGGTTTAAAGGATTTGCCTCATAAAGATGTGAGGAAGTTGCTATATATAACGCCTAAGGAGGCTATACCGTCCCTTATTCCATTAATAGAAAAGCAGCTTGAGGAGGCGGGATTAGAGAGAACTTCGAAAATCATTAATGTGTTTATTCAAGGATTAGCTTCCGGACGCTCTGTCAGTGATAAAAACATGTTCTTAATCGAAAGATATTGCGATGCTTTGTCGAAAAATAGGAAAGGAAAACTTCCCAGGGAAACTTATGAGCTTTTGGTTGAAGCTTACGGTAAAAATGGTAACCTAGAGAAAATTAATCGGACGTTATCTGAGATGAAAAGCTATAAGCTTGAATTGTCGCGTAAGACATTTGCAGATATATTATCTACTTCTGTCTACAAATTAAGAGATCACAATCAGGCTGTCTCTATATTCGATTCAATGAAGTTTTTTTCCAATAAGACAAGACCAGGAACTAGAGAGTATCAAGATGTAATTGTCTCATATGTAAATAAAAATGATATCGAAAAGGCTTTGGATTTATTCCAGGATATGAATTCGGAAGGTATCTCAGCGAATGAAAAAATAATGGTAGCGCTTGCAAGGGGTTGTGCCTTACGAGAGGAGTTGCGGGTTAAAGCATGGGATTTTATTTTTGCCATATACGAATGCGGTTGGGATCCGTCTTTGCAAACTATGGAATATATACTATATTTGGCATCCAAGGATGGTGATCTCCTGTTAGCAAGAGCTATATATAGCAAGCTTAATGAGAGTAATTCAATTACAGTTAAAAGCTTCAATTTTTTGTTGTTGGCTTATTCTAAAAGCGAGGTTGGGCAAAACAATAAATTGATACAACTACCATCAATAAGTGCTCATGAGATGGGACGTACATTTAGGCGCAATTTGATAAATAGTATTAATTTTGATTATGCACTGTTACCTGCGGAACAAAAGATCCCATTTTTGCCTTTAACTGACTTGATCAACGTCAAGGAAATTTTATCCGAAGCTACCGCTATTTGGAAGCATGCTATTTCGTTCAGACCACATTTAATTAATGTCAACACAGTCACCACTTATTTGAATATTTCCGCAATAATGGGAAGTCTAGAAGACTTTATTGACCGTTATGAGTCATTCACTTACTTTGATAGAACCGGTCTCGCTAACATCCACATTCAATCTTCTAAAGAATCTGTCGATAGTGACCTCATTGAGCCAAAGGTAAATACAGTAGGACCCAACCAAGATGTTTTTGTTCCAGAATTGCATAATATGTTTTCTTCTAAAGAGAGCAAAAGGGAAAAGTACACGGTTCCTCGAAGTTCTTTAATATACGTTATTGCTTTGAAAGCAGCCGCCAAATCAAGGAACTATCAATTTGCTAATAATATTTGGACTGAGAGGGGTTTATATAGAAAGACTAAAAACTTTAAGGAGTTGTCTCGTGAAACGAAAGATGAACTTGACTTTCAATTTGCTGCTGCAATGATATCTTGTCTTACTCAGATGCATTTATTAGAAGATGCCTTGGCATTGCTAGTTAGTACTGAATACCAATTCAAATGGACTTGGGCACAACTCAAACAACTTTATAGAGCCGCAGAAATTGTCGGTCATGATGTCATTTGTCGAACCATAAAAGGTATTATTCAAAGGGCCCAGATAAATTTCAGCGGAAAAATAAGGAAGAAGGACTTCAAGAGGTACATAATGCAGCGTGGTCATTAGATTATAGAAATGAGTAAATTTTCTTGTATATACAATCTTCTATGTAAATACAATCTTCTATGTAAATTAGTCATTATTTTGCTTTTTTCGCAATTCAAGATTGCTACCGGTACATTGAATCTATCCTCTGTCTTTTGTTACTACGCTAATAAGTCCTTGTTTTTGGATAATTTTTTTAATGTTTTTACCTGCCAAAAATTTCATGACCTTACTTTCTTGTGATATTACGTCTAATATGTTCTCCTGACTATCCTTCCAAAAGTCCTTACCTTTTTTCATCTGACAGCGAGATCTACCATCAATGAAAATATTATAAATAATTAAATTATCTCTTATCTTTTGTGCGTTCGGAAAGCGTTCATTAAAAATAGAATCCCATTGTAGTAGCATAGCCTTTGCTACTTGCTCCCAGCATTCCTCCGCTAGTGTTGGGGCAACAGGCGAAATAACTATAAGTAATTTCTTATATGCATCTAAAAGCAAATTGGGATTAACATATTCCGAACCATTTATCGCAGCATAAATGCAATTAGTAAATTTCATATAATCCGATATGACAGTATTCAACTGCAAGTCACTTCTGAAAGATTTATCGATGCCAGAAATATAAGCCTGTATCTCATTGAAAAGTGTTAATTCAGTATTATTAAGTTCTACTTTCTCGTGATGAACACCATTAATCTCCACATCGTTAACGACAACTATGTTTTCATTTTTTTTTGGAAGAGCGTTAAAAGAAGAAATTATAGGGTTCAAAAGATTAAGGACTCGTTTGACCCATCGTATAGTCCCTTGGATGTGATCCTCGTTCCAGTTTAATTCATCAAACACTGGTGCCTGAAATAGCATATGTGCTCTCACAGCACTGCTACCATATTTCTCAATACATTTTAAAGGATCAACACCATTAAATTTTGATTTGGACATTTTCTCGTACGAAACATGTGGAGTTGATCCATTCAGAATAATACGTGGTTTCCCTGGGTTTGACATGTCCATCTCTTCAATCCTTAGGTATCTCCCGTTCTCCGGGTCTGTATAGGTCTTACCTTGAACCATACCTTGCGTGATAAGTTTTTTGAAAGGTTCAAATTTGTACAGTTCACCATTCCACAAACCAATAGAACCTAAGAATTTAGCAATAAATCTAGAATACAATAGATGCAATATTGCATGTTCAACGCCCCCTGTGTACAAGTCCACTGGCATGTAATCGTCAACTTTTTTTGCGGAATTAAAAGGTGCTTGATTATTCTGCGAGTCTAGAAATCTAAAAAAATACCATGATGAATCCATAAATGTGTCCATAGTATCAGTTTCCCTTCGTGCATCTTTTTGACATTTAGGACAACTTGTCTTTATAAAGTCCTCTTCACTGGCTAGTGGATTTCCCTTCATATTGCTACGGTATTTAATATCAGGGAGTATCACAGGTAATTCCCTATCTGGGACTGGAACTGCGCCACAGTCTTCGCAATGTATAACAGGGATAGGGGCCCCCCAGTACCTTTGTCGACTAATAAGCCAATCTCTTAATCTGAACTGAATAGATTTTTTACCCATTCCTGAAATTTCTAAGGCTTCAATAATATCTTGTGATGCTTCCTTAACACTTTTATGCTTATACGAGCCTATGTTTTCTAAGCCAAATTTTAGAGCCGATTTATCATTTAAATATCCCTCTTTACCCGTATAAGGTACTGGTTGTGTTTGCAGTTTTGAACATATCACTTGTATCGGTTCAGCATCTTCATTTTGAGCACACCAAAAGTCGTAGTCTCTATCATCATGACCAGGACAACCCATGACGGCACCATGGCCGTAATTTTCAACCACATAAGGTGCTGTATAGAGAGGTATGCTAAATTCGTTTTCCTTCACGTTATCTACATTTATTGGTAAAGATGCCCTGAGGTTTTTTAACAAAAATCCCTTTTTTGAATCCATACCTGCTTCTTTAGTTTCATCAAGAAAATGCCTTAACTCCTCATCTTCTTTTGCTTGCGCCAAAACTATTGGATGGCTCAAAGACAAAGCAATAAATTTAACGCTAAACAAAGTTTCCGGCCTTGTCGAGAAAGTGGTGATGGCAGAATACTGATTAACATTTGTTGGAAATTTGATTTCAACACCTTCTGACTTACCTATCCAGTTTCTTTGCATCGCTTTTACTTTTTCTGGCCATTCATTCAAAATTTTAAGGTCTTCACTTAAATCATCAGCGAATTCTGTAATTTTCACAAACCATTGCTTTAGAACACGCTTTTCCACTTGCGCACCAGACCGCCAGGACTTACCATCCGCATCTACTTGTTCATTTGCCAAAACTGTCTGATCCAAAGGGTCCCAATTTATTGTCGCTTCCTTCCTGTACGCCAAATTGCACTTATATAGGAGTAAAAATATTTTCTGGGTCCATTTGTAATAATGAGGAGAACATGTAGCGAATTCTCTATCCCAATCGAAATCAGCTAACATACATTGCAACTGCCCTCTCATTTTTTCTATGTTATCCTCTGTCCACTGTTTGGGACTTATGCCCTTCTCAATGGCAGCATTTTCAGCCGGCAATCCGAAAGCATCCCACCCTATGGGATGAATGACTTCGTAACCTTTCAACTTAAAAAACCGCGAAAGCACGTCACTTATTGTGTACACTCTAAGGTGTCCCATATGTAACATCCCCGATGGGTACGGAAACATCGATAGACAATATAGTTTTTTATGTTCATCATGCAGGGAATCTTCATGCTTTCTCTTCGGTTGTGAAATTTCTGACCACCTTTGCGTCCATTTCTTATCAAGATCTTCCAAGCTTACATCTTGATGCAACGAACAAGACAATGATATATTTCTTATCTTTCTCACAAGCCTTCCTTGGAAATTCAACAAGGCTGCGCTGCTGTGCCTTTTCAACATCTTGTCTTCGGTTTTCACTCGAAAATTCGTTCTCGCGCTCTAATATTTTCCTGTTAATAAAGACTTACGTCTCGCTAAAGAGAATTCTAAATACCAGAGTACTTCCTTTGTCTATTCATTAAAGGTTTCAAAGAGCTAAACAAGAGGTCTGCTAAACCTTTGTAGCCATATTTATCCAACTGTAGTATTATTTGAATCTTTAGTTCTTCATAGGAATACGGAAGCCATTGAACATTTGGATTAAATGCTAGTTTGCTGACGCTCTCTTTAGTTATTGGACCGGCGTGTCTGGTCGTTATATCAGCGGTATTGTCCTCGAATATTCGAATTATTTCAGCTGTTATATAAGACCAAGCAGGATTGTTGAAAAAATTACCTACCGTCTGTAAGCACATCAAATCCGAAAAGTTGAAAACATTTAACTTTTCTAAGCTATCTACAAAATTTGCACTCAAAAGCATGCCATTGTTGAAATCATCTCGATTCTTGGTAATAAGAAAAGATTTTTCTCTCCACAAAAAATTGAGAATATCCATGGTATAAACATTGTGTAGCCTCTTAAAGTATTCATTTTCTTTTTTAAATTCGACGCTTTTACAAAAAGTAATATATCCGCAAAGCTCAGAATGAATCAAAGGGCTTTTCGAGAAAAGTAGTTGATAAAATATCGTTGGAGATAACACAAGAGTCCTAGCTTCGATGTATCGCGTAACAAGTTGAGTATCGAGGCCCGCAATGAAACCAAGAACTTTCGTTAACAGCAATTGCACTTTAGAAGGAAGTAGACGGAAAGTTACTGCGAGGCCAAACAACGAAGTGATCACAGCATTTATAATTTCAAAAGTTTCAGATATCCTCAATTCATTTTCTGGTCTCTTTTTTATTTCATAAGACCAATTATTAAAAAGTATGATCACTACCTTTGTTAAAGTGATAAAGGCATTCAAGCGCCTTTTTTTTTCTATCATCAAATTATCGGGAGACACTTTAATTTTTTCAACAAGACCTAATAAAGTCAGCTTCATCAATTTCGGTTTCTTCGGTATTGGAAAGTGTTTTAGGAACTTCAATTTTTCTAGAAGATCTGTATACTCCTCCTGTTTATTGCAACCCAAGCAAGCAGCTCTAATCCCAGAGCATACGTATTCTTCTATAGAATTTAAGAATAGGTTTGATGGTGTATGCGTCAAAAAGTCGTCGATCTTGTCGCATAGGAAAAGAAAGTCTTGCTCAGTAAAATTATTGTCTAAGATACTTAATCTAATGAAATAGTCCAATTTTCGAATAAAACTATCCAGATGATCTAAATCCCTCGGGGATTCTTGTTCTAAGAACTTTAAAGTGAGAAACATTTTCTTAAACTTGGTTGATATATAATTAGTATCAGCAGTTGGGCTGAATAGTGCTTGAACGTTAATAAATTTAATATGCCCAAAGTTGTTTATCAACTCCTTATTTGAATGAATATTGTTAATAGACACTATATCATCAACACTATTATTATCACTCCACGACATCACATCAAAATCCGAATACAGGGTTTTTCTCTTTTGACGAGCTACCTTGCGCCTCTTGAAAGATACATTGAAGCTATTATAGCGCTTTAGGTTCTCTCTCAATACTTTATCTTGTTCCTCCAACATGTCCTGCAGGGAGCCGTCTGTGTACGCTTGTATCTCTTTTAATTTATCCAAGAAATTAAAATTTGGGTAAATGAAAATATTTGTATCAATTGTAAATAGGTTATTCATAGCATCACCGTGGTCTCTTGAAAAAGACTTATAGTCAATATTGGGTTGTAACATTTTAAATAAAATCAAAAGTCCCTTTAGATGCTCGTCGATCGGGAATTTGCAATGTAGGTCTACCACATATTGAACTTGCCACTTCTTAAAGAAAGAGTTTGCGGGTAGTTTACTTTTATTATAGTACATCTTGTCTGCTCTTTTGTTTCCCAACAAACTTAAGAATATGAGATTTGCAATATAAGGTCTCAGAAATTCATACGGCAAATATTGCACTAACAATGAGAGCATTTGAGTTTTATTTAGTGCATTTTCTCCAAATAAATGTATCGTACATACGAGCCACTCAAGCAATTGCAATTGTATTCTTGTAGATAGTTTCTTCAGCATAAGTTTCGTTCCGTTTCTATAGTAAGCCTGTGGAATGCCAATGCTACTCAATATTCGATAGATTATATCTTTGGGCAACCTATACGTACCATTCGGAATAAGTAATTGCTTTACAACAAAACTAATTTGGGAAAAAGTCAATTTCGGATTTGCTAAATCAAAGATTATGTCTAGCATTTCGTATAATTCATTTCTATTCAAACCGGAGGTTCTTATTGGTACTGACATCTGGTCCAAAAGAGCTTGTTTGTTTTTTACCTTGCTCTCTCTTAGAGAGTTTATCATCCCTATGATATCCTCGTGATACTCAAAGCCATTTTCATAATTCATGTCGAGCAATAATGTAGCTCTAGGCCTCAGGTTGATGTGAAAAACACTGATCTATCTTCAGAGTGGTCTCGATATATGCAGTATTCATATCAAAATATCTTGCGTAAGAGACTTCTACAAAATTTTTTGGCTGACAAATTTCGTTTCTTTCTTAACTAGCCTAAGATGAAGCTACTAACATAGAAGGTTACATCTACTAAATACTTAAAGCATCAAATTCCACCAGCTTCCCTGAACCACCGAATACCTCTATCAAAACTAATCGCACACAAGCCTTCATTATTATCCCCTCTAGATATATTTCTAATTCTCCTTTTGATAAACTTGACATCACTGACCACACTTGCATCCATCTCGTCTGCACCACCATCATTTTCCAAATCTTTTGTAGATAAGGTTATTGTTGCTTCTCGCTCTCTGGTTTCCATGTTCCAAATTCTAATACAATTGTCGAATCCACAGCTAGCGAGCAACGTGCCGTCCTCATTAAAGCTCAAACCCATTATCCAGCCATCATGAGCAAAGCCGCCAATACAAGCTTTAGTAGAGTGAGTTGAAGTTGTCAATGATCCAATATTTTCTCCATATTTAACATCATATAGTGTGATAGAACCCGATGACTGGTTATCCCTTGCTACAGCTAGTATTGAGCCACCGGGTGAAAATGCGAGTACCCTTGGAATGGAGTTGAACGACTTTGACTTATTAGAGACTTGCAAGTCAGTCGAATGAAAAGTGTATATTTGTTTCAAGTTAGTAAAGTCAAACAAAGAAACGTCTCCATTAGAATATCCTACCGCAGCCTTCTTTCCCAGTAGAGGAGTTATCGCAAGAGAGTTAGGAAACGAATTTGAAGCATGGATGTCAAGTTTTCCACGAAGATCAAGTGAAATACTAATGCCATAATCACTATTCATGAGTTTTAAAGTATAAACTGAAGTGCTCGCATTTGCTTGGGTAATAAAAAAAAAATCTTCCTTAGATTCTGGGTCTTTATAAAAACTTGGGCACCAACAAGATGATCTCAATTCGTGAGGAGTTTCAAAATCTTTTATGGTAGACAAGTCATCGTTAAGGTAGTACTTGAAGACAACTGAGCCATCAAATGCCACTAATGCAAGAAGTACGACTTTAGTTTGAGAATCAGGTAAAATATTTTCATATGCAGCAATATGATGCAACCCAGTTTCGTTTATAAGATATTCAACGACTATTTTACTAGGTTCCTCAATTTCGTATTTTGCATTATCCCAAAATTTGATATAACCATCGCTCGATATCGTAATAGTATATTTATCTGCAATTGATACTTCAAGAATATCCAGCTTGTGTGCCCCATCTACACTAGCTGTGCCAATATATTGCTTTCCCATTCTATGTTTTAAGTCTAGCCGTCTCAAAGAAATAGAACTAACTAAAAAATACTAAAAAAAAAAAAAAAAAAATCCTAGACTTTTGAGAGTCGACCAGGCCTTTTTAAAAAAAAAAAAAAAAAAAAAAAAACATATTACGACATGGCAAACGTAGCCATCATATGGTAGAAACAATCAATCAAATCTGCAGAAATGGTTGTTCTTCTTAATTATCTTTCTTGAAGTTTGTTTGTCCTGAAAAAAAGAAAAAAAAAAAAAATTTTTTTGGCTTTTAATAGTAAACTCAAGTCTCCCTTAAGTATGGACAACTAAGACAACTTTTAAAAAGCTTTTCCCATCTATTCGTGGGATGAAAGACTACTGTTATTTCAAACCTGAAGTACTTTTAAAGAAAAGCGATGAAGAGATTTTACCTTTTCAACCCTACTACTGCTGGTATGGCTTCATTGTTTAGTGGGTGGAATTACACGGTGAACAAAAGTTTGACATTGCTCATTACACTAATACAACATGTGCGCTCTCTCTCTCTCGCTCCCTCTACTTTTTCACGCTTAACTTTTACTCTTGTTGGAACAAACAATGAATTCTTCGATTCATTCTCTTTTTTTTTTTTTTAATATGTATTTTCTTTTTTTTGCACCCATTTTGAAATATTGAGTAAGATTTGTAAAATTTAAGTTGGTTTACAAACAGAACGCCTAAGTAAATGCTAAACCACAGATGTCTCAAAATATTAAAAGACTGGATTAACTATTTGAGCTTCTTCGCAGCTATGGAAGAGTCACGCTCACAAGCAATATGTGTAGACAGTTTCAAAGAAGCCAATTCGAAATCAAAAGTAAGCAAGATCAAGTCCATTTTTAATAAATTTAAAGAAAAAGAGATCATGCCATTAACCAGAACGTATCCATACGCAGTCCAGGATACGTCCAAGTTTAAGAATACAAGAAACCCATTGGTATTTGAGAGCGACATATGCACTAGAGATCAGAACCTTCTAACTGAAAGCGCCAGTGAAAAAAATAAATCCTACGGTACCGTGTTGAAGCGTTTCAAAAATAAAACAACAAATAGTAGCCTTGAAAATGAACAGGCGACAGAGATTCAAACTTCTAGTGAATTCTGCGACGAGAATAGGCTTACTCAGAAACAAAAATACCACACTGGGAGCTCGATCCATTCATTTACAAGAAACGTGAAGACTATGATCAAAAGTTTGAGGACAGCCACAAAGGATCATGACAATACACTGTATGTGTCTTTAAGAGAGAACCCAAGTCAGTTAAGTAAACTTTTTGATCCAAACCCCACTTACAAAAGAGCTTCCGGAGTTAGCCACATGGATGAAAACCATTCCAAAAATATTGGGAATGAAGCATCAGCTAGGAGTAATCACTACGCTAAAAGCAACTCAGTCAAGCAGAAGACTAGCGGCAACATACCACCGGACACTGAAAGCTTCTATCAAAGATATCAGCATTCTTTTCGGGCACAGCCTCCTCCCAAAGGTTTACCGAAAGAATTACACGCAAAATGGGAAAGAAGTCAAATGTTCCGTTATCGAGCAAGAACATACGATCACGAGAGGTGGAAGGCTGCTCACAATTTTATGCTTGAGCAAAACAAAAGGAGTAAGACAGATCCGGTAAAATTATTCTCTGATGAAGCTCTAACGGCAAACGAGCATCTGGATAGGGACACGAGAAATGACCATCACTTAACTAGCAAGGGTTTCTTTTCCTCCAAGCTCTTTTTTCAAGTCACTCCTGCATTGGAGAATTTCTACAAAAAACTTCAAAATAATTCTAGAGTCAGTTCGATAACAGAACCTAAACCCTGAACCAATAGGACATCAAGTAAAGTAGATCAACTTTTTGGTAACTCTGAAGGACTCATTAATTTTAATTCTACCCTCTACGCAAACGTTTCCACAAGTCCATACACCATATCTCAAATATGAATTCACGATTTATTATTATTAGTGATCGAAAATAGCTATTCAAGCGATATTAGCTCCTCTAAGCTTCTTTCACGGTCCAATTTCGCTGTTAAAAATAAATTAACAATAACTTATAGCTGGAAACAGCTGTACAAACAAATTGGTCCTCTAACTTTAAAGAGGGATTATATCAGGAAACCACTTTTCATTTCTATCTATTCTCAAGCAGTCAGTGCTACTCTGTAAATGGAAAATGCATGTAGTAATTTGCATTATCACCTTTTTCCGCTTACTTGGTGTTGAACCATTTCGATTAACTTCCATCTTGAGCAAGTTTTGAAAAAGGCACCTAATCGTACTCTTCTTCAACACATCATGTTAAACATTATGAGGAGAAGTTATCAGCTCCTGATTCTGTCACTCTACGATTTTTAACTTTCTGCTAGTACGAAAACGTATTGTAGACATATTCTTCTATATACCAATCTTCCATATTGGCCCACGAAGGACATAATTCTCAATTCTTGTATCCTTCGGCAGTTTAGTTTCGAATGAATTCACAGAGCACAGGCTTTCCAGAAAAGGGTTTTTAAAAAAACCATCGCTTTCTAATTTTATGTTTTAGCTTCTTGTCCATGGTTAAAAATATTAGATTCTTATATAGCGTTCGCAAAATTTTATATAGTACTTGCTGTTTAATTGATGAAAGTAAATCATGACAAAGCCAAAGCTTGAGCAAAACTTTATTGATAAGGTATCCAATCAAAAAATATTCCAATCATTTGAGAGTTTAGTACCATACGAAACAAAATCATGTTTAATCTCTCAGAATAAGTTGGTTTGCCGAAACAATTTAGAACTCTTTTATGCTAACGATAACTTGATCAGATGTTGCACAATAGACAGCTATAATGATTCTTACAAAGTAGTCGAGAGTGATTTGATTGATTTCGAGATAAAATCACTTGAAATTAATTCATCAGGCACCTTACTCGCGGCAATTGGTGAAAATGATATTGTGGTCGTCAGCTTGCCGTCCACCATTGTATCAAGTCAGCTGCCTACGATATCAGTACACGAATATAAACTTAATGAAATTGAAGGTATGGTAAAAAAGGTGCTATGGCAGCCTGCCATAGCTGGTGATTGCTGCCTAGTCGTTTTGAATGACAAGTCGCAAGTAAAAGCATATAATTTATCACTCTCGACGTTCCAACCTCAAATAAGTATCTCCTTGAAGAGCAAAAATGAGTTCAAAGATCAAGATGCTGCTTCGATTTCATTTGGTTCATCGGATTATTTGTGTGGCTCCTTAACATTATATATCGCATCAGACAAAAATATTTTTGCTCTTTTTCCGTTTATTCATAAATACGCTAAGATCGCTGCTAATGGAAGCGATGTAGCTGTATTTCTTGAAGAGGCAAAATCGGTCATCTCCATGATAAATACTGATTATACTGAGGAAGATGAGAAATTCTACTCAATAAGTAAGTTGAAGAAATTTGCTATTTCCCAATACCGCTATGGTGTTGGGTTGCAAAAGCAGGTTGATAATTTCACTACTGGAAAAAATGAGAGTTATTTCCGAATGGATGGCATTAATGAGACTTTCATATTGACTCAGAAGATAGACTTCTGCGAGGAATTGCGCTTACATGGTCCCTTACTACCAAAGGAAAACTTTCAAGGATTTCAAGATATTCTGCAGGTGTCTTCGAATGAACATGTATCAGTCCTTGTAGCACTTCGCAAAGAATCTAGTAAATCCTTTGAAGTAAGGTTCTACGCTCAATTGTCGCCGCTTGTGATGCGATTAAGTTTTCCTTGCGAGGCTGACAGCAAGCAGACTGAACAGAAAATCAGAAAGTCATCGAAAGATGAAAATGATATTTCACTGAATTACGTTAAGCCAAGAAAAGGATTTGGATACGTGGATTTGTCTTTAATAGAAGAAGAAGAATCAAGCGTGGTGGAAAGTAGAAATACATTTGCTGAAAATAAGAAATACTTTACGAAAACTTGTGGTTTATTAACTGCGCTTTCATGTGACCATATAAGAGGAAATACACACTCCATCTCCTTAACAACAACTCTTGATAAGAATAGATTTGTGATTCAAAGAGATAACGACTTAATTTTGGTAGATGGCGCTGAGTGGTTGCACTATTTTCTAACTAAAGTATTGCATGAAAATCACCTGCTCTTCGAAAGCGGCTTTCTGTGCAAATATGAATTAATACACAAAGGAGATTTTGGGTTAGACAGCTTTACTTTAACAAGTGATGTGTTTGATACAGCTAACGAGTACGTCATAATTTTGCAAAACTCGAAAGATAAAGGCCTAGTTGTGAAGAGATTGAAGGAGGATCACGATTTCAATCAATATAATAAGGGTTTCTCTAAACAAATGAACCTTTGTGATTACGGGGAAGGTTCACTTCTTAAAAAAGAACCGATTTATGAAATACTAAATCGATTAGAACACTTTAAATCGTCAAACTCAAGGCCTATTAATCTACCTACAAACATGAATCATGAAAAGCTTTCGGAACGAATTGAGAAAGATCCTACTTCTTTGAAACATTTTCACGAAGCATCGTCTGAAGTTATCACAAAAACTCTAAGGAGTACTGACTTAGCGTTACAACTAACCTTGAGAGTAGACTTAGAGTCACTTGATTTAAGAAATCAAGTTAATACTTTGAAAGTGATCTCGAATTCTCATAAAGATATTAAAGGAACTTCAAAAATTCATGGCTTAGAAGAGAAGCAAGAAAAGATAGAAAATCGTTTTGATAATTTGAAAAGGAAAATTGATTCTGTCGTATACCAATGGTTGCATACAAGATCATTGCCCTTATCTGATGCGGAACAGCAGTGGTTCAGAGAACTTAATTTGATCACATCTCATGTTAGTAAGGATCCAAACGATAATTTAGAACTTGAACTCGAAAGATTCAAAAGCCAAGTTTCAAAACTAAAAAGTGATCTCAGTATTTCTGACTCGGATAGTTCAAATTTACCTAACGCTAAAATTCAAGAGAAGGAACAACTTTATGAAAAGCTTTCTAGGTTAAGAACTTGGCTAGAAGAAAAAAATAAGGTCAGTGAACTAGCAAAATGTAAGTTGGAAGAAAGCTTCCAAGAGATGAGTCTTTAAGATATTATTGAAAGCATTTTGAAAGTGTTTAGGCTATGTCATATATATATTCACTCCTGATTAACTTCTATAAAATTTCCAAAGGCCTCGAGTCTATCCTTTTCATTATCAGGAGATCGTTCAAATTTCTCTCCATTGTATTGATACACATTTAATTTCAAGCCATCAAAAAATCTCCCATTAAAGTCTTCGATGCATTTCAAGCTCAGTTCTCTATTTTTAAATTTTACAGTGACGGTCCCACTTAGGTCAAAAAAAGAAATCTTGGAAATATCCTCGACAATTCCTAACCGACCGCATTCTTCTTCTATATCTTCTCTCAAATCCAACTCCAAAGAAGGGTCATTTTTTAATTCCTCTGTCCGAAACATATTCTCTATGACTACCATCTTGTCCCATATTCTTCTTTTAATGTCGCTGGTTTTAGAATGGTCATTGTTCAATGATCCTGGATCGTTGTCATCCCAATCATTCAACTTCCTCTTAACAATTTCTTTTTTTTTCTGAATGAGTTTTTTTTCCTCCAAGCCAAGAGACTTTTTTGACCCCTTTAAGTCACCGCTCGACTTCTTAAACTCTGCTACTTCTACCTTAAGGCCTTCAACTTGTTTTCCAGGTTGTCGTATAAAAATACCGTCTAGCATCTCAATTGCTAAAAGAACACTTTCCTTGTTCTGATATATAACTAATGCTTCATTTTTGAATTTTCCTTCTTCGTAATAAAGTTTAACTCGTCTCTCGCCCGTCTTGAAATCCTCTGCTATCATTCCGTATTTACTAAATATGTCCACCAACTCCTCTTTATCGCAGTCATCTGGTATTCGGGAAATATAAACACCGGTATTCGCTTTTTGATTCGAACCGTCGGTATTATCATTATTTCTCTCTTTCTTAATTTTCTCTTTCCTTTCATTGAGCTTTTGTCTCTTCAAATTTTGTATTACCCTCTTATTTTCCACTTCTTCATCATCTATACTCGCTATGCCATCATTCTTTTTGATTGCATCATCTTCGTCATACCTAGGAATCCACCTTTCTAATATGAAGTTGTACTGATATTCCGTAGAGCCATTCTGGTCAGAATCCTGGAAAATCCACAGATTAGTTTTTTGGTCAAAATAAATTCTATCATCAATTTTCTTAGAAATATCAGGATTTTCTACAAGCATCGACGGCTGTGGAGGTGGGTCCGGAAAAGTCGTCATCTTCCTCAAGACCTATTTACACTTGTTGAATGCAACTACTCACCTTGCAACTAACAGGCTTAATGAAATTCAAAAAGGTATCCTGCATAAAATAACACAAGTTTAGATAGAACTCTGCTTCTGTCTTTAAATTCTATGTGATAGTTTGGACAATCTTATTTCGAGCTATTAAAATGTCACTATTTAGGAACATTAGAATATCAGCTAAGACTGTTGGGAGTAACTCTTTGGGTTGTTTCCGTCGGTACAGTGATAGTCTAAATGGGATTCAATCAGCGCCTCCAAAATTGCCCAAGGAGCAACAAGAAGAATTTGAGAAGTTACAGAAGGTAGCTAATTCACAAATAGCCATAGAAGAATATAATGAAAGAGCTGGTGGCGGGGAAAATGGATCAAGCGAAGCTAATACGCTCTCAAAGAACGATATTGGTGGTTTCCATCCTCAGTATTACAAAATAATACCTGAATTCGAAGGAAATGTTAATCCTAAAACAGGCGAAAGAGGAGGACCTAAACAAGACCCTACTAAGCATGGAGACTGGGCTTTTAATGGAAGAGTGTCGGACTTTTAAGCGTATAGATATATAAAAGGTGGGGTGCAGGAGTACATTTGGTAGGTCAAGATAAAATTGGCATATAAAATATATATACTAAAAAAATTTTTGAAGCAATACCCTCAAGATACAAGAGAAAAGCGTGTCCATTATGGTATTAATTTATGTTTCTCTGCTAAAGATCTCTTCTTGCAGACTTATGAAGGCATGTTCTGAAGCAGAGAAGTGTATAGGAAAAAAAAAAAAAGAAAAAAAAAAGAAAAAAAAAGATTTTCCGAGAAAGCTAAATGACATGGACCATAAATCAAGCCAAGATGGTTGTGTGCTGAAAACGGGGATATTCGATCCCCTTGATTTCTTTACTGCTGAAACGCATGATGACCAGAATAATGCGGAATTGATGTGGGAAGGAGAAATTTCATTCAATGACATGAACATTGAGAGCGTGGATGAATCAAGAAAGGATCAAAATTTAGATACACTTTTAGAGCCTCCTCATATACTCGATTTTCCTTTGTTGCAATTAAAACCCCCTTATGAAGTTCTCATAGTATTTTTGAGGCTTCTTTCACGGGCGGAAACTTACAATTTTTCTGAACAGGTAGTTTTGGATCACTCTGACCCAAAGAAAGTCTTCGATGAAAAAGGACTTAGTTCAAGTTTAATTGAGAAAGCGCTTTCTTGGTTGAAAAGTAATTATTATCCCTTTAATGATGAGAAAGAGTTACTGAGTTTATCTCATTATTCGGACTATATCAAAAGGAACTTTTTAAAAGAGTATAACAACTGGCTCACTAATATAATATGCAGCGTACATGTCCATGACAGCAATAACGAGGGGCAGTCCGAGATCCTTCAAGAAGCTTCGTTGAGACTTTCGGAAAATTGTGGAAGAACTGCGCAACCTGGACTAGTTCGTAATATAATTATTCCTGACCTGGAGCCTCATCTTTTTGTCAAGCTAAGGGAGCCTTCGTTAACCAATGATAATTTAGGTTTAAAGACATGGGGAGCATCTCTTTTAATGGCAAGAAGGATTACCAGGTTTGAAATGGGCCGAAGGTATTTGAAAGAACCAGTGTTGGAGTTGGGTGCAGGCACTGGCTTAGTAGGCATTGTTAGTTCTTTGCTAGGATTCGAGACCTATCTTACTGATTTGCCAGAAATTGTTACAAACTTGAAAACCAATATTGAGTTGAATAACGTTCCAGCACAAGTAGAAGTTTTAAATTGGCAAGATCCCTCTAGTTTTTTGAGAAGACACCCGAAAAGGTTCAATACTATTATATTAAGTGACCCCATATATTCACTTCAGCATGCTTATTTGATTTTTAATGTACTTCAACATTTATGTTCTAGTAATTCTGAAATACAAATATTATTTCAAGTGCCTCTCCGATCAAATTTCGCTGTAGAGCGCCAAACATTGTGGAAATTGATGCATTCGAAGTTTGAAGAAATCGAGGATGAAATAGAAAATGGCGATGACGATTTCGGTAAAGAAATTTATTGCTTCAAAAAATTTATCCTTAGGAAATAAATACTAACTTATAGGTCTATAAAAACTTCTTTAATTCTTTTAGTTTGGAAACTGCGCTTTCTAACATACTATCATCCTTACACACAGCAAATCTCAAACATTTCTCTAGACCATTTTTTGTCCTATCTGACTCTTGAAGAAATTCTGTTGGCGGAATTCCTACAACACCTATCTCCCTAATTAGCCAATAAGCTAATTTAAAGTCAAGCGTCTTTCTTGAAGCTATCTCAGGTGGAAACTTATAGTCATCTGGTATCAGAAGCTTCAGTAGGTTCACTAAGAAGAAGTAACCACCTTCGGCCACCGTATAAGGTAAACCCAAGTCATCGAAAACCTTAGAAAAAATCTCATATTTTCTCACGTACTCTTTCCTTGTCTTAGCAAAATAATCACTGTCAAAAGCCTTTTGAAGAGAATCTGCAGCTGCCTGCTGCAAAGGTGCAGGTGAAGAAAAACAAATTCTAGTGTGAGCAGCATTAACAAATGTTATCAAATCAGCTGGACCGTGCACCCATCCAACTCTCCATCCTGTTGCAGCAAAAGACTTTCCTATCGATCCTGCTGTAAACGTTCTTTGCGACAATTCGGGTAAACTGGCCAACGCTGCTGGCCTAGGAAATGCATCAGTATAATATAAATTCTCATAAACTTCATCACTTAATAAGAGCAAATCATGTTGAATAACCAATTCACCTAATTTATGAAGCTCCTCCGTTGTGAAAACTTTCCCAATGGGATTGTGTGGCGTATTCAATACGATTAACTTTGTTTTTTCCGTTATCAACTCTTGTAGGCCTTCCCAATCAACTTTCCAATCCTTTCCCGTTACGGTATTGTTGTCGAAGGTTTCAGGATATTTCAAATTCGCATACTTGACCTTTGCACCGCACATTTCGATGTTTGAAATATACTGGTCAAAAAATGGCTGGAACACGATAACTTCATCTCCGGGAGACAAGAAGCCAAAGAAAACGGAAAAAATACCTTCATTTGCTCCTGTTGTGATCTGCAATTCATTTTCTGCTACTGGTCTCCCAAAATCAAGAGAATACTTTTTGGCTAATGCTTTAATCAAGTTTGGGTTACCTTTCGCTGGTGCGTACTGGTTGTACTGTGGGAAACCCACGTCACGCCTTAAAGCCTCCAATGCAAAATCTGGAGGATTGTAGGAAAAAAATCCTTGCCCCAAGTTTACTATTGACTTCTCAGTTTCACTTTGTGTCTTCGCTGCTGTTTCATTGATCAATGTCCAGATATCTTTCTGACCAGAATTTAAAGAGAAGTATGGATTGTGCAATCTCTCTGCAATTTTGTTCAGATAACTCATTCTACTGTTCTGTCGAACTAGTCCTGAAGTCCTTATACAGTTATTGAAGCGGAACATGCGATAATTAATCCTAAGGGAAACTCTCGTCTCAATGCATATCATCATGGCACGTGAAAAAGTTAAATCATTCAATTGATAAGCTTTACACAGTGCGTATACTAACCTATTAATACACAGTACGTACCTAACCTATTGTACACCAATCTTTACCTCTCTTCACTTGTAACTGACAAAAGAAGGGTTCAATGAACCAACTAATACATCCCGCAACCATAACTCCAAAGGTATCACTGATACCTACGCACCCCATACTGAACTCCCTAATGTGCGCGGGCATTTGCTCACTAACAGACATGAAGGTGTTTACATACAGAGAGCCCCCTAAGAGACCCTCGTAAAAGATTAAAAATGAAAAAGTCCATAATGAAGTAAAAGGGAGGTCGTATAGGGACTGGAAAGTGACAAGTATGACATTAAATGCTTGGAGAAGTGCCAACAAGTAGAGATTTTTAATTCTTATTCCGAACAATACCGACGATCTTGAAAAGAATACTCCCAATTGGTAGAGAAATCCATACACCACGTAAAAATCCCTGTATGAAGATAACAACCAAGATGGTACGCTTTCAAGGGGGAATAGGAGCGTAGGCGAGATCCCTTGATTGATAACATACTCACAAATATAGACCAGACCTAAGGGTAACATGTATGGAAAAAAAAGAGGCGCGGCCTTCTCGACGGTACTGCTAACATGTGTTACAATCTTCAGGCTCAATGGCTTCTTAACAAAGTATTCTTGTATTTGATCTTCAACAGCTTCATTCTCCACGTCCATGACCTTGACTTCCATTGTGGGCAAGATACCGTAGAAAACAAACAAAAAAGCTACCGGAAGCAAAGCAAAGAGTACCAATACTAACCAGGTCTTTACATTTAGCACGCTTGTGAGAAACATGAAAATGAAGCTCCCCAATAGCCCAGCACTGCCAGTACCAGAGGAAAAGCCTGTAATGGAGCAACCTCGATCATAAAAATGTGTCAATTGCAAGAATGTCAATTCTCCAAGTCCTGAAGAAAGTGATGCCATGCATATTCCTGTGATCTTTGTTGTCAATCTCCCTTGGGAGCTAAGTCCGATCAAAAGCATGCCAATACTCGATAAACCAACTAACAGCAATATTCTATGGTGGTAGCTTACCCACTGTATAAAAAAGGGTGCTGTTAATTTAATAAGAAACGATGGCACAATGTCTGCCAACAATACCGTAGCCTTAGGCACATGTGCTCCTACCAAGTCTACTGCGGCAGATAAGATCACTACATATAAAATATTGTTCAAGAGTCCAAATGCAAAGAAGGATATAAAAATTAATTTAGTTCGGCTGAAAAATAACCGCATTTTCATACGCTTCTCGCCTCTTTCAATGTAGTCTCTCCTTTGTTTTCTTTTTTTTTTTTTTTGATCTCTAATTCTTCTAACAGACTAGTTATCTTTTTTCCTTCTGTCACGTCCTGATGGTTTGAAAATATGCAGGAACCAAATGCGTGTTAAATGTAAGGAATAAAATAAAAAATTATTGCATGATGACTCATGTCACAAAAAGACATTTATAGAAGAAGCAGGTGAAAATTATTCTTAAAAATTTTTTTAAAGCATTTTAACTTCAATTTTCTATCAAGTAGTAGAAGAAAAGAAGAAGAGAAAAGAAGAAAAATGAGTGGAAGTGCAACTCCAGGACCAGAAGAATACATGGATACTAATATTGTGGGATTCCAGGATTTGGTTTCCCCAATGCAGTTACAAAGCGAAATCAAAGCTGACAGAAAAGCGCTCGAAACAGTTCTCAAAGGACGTAGAGAGTCAGCAAAAGTAATTGCCGGACAAGATGACAGAGCATTAGTTATTGTAGGACCTTGTTCTATTCATGATCCAGAGGCAGCATTGGAGTATGCAGGAAGATTGAAAAAATTATCCGATGAGTTGAAGGACGATTTGGTGATCGTGATGAGGGCCTACTTGGAAAAGCCAAGAACTACAGTTGGATGGAAAGGTTTGATTAATGACCCAAATGTGGACGACTCTTTTGATATAAATAAGGGACTCAGAGTTTCAAGAAAGCTCTACAGCGACTTGACTGGTAAGTGTGGTTTGCCTATAGGATCCGAAATGTTGGATACTATATCGCCGCAATACTTTTCTGAGCTCTTGAGTTTTGGTGCTATTGGTGCGAGAACTACCGAGTCACAGTTGCATCGTGAGTTAGCCTCCGGCTTATCATTCCCAATTGGATTCAAAAATGGTACCGATGGGAACTTGGGTGTAGCATTGGCAGCTGCACAATCTTCGGCCAACTCCCATCACTTTATGGGAGTCACTAAGTATGGCACTGCGGCTATCACAACTACAAAAGGAAATGAGAGCGTATTCATCATCATGAGAGGCGGAAAAAAGATAACGAATTACGACCCAGAGTCAATCGCAGCCGCGAAGAACGATATCAGTAAAAGTACAAATCCTAACCTCAAGCTTATGGTTGACTGCTCTCATGACAACTCCCAGAAAGATTACAAGAACCAAACAAAAGTGTTAGATACAGTAGCAGAACAGATTGCTAAAGGTGATGACACACTCATTGGTGTTATGATTGAGTCGCATATTCATGAAGGCAAACAATCAATGCCTGGCCCTGGCCAGAACAAGTCTGCTTTGAAATACGGAGTCTCTATCACCGATGGATGTGTTAACTGGGAGACAACAGTGCAAATGTTGAAAAATTTGAGTGGCGCTGTTCAAAAAAGAAGGGAAATAAAAAAATAAGATCTGTATATACCTAACTAGAACTTCAATAATAAACTTTTAACTTCCTCATTTGTTAATTTTTTACTGCTTTCATTTTTGTTTGCATCATCTCCGACGGCTAGCAAAAAATTATTGAGTTGCAAATTACTTTGGATATATCCATGTTGTTGGTGAAAAGGATTACGCTTGATTTTTTTATCGAGCAATGGAGGAAAGCGGCCATACCAGTCACGCTCAAAATATTGTACACTATTATCATACTCCGATCTCTCCAAGTCATCAAAATATTTTTTTTTCTCTTCTTCGTCTAAATCAATTGGTGTAGGCATATTTCCTACGTAGAAAGTGTTATTGTATCCCAACGCTTGTCCCAAATGCAAATTTAGAAATCTATTTTTTTTAAACTCAAAGCCCACGACGGTAATCTTATCAGGGTATCGTTTCTCAATTTCGAAAAATCTACAAATCAGAAAAATAGTATTTTCAAAAGAATCTCTAGCGAATTCCTCTGTGTTCACTCTTTCAAGCAATAGTTCATTCTTGATCAAATTTCTTGTTAGTTGGTAATATGACAGAGATTCCGAAACAGGTCCCGAATTTCTATCCGTCTGCCCACCGGATATGATTAACAATGCTTCTTTGTCTTTTTCTAGAACTTCTATACAATTTTGTATATGTTCTTTGAAACATAGATGGTCATAACCAGCATATTGGAAACTTGCCAATTTCCACTCTGACCTAGTTTGACCCAAACTTGACCCAGGGGTCCATATAGAATGACATGGCAATATGATTAGGTGTGAGTGACCCATATTGTAGGTCAAGCTCGCGCAAACTTAGTCTAATCTATTCATCTATATGCTGCACGTGAAGACTTACTTGGTGCAAGTAATGGTAAGAGTGTAGCAAAGCGTTCCAATGACAGTACGCAGCTATTACAACCATGACGTGAAAAATCTGGTGCGAATGACCAAAGATATCAAATTGTCCTTTGATTGGATTTTTAAGCAACTCTGAGTGATCTTGCTCTACATGTGTTAATCTTTCGGGCACTCTCATAACATAAATTATAGCACCAGAAATGTAGAAGAATCCCTCTAAAACTAGCCATTTTATACCTATTTTGTCAGAGGCTGCTCTTAGACCACTGCCATATACTTCAACCGCAAATGGTATGGCACCTGATAATCCAAACATAATGAACATTAGAGATCTATGGGGGCGGTAGTATTTAGCTGAAAGCCTATGATCTAAGACGAATACAACACATATAGCAGCAAATACTGTAAAAACAAACAAAAATAATGCACTCATTCCTGGCACGTCGTAGAATGCAAACAAGATTATAGATAGCAAAGAACAATATATAAGCACAATAATTCCAATATAGTCTAGCTTGTTCCCGACCACGCTAACATTGAATGAATGTGCTTTGACACAGTGAAAAGTTGACGAAGTACATAAGCATGTCGTCACAGCTGTCCCAAATTGAATGAAATTAACTTTTTCCCAGTTTCCCAAATAGTTTTGATACATCGGAAGATAATTCTCCACATAGTAAACCACCGCCAATAAAGTTACTAACGCCGGAAGTAAATGACTATAAATATTCACACTTTCATTATGAAGATAAAACAATGATTCATAACATTTTTTAAACGACTTTAATTCTGGTAGATAACCCCATCTTATAAAATTATTGTCTTTTTTGTATTCGGGAAGCTCATGATAAAACTGAAGTCCATATTTTCTCGTTTCGCCATTCTGCCTTTCGTGTTCAACTGATACCAGGCGGTCCAGATGTTCCTGACTTTTCTCTTCAGAAACTCTTCTTCGTAACCTATATCCCATATTTTTAAAAAATATAATGTTATGTACACGAGATCAAAGCATGTTATATTTTAATCCTATAAAAATGAAGGCGGTATACTACTTATTATATAAGAATATTTTTTTAAAAGCTCATCTATGTCAATACCATCTTTTGATGCGAAGTAGTCTAATTTGTTTATTTTCTTGTTGAAAATATCTCCAGTATAAAATAGTCTCCAGGGAGAATTTCTCAAGCTAAGTGTTCCACAACTTCTTTCAAAATACCATTTATTGACAGGGTTGCTCTTTCTCGATCTCCAAATTAACTCATCTTGATGTGCCTGCAAAATAAGTTTAAAAAGTATGTCTGCGAATCCTGGTAACCCTTGATTCTTTTTAGCGATAGCAAATTTGTCAAGATATGCAACTTTTCGGTCTGACTTAAGGTCTGACTCCAAAGTAATTACAGCGGCTCCATCATAGTCACCGATTATTATAACGGTTGCTAGTGATCTCTGCAACCTATCGAAATAATTATTTACGTCCAAAGTTTTACCAAAGGAATCATTCATCACATTGAACAATTTTTGCTTATCAATAAGCCCCTTTTTCACTAATTCGTTAAAAGCGAAATTTCCATCATGATTCTTCGCTCTAATCGTTTTCACATTTATACCTTTCTTGAGTACAGACGTTGACAACTCCGGGGTCTTTTGGTTAGACAGAGGCAACGATGAGGAAATTATTGCCCTGTCAGTAAGCACATTATAGACAATCGGATTTAATTCATCGTTATTAGCTGCCATAACAGAAGGAGTGCTTATAATTCCTGTACAAGTATCTTCTCCCGTTACCCTTGATATAAGATCTAGAACGTCGTTCATAGCATTCAAATTACGTAAATGGAAACTGCGGTTGGACTCCAAAGACTCCATATGAAGCTCAGAAACAATATCCGAATATTCTTGACAAAGATTTATCAATACATGACTAGTCTTCTTTCTTTCTAAAGAAGGTATTCCTCCTATGGGGTCAATTATGACAACTTTTTCTATAGATAAAAAATCCTTACGTTTAAGTAAATCGAGACATAAGTAATACATAATATTACTTGCTTGAGTAAAAAATTGACTCGAACTCTTAGAATCATACACAATTGGCTGGATTATAGGAATGACTCCTTGAAGGAGAGGCACCAATATCAGATCTATGTCAAAAATTTGCAACTCCTTTTCGGTCTTCTCACATTCGAAAATAGATCCAAGGTTTGTAGTCTGTAGTTCTGTTTCTCCAGTATATTTCTCTAGTGAATTCATAATTTTGTTCGTGTGATTCATTATGTACGCTTTATTATTCCTATAAGTATTTTCAAGTAAATGGTCATAGTCAAGTACAATTATAGGGGATATACCTAATAATAACAATCTTTTGAATGTTTCAGTGATACCTTCCCATTGTTCGTCTAAAATAGTTAGCGTCTTAATCAGAAAAATAGCGATACCAAGTTGCCTACCAGAATGAATATTCTTTAACTTTCGACATCTCTCAGCCAATTGAGACGTCTCTTCTTTATCTTTACCTGAAGATAAGTCTTCACTACTTGTAAGGTCTCTTGTTACCCTTACGGTCTTATAGGACCATGGATAAGCCTCGCGAAAACTTTCAAAGTTTAACTGATTCTTGTATCTTTTTAAGTAATTCCTAGCCTCCCTTTTGGTCGTTGTCGATTTCAATATTGAGAGTATCAAATTTCTTTTTGCACTAACTAGCTCCTTGTGCGAAAGCAAGTTCGAACTCAAATTCCGACTCAACTCCCTAAGTTTTCCCATGGACTACTTCCATTGATTAGAGTTCTGTCAAGCTAAAAACTTGATGGGAAGAAAATGTACAAAACATGTACACGACTCTATTTGTCTTCTGACTCATAAATTACATTTCCTCATCATCGGCCTGCATATCATCTTGCATTTCGCTACTGACTGTTTCATGAAGCTGTCGTAATTGATTCATCACAGTTAGAACAAATGGCCTAATCTCATTGATTTCCATCATCGATAAGCCATCCAACTGGATGTTGGACTCATTCAACTCCATTAAACCTTTCCTAGACTTTGCCAACCTAATTTCTCTTAAATCTTGTAGTATGGATTTGAATTGGTGGGCTGGCTCAGGAAGATCATCACTCGCCTTGGCTAGCAATATTTTCGAAACTTCAACCCAACTTACTGGCAAGTCACTGAATTTGTGGGGGGTCTTCACTTCCTCTTCATACTTTTTTCTCAAGAAAGATAAACTAAGCCAGTCAGGTGCTACAATGTTGCATTTATCTTGGGATTTCAATATTATTGCGACCCACAATGGTACCTCTTGCCGACGCATACTTTTTAGCGTAGGTATCTTGATCTATCATAGCATGTCAGTATCTATGTACCTTTTTTTTTAAAGATTCGTTATACATACACCTATCAATTCGATTTTTTTCATGTTATACCTAGGTAGAATCGTAATATTTTCATTCTGAGCCATAAAACTCACCTCCGAGGGCATCAAATTCTCTTGCATACTAACTGGAAGAGCCATCTTATGTTTTCCAATCCAGATACTCCTCCACGAAACGTCGAATGCGACAGTCTCTAATATTCAAAGGCTTCTCGCGCGTCGTTTTTTAAAATAAAAAAAAAAATTGTATACGTATATATATTTACTGCAATTGCGAGAATTTATAGATTAGATAACCAAGTAAATGTGTTTACAAACAAGGCCTCTACAGAGGAGGATTTCTTCTCTGGCAAAAGCCACTCATCATTTGTGATACTTATAATGACACCAAAACAGCTAATTAGCTCTTTTAGTATGGTATTATCATAAGTTCTGATATCTTTCTCTTCTCGCTTTCTAACATCCTCAGTGATGTCATCCAACTCCTCATTTATCAAATTGGCTCTGTGAGAACCCTGTTCCGATTTGAGCAGTGACCCAGAAGCCGTCTTCTGAAGAGACAACTGTTTATAAAGATCTTCCCTGCGCAAGAGAAAAGGATAAAGAATAACGTCCCTAAAGGCTCCCAATGTGAGCGTTTCTATATCCATTACGTATAGGGGTTGCGAGTCCGAGACGAAATTGTTGAATGAAATCTCTTTTAAGTACATTTGCAAAGGCTTAAAGATAGCGAGCACAGTAAATCTTATCTCCCTATTAAAGTAAAACCACTGAGACCTAAGAGTATCCCATTCATCGATCAAATTTGTCACATTATGGTCTTCCAATGTCGATCTTGCTTTTTTATCTCTATGGCAGTCAAAAAAGTCTTTACTGTATATCTGCAAACAAGACTCCAAATAATAAGATAATTGTATGGTAATTTCTCTGAATTTTATGTCGTCGTATTTAAAATCTTCGTAATATTGCTGAGTAGGAGAAGTGCTGTTGTCTGATTTGTTTAATTTGGGCTTACCTTTTCCTGACCCAACAGTCGGGGAAGTTTCAGCATTTTCAAAGTAAGTGGTCACGTAGCATGCAATTTCTTCTACCGAATGCCCTAAACACGTATGTTTTTGACCATTACTGAGTATCTTTCTCTGTGAAGGTAAAAATAATGGCTTCATTATCCCGAATAAACTGTTGTAAAAATCATCATTCTTTAACTTCTCTTCTTGAGTATCGAAATTTTCATCTGATGCTATACCTAGACCTATTTCATGCTTTCCCTTGTAAGTCTTATTCTGCAAATAATGGTCTGCCGGCAACATCATTTTTTTTGGAAGATCAAAAAAAGACGAGTGCTCTGCTATACCATCAGGATTCTCCGCCTGGTAATTTGGATTTGTAAATTTGTACAATAGCGCAAAATTGATGTCACTAATATATGAATTCGAATTATTAGACGACAAGCAAATATTAGTCCTGGTATTATTTGTATTCATAGGTGATTGAGTATCGCCCACATTTAGTGATTGGAAGTCTTTATTAAGCAGAGTATTTGAATGTGATTTGTGAAAGAGATTATGAAACGCCAGAGCAGGCGAACTCTTGCCACCCTTTTTTGTTTGTACCGTTGGAGACTCATCTTTTTGATTCAAACCCAATAGTTTTTTCAGCGGTCGCTTGAAACTCTGAAGTCCTTTAGTTTGAATTGCTAGCTTTGGCTTAATCAACCCACTATTCAGAAGTTTAAGTCTTCCTTTAGAGAGTTTTTTCAAACTGTTTTGACTCTGTTCACCACTTGTACCAGTGTCTAAGCTATCATCTTCATTATGTTTTTCTGGGCTAGTATCCTTTCTAGAGAATGAGCTTCTCGAAAATCCCGGTTTCGAAAAAAATCGTGAAAGACGATTACTCTTAAGAGTGTTGGAAGACGCTTCTGACGTTAGTGAGCTGTTACTATTTCTTTTTTTCAAATTATTAAAACCAACACTAGCGACTTGAGAAACATTACTCGAACCTGTCGAATTAATTGTGGACCTCCTACTGTCCCTAGGTCTATCAGTAAAGGACGCTGCTATGTTGTCATCCATTTTATTTAAATTAAAACAGCATTATCTGTGATAAGGATAATTAATTTTCGATGCTCGATTTTTGTTTTACTTACCAAATAGCGATGCTTTTCACTTATATTGAATTATCATATACAAGATAAGAGTACACATAATCTTTGAGCAGCGCTTTAAGTTTGGACAGAATTGATGTATCCAATACTTTTACCACTCTCAGCAGTTTGCTTGGTATAAATATAGATTCTCAAACCTCTTGCCTTGTCTCGATGTCAGCTTTTGATACATAAAAACACTTAAGATGTGTGACTTGTTAAGAGAAAATAACCACGGCTACGGAACGCTATTTTGCGCCATATAATAGATAAGTAGAATATAATGGGAGACTTTTAGGTGTTATAAAATGGGGTACAGGTGACTTATGAAGACGTATTTATATATACTTTTCTTTTGAAAAAATGGCTGTGTTTTCGTAAGTGTACCTTTATTAGGAATCAAGGATTCGCTTCATTACAGGGATTTCCTTTGGTTCCTCTTTGGGCTCAGTCGATAAATGAACAACATAAGACGCATGCTCATCGAAACTTCCTAAAAGAGAATTTTTGTAAACAATATTTAAGTATAGACTTGGTACCTTCAAATATTTATAAAAACAAAAGTTCGAAAGGATCATTGTTATACCCAGTTGAAAAATGGGAGGCATATACGACGAAGGACCTTTCAATGATAAAGAATACCCTACTTTGCCAAATGCTGCATTAACTAGTGATCAGTCTTCTCCAAGAAGGTATCAGCGTTTAGAAAATGACGACTTCGAAGATAGCGAAAGGAACGCCTTCTTGGGTTTCCCAGAATCAAGAGATGGTCTGCCTTATAGAGTTTCCCCTAATATTTTCACTAGAAGTGCTCGAAGCACTAACAGTGCCATCAAGAATGACCTCTTAAACGCACCAGACCTTAAATACGGACACGAAACACCTAGAGCAAAATTTACATCGAGAGAATCACCAAAACGTCAAAGGCACACAGGCTTGTTTATGGGGGACGCAGAAAAAGACTCTACTTACTTGACTAATTCAAATGAAGTCAATGGGTCACCCACTCGATCTCCATTTGGTGACTCAATTAAGAGTACGTCGAGGAGCGAAAAGATTTTGGAGCTTCCTCAACCTATTTTTTCCCCTGAAACTTTTGCAGAAGCAAATTCATATAAGGATGATGATCAAGAAACTTTGGGTGATGAAAAATCAAAATTGAGCTATGATTATGATTCCTATCAGAAAGCTCATGAATGGGAAACTAGATCTCTAAGTTCTTCAAGCACCGCATATACTGGAGGGCCAACCTCTGTGACACAGCCATCAAATGAGCAAGATTACTTTGGTGCATCAATTGACAGGGACATGATGGTCAATATTGAAAACGGATATGTTCCTAACAGAGAAAAACCTGAAAATAAACGTAAGGTTAGGTTGATCGGCAGCAAAAGTGGCAATTTTGTCCTTGAAAATCCTATTCCCGAAGAACTAAAGAGAGTGCTAGCAATTACCGAGTCTCCCTTTGGTGAGTTTACCCACATGTCTTATACAGCATGTACCTCAGAACCTGATGAGTTCGTAAAGGAAGGATACACTTTAAGGGCAGCAAAATATGGAAGAGAAACTGAGATAGTTATATGTGTCACTATGTATAATGAGGATGAATATTCATTTGCCCGTACAATGCATGGAGTGATGAAAAACATTTCTTACTTGTGCTCAAGACATAAGTCTTCTACCTGGGGTAAAAATAGTTGGAAGAAAGTGCAAGTTATTATAATGGCTGATGGAAGAAACAAAGTGAATAGCTCCATCTTGCAATTATTGACGGCCACAGGTTGCTATCAGGACAACCTAGCAAGGCCTTATGTCAATAATAAAAGAGTCAATACGCATTTATTTGAGTATACAACACAAATATCGATAGATGAAAACTTGAAATTTAAGGGCGACGAAAAAAACCTCACCCCAGTTCAGGTTTTGTTTTGTCTTAAGGAATCCAATCAAAAAAAGATAAACTCTCATAAATGGCTTTTCAATGCATTCTGTCCTGTCCTAGATCCAAACGTTGTTGTTTTATTAGATGTAGGGACAAAGCCACATAATCATGCTGTATATAATTTATGGAAGGCATTTGACAGGGACTCCAATGTTGCTGGTGCTGCTGGAGAAGTCAAGGTCATGAAAGGAAAAGGATGGAAAAATTTGGTAAATCCTTTGGTAGCTTCGCAGAACTTTGAATACAAGATGTCAAATATTTTGGATAAGCCGTTGGAGTCTCTTTTGGGTTATATAACAGTTCTACCAGGTGCTCTTTCAGCCTACCGATATATTGCTTTGAAAAATCATGAAGACGGTACTGGTCCTCTAGCATCTTACTTTAAAGGGGAAGCATTACTAAATACTAGCCAACCCCACAAGAACAATAAGAAGAATTTTTTTGATGCAAATATGTATCTTGCTGAAGATAGAATCTTATGCTGGGAATTAGTTTCTAAAAGAAATGAAAGCTGGGTATTGAAGTACGTGAAACAAGCATCGGGGGAGACCGATGTACCTGAGGCAATTTCTGAGTTCCTTCCTCAAAGAAGGCGTTGGATCAATGGTGCAACTTTCGCTGCTTTGTACTCGCTTTATCACTTTAAAAGTATATGGAGAACGGCACACACTTCATCTCGAAAATTTTTGTTGCATGTTGAGGCTTTGTACCAACTTTTCATTGTTACTTTTTCTTATTTTTCTTTGGCCAACTTTTATTTAACCTTCTATTTTTTGACGGGATCGCTCACTTCAAAGGAAATGGGTGCTGGAGATGCTGGATTTTGGATTTTTACTATATTCAACTACCTATGCATATGCTGCTTAACTTCTTTATTCATAGTCTCAATTGGTAATCATCCTCAGGCATCGAAACAACTTTTTAAGCTCTTGATGATTTTGCTAACGGTATGTGCGCTATATGCGTTAATAGTCGGGTTAGTATTTGTTGCGAAAACAATTCAAGCTTTTTCAAGTGGGGATACATCAACTTACGTTTTCGTTAGTTTAATAGTCTCCCTCTTGTCGACGTATGGTCTCTACACAACAATGTCGTTATTATACTTGGATCCCTGGCATATGATTACATGCTCAATTCAATACTTCCTAATGATTCCTTCATACACTTGTACCTTACAGATTTTCGCATTTTGCAATACGCATGATGTATCTTGGGGAACAAAAGGACAAAATGATGACACAGAGGACAAGAAAAATCAGTATGTTATAGAGAAAAATGATAACGGGGAATTCGAGGCAGTCATTCTCGATGTCAATATTGATGAAGTATACCTTGACGCTTTATATAATATTAGAGCCAAAAGATCAGGTAAGAAAGTTCTGTCGGGAACCCCAAAAGTATCTAATCTTGAAGGCGAGGATTACGCAAAAGATGTCCGCACAAGGGTCGTTCTTTTGTGGTTGTTAGCTAATCTTATATTCATTATGGCAATGGTGCAAGTATATAAACCTGGCGCTACAAGTCAGAACATCTATTTGGCAGTGATATTATGGAGTGTTGCTGTTTTTGCCTTGCTTAGGTCAATTGGATCCGTAGGTTACCTTATTCAGCAATCTGCCAGATTTTTCGTCGAGACAAAAAGTAAATGGTCCCATGGAAGAAAAGGGTACATGGCCTCCAGTGGACATTCTCTTAACTAAAAAAAGTAAATATAGAAAAAAAGAAAAAGATGCTAAAAAAAAGAATCAAATAAACATCCAGATAACGGATACCTTTAGTTAAGTATAGCTATGTTTCGTAAACTATTCTATATATTTGAAGCGGGTAAGAGTAAATAACAGTAAATTTTATATGCGGAAGATATACTCTTCGTCAAAATGTCGTGTTCTAGAGATCAAAGATCGAAATCGAAGAAAAACGAACAGACTTAAAAAAAAAAATAGGCTTAACTAGTAGCCTCATGGTTTCTTCAGATAGAAAAAGAAAAAGTGAAAAACCCATCGCCAATGGGAGCAAAAGGCTAAAGAGTTCTCCCTCTGTTATTTTGCATTCTTACTCTAAGTTGCCAACAGTTAATGACACACCAAGAAGAAAAACCCAGCCTTTGGATATGTTTGTTTGGGGAACAGGTTCGATGTCTGAGCTAGGATTGGGTCCAGCTGCTAGCACAAAAGAGGTTAAGAGACCCCGTTTAAATCCCTACTTAACAAAGGAAGCTTTGGGAGGTGAAGGCATCGTGGATTTCGCTGTAGGAGGAATGCATACTTTGGCTGTAGACACTAAGAATAGAGTTTGGTCATGGGGAAGTAATGACAATGGTGTATTGGGTAGAGATACCTCACATGCAAAGGAGGCATTAAAAGATATTGAAGAAGAGTCTGAAGACGAAGATGCTGATTTGAATGAAGCAGAATCCACCCCTAATTTAGTTGAGGATTTACCATCAAATGGCCATAATATTATACAGTTAGTTGCCACGGATAATTTAAGTGCGATCTTGTACGATAATGGAGACGTATATGCTTGGGGATGTTTCCGCAATAACGAAGGGCTATTAGGATTCTTGAAGGATAAAATCAAACTTCAAAAAACACCATTGAAAATTGACCAGCTCAAGAATATTGTACAACTAGCTGGCGGCAAAGATCATTTGTTAGCGTTAGACTCAAAAGGTGTAGTGTATGGTTGGGGAAATGGTCAACAATTCCAACTTGGAAGAAAAGTTTTAGATAGGCACCGGTATCGTGAATTGGAACCCAAACCTTTTGGTCTATATGGAATAAAGTATATTGCAAGTGGTGACTATCATTGCTATGCCATCAATCATGATGATGAAGTTTATGTATGGGGGCTTAACCAGTATGGTCAATGTGCTATTACTGGCTCCCAAGGTGAGTTAGAAGATGGTTCTTTGATAACAAAACCAACCATTTTACTGCAATTAAAAGGAAAAAAGGTTCTTCAATTAGCAGCTGGCGAGCATCATTCCTTAGCATTGCTAGAAAACGGCGAAGTTTATGCATGGGGAAGGTACGATATGAAAGAGGTTGGTATTCCTGAGAGTAGCCTACCCGAAGCTACATATAGGGATGCACATTCAAAACCAAGATCCGTTCCAACTCCAACTAGACTTCAATTTGGTTCAAAATCTGAAAACGTAAAATGTAAGTACGTGGGATGTGGATCGCACCACTCTTTCGCTATCACAGATGATGGCATGGTTTACGCGTGGGGATTTGCCGACACATATGCAACCGGTTTAGGACCTTTAGATTCAGATGTTGAACGACCAACTAGAATTGTGAATACTGCAACAAAATTTCATGATATTCACATAATTGGAGGAGGTGGCCAGTTTTCTGTGAGTGGCGGGGTAAAAATCGAGGACCAGTCAGAAGTCGAGAAAAGGCTCCAGAAATACGATGATTGACATTTAATCGTAGAAAATATATTTAGAGACTGTCAAAATTTTTTTTTTTTTTTTTTTTAAACTCTTAATTTCATGTAAGCATTACTAGGTTCCTTGCTTCGTCTATGTACGAACTTTTAAACTTTTGAATAAATATCTAATTATTTAAAGAAAATTAAATGCTGGTTTCTAAGGTGAATCGATCTAATGGAGATTTGACTGCGTTAAACAAAGCACTCAATGATGAGCAAATATATCAATGGATTTCAGAGTTGGTTATTGGTACGAATAGAGAGCGAGCTTTACTTGAGCTAGGGAAAAAGAGGGAGCAGTATGATGACTTAGCTTTAGTCTTGTGGAATTCATTTGGGGTAATCACCGTACTTTTAGAAGAAATTATTTCAGTGTATCCTTATTTACAGCCTCCCGTTTTAACAGCCTCAATGTCTAATAGGGTATGCAACGCTTTGGCTTTGCTACAGTGTGTTGCTTCTAACGCAAGCACACGGGGTGCCTTTCTAAATGCCAATCTAGCACTTTACTTATACCCTTTCTTGTCGACGAGTGCAAGGCAGAGGTCTTTTGAGTATTTGAGATTAACTAGTTTGGGTGTAATAGGGGCTCTCGTGAAAAACGATACACCAGAGGTCATAAATTTTTTGCTCACCACAGAAATAGTGCCATTGTGCTTAAATATAATGGAAATATCATCAGAATTGTCTAAAACAGTTGCTATATTTATCCTACAGAAAATTTTGCTAGACGATCAAGGCCTATCATATATATGTACAACATATGAGAGATTTCACACTGTTGTATCTGTGTTGACAAAGATGATTGACCAACTTAACGTCTCGACTAGTATTCAAGCTTCACATCAACCTTCTAGTAGTGCAGGTAGGTTATTGAAACATGTTGTAAGATGCTACTTAAGGTTATCTGATAACCTCGAAGCCAGAAAAGCATTGGCCAAAATCTTACCTGAACCCTTGCGAGATGGCACATTTTCTTTTATATTGCAAGATGACGTAGCAACGAAGAAGTGCTTAGCCCAGCTCTTATCCAACATCAATGACCAGCATTAGGCTGCCTGGCTGAACAAATTTGCTTTGTCAGTGACATCTCGTTCTTAAAGCACATCCATCTTTATTTTAGTTGTGACTTGAATCAGAGATTGACTAGAAATGAGATAAAATTTTATAATAAGAAAGAGGTCAGTGATACTCAATGTGAAGAATACATCTCTAGAAAGATGCATTACTTCTTAACTTATATAAGGTTTCAAAATGTGAACAATGAACTCTAGATATTTAATAAAGAAATACCTTTAAAGGTAATACCTAGTTTCAGGATTTCTACAAGACTGATAAGTTTGCATGCTAAAATACATACTTGATGAAAATAATCCTTCTTCTAAACTCAAAAACCTTTTTCGTATGAAACCAAGAGTCTACATCAGTAGGAAAATGCTGTCACTTGAATAACTTGAGTCTTTTTTGCCAACAAAAATAAGTTCACGAAAACACAGATATCTTTTTTTCTTGCTGGTCGTAAGAAAAGGCCGAGATATGCAACTATTTTTAACTAATTCTATTAAGTCATTCGCAGTTTTTAAGTAAATGTATCCATTATGTTGTCCTCCAATGGCTGACTTATGACTCTCGCCTTTCCTGAAAGTAACTCTTTCCTTATTTCTGGCCCTATGGCATGGTGAAATCTTTGCCTAACAGTCTCAAGTAAGAAATCTCTTTGATCATCAGTGATGTCATTCTTGTATCTTTGGGCAAAAGCTAAAAAGGCCTTATGCCATACAACAGGCAACTTAGTATGATCTCTGTTGTTCTCGTCGTCATCCAACATAGCGTTTGTTTTAACCGTTGCTCTTCTGAAGCTCATAAAATAAAAAACAAGTTCGTCGACCGTTTGATATGGTAACGCATACTTCTTTTCTATCAAGATTCGTATAAAAACTACGGTCGAAGGTTTAAATTCTCTTTCAAGAAGCTTCGATAGAGCAACAGATGAGTGCAAGACAGGTACAGAAACTTTAGCTAGAACAGATCCAGCAATCTTCGCTTCCCGTACCGTACAACCATTATCAACCAAGGGAAACAAAAATCCTTTAAAGAATGCAGCAGGCTTGTACATTGCTTTCTTCAATGCTCTGTAAAGATGATAATTCAATGAATGATCTTGCGTTTCCTCAATGGAGTTCCTAAATCTCTCTAATAAAACATTTTCGACAAACTTTTGAGCCTCTGGAGCCTGCAAATTAGACACAAATAGTCTTGTTGCTTCATACACAGCGTGTGGTGTCCAACTCTCGGGATCTGTCACGTAAAGTACATCTTCCCAATTTCGTAAACTTGGTATAACTTTGAACAATTTAGGTAATTTACCATGTGTGTAATTCGACAATATTTGGCCAATTTTTTGATAAGCATCTATTACCTTTGGAGGTAGCATAACTCCTTCATCAGGTTTCTCTACATTTTTTCGGGCAAGATCTCTCTCCTGAATTTTTTCCGTGATTTTATCGGCCAAATTCATGATTCCATTATTAGAACTTGAAGGTAAAAAGGCCTTTTCAAATAAAAGTCTGTCTTTGTCATCAACATTCAAGTTGTACTCAGTATCTTCTCCGAAATCTGAAAACTCCTCGTTTTCGACACTTTCATTGTCATCATCTTCCTTATAAGACATGTAAGCTTCCAAGAAACTTTTCTCTGGAATAGTCTGCCCTCCCTCTTCTTCTTCTAATTCATCTTGTTGTTCCCGAGCAAGTTGAACTATTTTTCTCGAAGTTGCTGCGTCAATGAAATCTTCATCTGTGCCTTCATCATGAGAAGATTTGGCATACAGCTTCTTCTTCAAACTTCCAGCCTCCTCCTGAACATCTCTATATAAAGGATTGTGACGCTGCTTTGGTTTGTTTTCAGCTACTGCAATTTTACCCATATTTGTGTCTTGGTAAAAGATAAAGCTTTCTTTTATCTTTTGATCCTCTGTTACTATTTTCTTTTTTTTTTTTTTTTTTTTTTTTTTTTTTTTTTTTTTTTTTTTTTTTTTTTTTTTTTTTTTTTTTGTATTGAAATCGCGATGCCCATCTACATAACTCTAAGTACAATTTGAATAAGAAATATAGGCTTAATACTATTAATTCCTTGTCCCTATACAATTACTTTTATATTTCGTCGTATTCGATCCTAACAAATAACGAGGAGTAAACAAGCTCTTCACCTAAATTGTCGAATATAGGTAAATATCGATAGCCTTTGTTAAGATCGAATAACTTACACACAAAAATCCCAATGGTCTCAATTTCGTCCTCAACAGGAGAACTTTTTTTCGTGTTTATCAAAAACCTGACAAATATTAAATCTTCCGTATATGTGAGCGCGCCAACAAATCGTTCATTCCATGTAGGATTAAATCCATTTTCATTTCTCACAGAAGTTCTTCGGCTGGATGACTTCGTATCCCAGTGTACTTCATGTGCTCCCACAAATTCTAATGTTACAAAAGGGTTAATGGGCGACGAACCTTTGGTTTTGGGAAGCTGATGTGCACTAATAATTTCAATATTAAATTTAGCTCGCCGTAGGTTGCGGAAATCACGATCTCTTACATTTCTTGATAAATTTTCTCTTAACGCTTTTGGCTTTAGAATATAACCCTTTTTATTTGGACCAAGAAAAAGAGCTTCATTTATCTGTTGACCCAAATCATAAGTCTGCCAATTTGTAGCAACCATTTGTGCTCCATACGACCAAAACATAATTGGTATAAAATTGGATGATTTGAGTCGCATTTTCGAAGGGTATATTCTCATAAGGAATTTTCGATTATGTTTGATTAAGGAGTTGTATTTTATAGGATCTTTCACCATGGAGTTGACAGCTTTTTCACTGAGCGAGAGACAATGATTATATGTTTTCGACTCTGGTAGTGAAAAATTCTTAAATTTGATCCCTTGAATATAAATAGCTAAAGAACTTAGTTCTTCAATGACTCTACTCACCTTAACTTTTTTTTTAATAGCAAACGGCCTCTTCATGGACGACGAATTGCTGTTGTCTTCACTCACTGATGTTGTAGTCGAGCTGGTTAAAGAATAATTTCGACCTGTTTCATCACTATTACTTTCTCGATGGGAAATGGATTTTTTAACCTTAAGTAGGATTTTGTGAATCAACTGAGACGGACTAGGTAGAATAGTGTCTTCGTCCAAAGCTTGTGTTACTAAGGAGCTGCCTAATATCTCCTGCAATATCTCCCGTGCCTTTAGCTGATTTTGGCATGAGCAGCGAACTTCGAGGCTGATAATTAAAGGTAAGGGTGAACTAATAAAAGCGTACTTCTTTATTGTTTTTAGTACATTTCTAAAGGAAATAAAATTTGTGAATGTTCTGCCGTGATTAACCACAGGTTCGCTCTTTAAATTTTCAGTGCCCTTTTCCTGAATATTCCCATCCCAGATATCCACTTCTATGCAACGACATCCTTTTTGTAACGCTTTTATATAACCTTCGATTGAAGAGCCTCCGGCAACCTGTCGACCTATTAAATAAGTATTGTGGGAAGACGATATGTAATAGTTATTTAAAGGATAATCGTAATAATTTTTCATAAGATCAACAGCACGTATTGGTCTACAGTATTTCGATAGCAAAAACCTGTTGAAACTTTCCGCTGTCCACTTAGACAGCCTTTCAGAACAAAATTTATTAAATTTCAGGACATAAGTTTCGCTATGATAGTCCCTTTGGACATTTTTCATAAAAGATTCAAATTGTTGGAAAGACATAAGCTCACTATCGTCACAAAAATTTTTAAAAATCCGTACGATATCATTCCTCTCCTTCAAAATTGAAACGAAGGTTTTAAATTGTTCGAAGTTTAGCCCCCCGTTATCAATTTGTGAGTTATCTTTTCTTAGTAAGTCAAATTTCTGTCTCAAATAGTCATAATTAATATTAACGTTCAACCTTTTGGAGTATTTTAAAATATCCTGAAAAGATAGAAACTGTTTCGTTGGTCTAACATTCCGCTTAAGATTACCAATTACCAAATTCCTTAGTACATCATCAATATCATTGAGGTCAACAAGGAAGTTCTTTGCCAAGTTATGCTTTAATCTATCCAATGTAAGTAAAGTTGAGAAGAGTTTCTTCAAGTCATGTTCCGTATCTGCGATGAGATGAATAGTTTTCATTTTTTTCTTCTTCTTATCGTAATATATTATAGTTATCCATCTATTTTCTAATTCTTTCGAAATGTGAAGTTCTTCACGATAGTTTCCCCCGTCTTGTTGATAAAAAATTGCCTTGATATCATCACTGGAAAAACTATATGACTTCCCTTTGATAAGGTTCAGAGAAGTAGGCGATAGTAACTTGGATATATTGGGAGCAGTCGACGGACTATTGCTAACAGTTTGCAAGACGATCACTAAATTATCGACGTTAATATGAAATAAAGCACGCCTCTTTGACTTTGTTGATACTTTAGATAAAGAAAGACCATCATTAAAAAAAATAGAAGGTATTCGTACTTTGTCCATGTCTCTAGTTAGATATCCATTCAATGAAACGTCATCTTCATGGTAAACATCGTTTGTTGTATATATATCGGCGATACCCTCATCCAAATTTTGAAGGTTAGCAAAATTTTGTCTCTCCAGACAGACTTTTTCTTCCGACTGGCCACTATGTACGAGTCTTCGCAACCATCCCATACTATTACTTGGCTTTCTCAATGGAGTCTCTCTTACTCTATCATTTGGAGAATCTATATCGTTCAGTAACGATTCCACAAAATATTGCCGTGAATGATGCCATAAAGATTCTATAGAGCAACAATCTGCTAGATCACTTCTAGGATGCTTCGATCTCTCTGTGTATTGAGCATAATATTCTTCTTTTTTCTCATCTATCATCCTGTGACCTCATCCTTATCTTCATGGAACAAAATGTTTGTTAAAATTATTTATTACATATAAATTGATTGTATCATTTTATGTAATTCAAACATATATATTAAGTCTCAAATTTTATAATTTTACATAATCGTCTAATCTAACGTCCATATGCGCATTCTGTAAGAGAAATCTTTTTACTTGATTTACAGTATAGTCACCTCTGTGAAACAAGCCAGCACCCAATGCAGCATCAACAGCGTGACGCATTTCAAAGACTTCGCGAAAGTGTTCAGGTTTTCCAGCGCCGGAGCTCGCTATCACCGGAATCTTAACTCTTCTCTTAACCTGATCCAAAAGTTCTAAATTATATCCTTTGTTGGAACCGTCAAAATCAATCGAATTAAGAAGAATTTCTCCAGCACCTAAATCCTCACAAGCCAAACACAATTCAAGGGCTCCTAAGTCATGAAGTTTCCTTCCACCACTAGAACTCACTTGGTAATAGCAAAATTGTTCACCATTAGGACCGTAATCTTTGGGATTCTTTATAAAGATAGCTTCCATCGATGTCTGAGAAGGTGCCTGAACATACTTTCTTTTAGGATCGACAGACACGACAACTGCTTGAGTACCAAAAGTTGAAGCTATTCTTTCTATCGAAGTTTGCCCTGTCTTCTTTCCATCACCTTCGTAATATCTCTCTGCTATAGCAACAGCATCAGAGCCAATACTTACTTTGTCGGCACCAGAATTGAAATATAATTCAGCAACCTTTTCTGCTGGAACCAACTCTTGAGACACTGGGTCGACAATATCCTTGATTCCTCCACCAACAGTCAAGGGAACAAATATCCGTTCAGCTGCTTTCGTCAAAACCTGTAACATCGGTAAGTCCTTCAATGGACAGTCTCTAAAAGAAGTGATGTTTAAGAAAGTAATCTCATCTGCTCCTTGCTCGTAATATCTCACAGCTAAGTCTACTGGCTTACCCAAGTTTCGAACACGATTTTTAATTTCACTATTACCATTTTCAGTGGATTCTCTAACATTATACTGATCACCTTTCGTTACTACTAGATCACCATCATCATTAGTTCTAACGTCTAAACATGCAATAATTCTCTTAGTCAAGCCGCTTATGTCCTTATTCGTGTAACGTAGTTCATTCTGCACATCATCCGAGCTAATCTTGCTAAACTTTTGACCTTCGAGGAAGCTTTTAATAACTTTTAATCCAGCTAGACCTGATTTTTCAGGATGGAACTGAGTCGCAAATAAATTCTTGTACGACAAGGCAGCAATAAATTTCTCTGCACCATACCTAGTAAAAGCAAAACTCCATCCACATGATCTTAATTTTGCTATAGTTTCAGATTTCTCATTCTCTTCCAAAATAGCGGCAAATGAATGAACAAAGTAATACTTATTAATTGTATTAATTCCAAAGAAAGCTTTTCCCTCAAGGCCAGATTCTCCGCACTTCAAAGAATCAATACTGTTCCAGCCTATTTGGGGCACTGACTTGTGTATTCCTCTTTCAAAATACAGTTTATCCGACGAGTTGAATTTCAGTAATGACATGTCGACAAATCCTAAGCCTTCCTGTTTTGAAGAACTACTTTCTTCACTATCTCGAAAAAGTGCTTGAAGCCCGACACATATACCCATCAACGCTCTTTCCTCTGCGATATACCTCTTGAGCGGTTGAAAAAGATTTCTCTCATGTATTTGTTGCATGAAATGATCATAGTTTCCGACGCCAGGAAAAATCAACCTTTCTATTTGGTCATTATTCTTATCAAAATCTTTGCCGTTTTTTATATATTCTACTTCATAATTACCAATACGGCTTATCGCATTCGTGAGTGACTTTAAGTTACCACTGTCGACATCCACAACGTAAACCTTTTTCGACATCTCTACAGAACTGCTAAAAAAGTCCGAGAAAAATACAAATGCCCCATCGAATCATCTAGCCTGTATACAAATGATACGTAATTATACACAATTATATTCTCTTGTGCGCGAAAATATTAACGAGTAGATTAACCTCGTTTTCAAGAGACGAGTGATTTTCATAAATTTCTTTGACAGGAGTTACTCCTGCAATTTCCATGTTTGAATATGCTTCAGCTTTTGATAAATACTTACCTAAATTGTCAAACTCATTTAACGCACTAATATTATATTTCACGTTTTCCCTTCCGAATATTCTTTGAAGTTCGACAACCACTACCTCGAAAAAATTTGGAATGCAATCAAAGAATCCACTCAAATCAATCTCGCCGTATTTACAGCAATTAAGGTGAAAAATCGAGTTGTTTTTGACTGATTCAAGATTATCTGTGACGACCATAGGAATTTCTAAGATGCCGTCTCGTTCAAGGATTCGGTAAAACTCACGCAAGATAACATAATAAGATGATGGAGTAAGTTGTAGCTTTAGATCTCTCGAAGTGATTAAGGATATACTTTCTGAAGGTATTCTTTGCAAAGATTCTGAAGAGTACTCATAATTTACTGGTTTGCAACCGTACGACGCTAAATTTTGTCCGCGATTCTCATTGCTCAAGACAAATTTTGTATAAAAATTTTGGATCTGAGTCAACTTCTCCGTAGCTAAAATTCGATAAGCTTTATAATCTGTAATGTTTATAAATTCGAAAAAATCGTTTCGAAGTTTTATATCCAGTTCTTCGAAAGAGACCTTTTTAGCATTGACTTCATGTGAATGGTAAGAATCAATATTGTTTACTAAATCAATCTCTTCATTATATGCACTCATCTCTATTAATCTGACAAAAGGGACCCTTACTGCCATCCACCAAGATAGAAACATACTGAAGTGTGTATTGTAATTCAATACCTTGACAGTATTAAAACTATTCTCCTTTTTCCTACTGATATACTTCTCAAATAGTTTCTGGAGGCTCCTAGTACCGATAAGTGAATTGTTGCCAAGTTTATCATATATGTGGATTCTGTATAATTCGAGCAAAGAGTAGTCATTGGCTACCTTCCTCGCTACCTGAACAAAAAAGTAACCAAAATTATGTGTTGCCATCGCACCATCGATTCTTTCCTTCGCCAAGTTCCTTAGGCAATGACCTATATTTTGCAAGATCTCTTTATACTGTAGAGTAGTCTTTTGATATATATTGAGTTTTTCATCATCTAAAGAGACCTGACTGGGTAAAGTCATGAGAAAATGAATATACTTTACCCCATTTAAATGCACAAGTTCATCATTATTCTTGAAATCTTTTTCTGGTGAGTATTCCTCCCTGAGAATTATCCTGATAAAGTTTCTCATAGACTGCATTACGGAACCTAATAAGTTCTCATAATACTGTAAATCTTTAGATAACTCAACTTTCTTAATATCATTATTATGCCTATATGAATTAATATATTTCATAAGACATTCATACCTTATATCACCAAAACTAATTGGATCCTTTCTACTACTCACACCCAAGTAGTCCAAAAATTGATTATAGCGAAAATAGGGATATTCTGTAGATAATGTATTCTCTATTTCACTCCCATGTGCATGGAATCCAGAAAGATCGGTTAAAGGTCTGAAATTCAAGTCTTCATTTGTACCCTTAGAGTTTTCGGATTCATTCTTTACAAAAGTTCTAGAAGCCAACCTCGAGAAAGGTGCCGAATCATATATGGAATTTACACTATGCACAGACTTATTCAGCTTTCCAGTAAGTAGAGAACTTCTTCTGACCTCTGTCTGATTCGTTGAAGCTCTACCTCGGGTTTTCGGCGACACGGATAAACCAGCGTTAGAGGATCTTGAAGTTGATAAATTTAAATTATTGTCAACTTTACCGTCTACTGAATCAGAACCATTTTCTTCGAAATATGTTCCGTTTATGTTGCCACCATCATCAGACGTGAACTTCTTCGAGTGGTCTTCTCTTGCCGACATTTACTCACATTTAAACATCAATAACCACAACTAGGAGGAGGATTATGGATGTTCTCCATATCACGTGACAAATGTCACTTCACATATAAGTTTGCTTATATGTTGATACTTGCTTTCAAGGAGTGTATAACGTTTTGTAAGACATTGATATTTTTGAAATTAGTAACGATGTTAGTTGACAAATCCTCCCAACATTTAAAGAAAAGATATCCTTATTATTATTCTGGTGATAATGGTTGGTATAGATATAGATGGCTCTTATGGTTATTAGTGCTTATTCCTTGCATAATTGTTGCCATTCTTTGGATCATTAGAAGTCGCCGAGCTAAACGTCCCGTCACATATGATAATAACCAATATTATCAAACCCAACAAGTAGGTGGATACCCTAATCAGACGTACCCTGATTACTATCAGGGTCAAGAAGCGTACTATGGAAATCAGCCAGCATCGGTTCCTCCCCAGGAAGTTAATTACTCAAGACCTGAAGGTCCACCCCCACAATATACTGGACAAGCCTACCAGGATGAAACTTTTGCAAGACCTGAAGGACCTCCGCCGACTCATCCTAAGGCGTGATTAGGTATTTCGCTTTATTCTTGAAGAAAAAGGGCGTTAAAGTTTTGGTGGTTTATTTATTTTCTTTTCGTTCTATTTATTTTCTTTGTGACCTGGGATTTTTTTGAAGCTTCTGCAGCAAGATGAATCTAATTGAGCTAGGTAAATAGTTTATTCACTGTTTATAAACATTTAAATAAATTACTAATGGCGATGTGATAAGCTAAGTGGAATAGCTCAATTAACTTAATATTATTCCTTTTGGGAAGACTGAGAAGTTTTGCGATTATCCATTGATTTTCCTGCAAATTTATTGTCGAAAAAAATTGTAATAGTACTTCAGATAAAACAATGGTCATTTACTATAATTGAGAGGTACATTCCTTAAAAATGGCTCTCTGAAAGTATTCAGTACTCGACGTAATGAGTTTAAACGGTAAATAGTCCTATTATTCGCATGTGATGAAAAAATAATTCAAAAAGACAAATTGCAAGACCTATGCTTCCTTAATTACGCCTTCAAAAATAAGTAAGCTTATTGGACTAAATCAAAGTAGAACAAGCATCCTTTAAAAATGACTAACGCTGATAGTAATTATGTGACAAAGATAGCTAACACTTCATTCCACCATACGCGTACTGCATATGGTAAAAACTTTAACCGTGTACATTTTTCAGCACATACTTGTACTTTCGAATCAAAATGAGATGGAGCCTCTATCTACTTGTCTTGACTGCATATTTAATTGGAATAGTCCTATTCTTCATAGGATTTTTTCCTGCAAAGGTTGTCTTACCTGGTTATGGTCAGTTTGAAAATAATGAGTCACCTTTTCTTGAAGATGGCCAACCACAGTTTGAGAAAATAATTCTTGTAGTTATTGATGCCTTACGGTCGGACTTTTTATTTTCAGAGAATTCATCAATGCATTTTGTGCATAAGCTTGTCCGTGAAAATCTTGCTTTACCCTATACAGCGTATGCAGATCCGCCAACGGTAACCTTACCACGTTTGAAAGGCATTACCACGGGAAGTACACCAAATTTTTTAGACGTGATATTGAACATAGCTGATGACAAGGATACCAGTCAGAGTATGCTACATCAAGATTCCTGGATAAAACAATTTCTTAATGCGCTGAAGGTCATAAATTTTTTTGGTGACGATACATGGCTAAAATTGTTTCCACCAGAAAACTTTTTTAGCAAATACGACGGCACGAGCTCATTCTTTGTAAATGATTTTATTCAGGTTGACAATAATGTAACGAGACACTTAGATGGCGAGTTGCTACAGTCAAGTTGGGATGGTATTATATTGCACTACTTAGGTTTGGACCATATTGGACATAAAGGAGGGCCAAGTTCTAAGTTCATGGCTGAAAAACAGAAAGAAATGGACAGTATTGTATCTTTCTTATACAAAAACTATGTGAATAGAAATACCTTGTTAGTTGTTATGGGTGATCATGGAATGAATAATATCGGTAATCACGGCGGTTCGTCGAACGGTGAAACCCACCCAGGGCTTTTGTTCGTTTCAGAAAAATTCAAACAATTAGAGAATAATCTATCCTGCCCTTTACCATACAACGAGGATTTCATATATTATAATAAAATTAAACAAATCGACCTCGTTCCAAACCTTGCTAGTTTACTAAATTTCCCTATTCCAAAAAACAACCTAGGTGTTATAAATCGAGACATTCTTCGTCTATGGAACGAAAGTAACAGGAAACAGGTGTTATTAGAGAACGGGGCACAATTTTTAAAAATATTGAAAATGAAATATCCCTTAAATAAAGAGCTTGAGGATTTCTGGAAAAAGCTTGTTTCAGTAGAGTCTACAGAGCAAATCTATGAGTCCCTTTCATGGTATCAAGATAAATTGTCGTCCTCAGCAACAGAGTACAAATACCTTGAGATTTACGCTGGACTATTCATAATCTTGCTTTCTTCTGTTGGGGCTACGGTGTTAATGTTTTCCCCTTTTTCAAAGCAGCTGGAAACCTTTAAGTTTAATATGATTTTTTTAGCATTCACAGTAAGTTACTCATTTCATTTTTTTGCGTCTTCTCTCATTGAAGAAGAACATCAAGTGTGGTGGTTTTATAACGTGATATACATAGGGTGTTTGGCACTATATCTCAGATTTAAGTACCTTAAGTGGTTCATTATTTTTTCCATTGGTACTAGAATTATGAGATCCTGGTCTCCTTCTGGCCAAAAATATAACTTGGGAACCACTATATCTTCTTATTTGGTGGAAAACATTCATCTCCTATGGTTGAGCATATCTGTATCATATTTATTGGTACTCTTTTTGACGTTGGCTCCTATGTGTGGAAAAGATAAAAATGCCAACACAAAAACAAATATCATGTTATCGCTTAATTTTACCCTTACTACATTGATAACGGTGATCTTGTCGTATAATTTTAAATTGTTCCAGGCATTTATTGATGGAAACAAATTGCCCGTTTTACTTGAAAAATACGCATATTCCGTGATGCGCAAGTTTCATTACTTAACACGAAATGACGTACATGATTTAAGCACTTTAATATCTAAGGTATTCTTTTACTTATTTGGCGTTACGCTTGTTTCTCAGTCATTTTTAAGAAGAATATTTCACGAAAAAGCTAAAATGAGTCAAATGTGTGACACAATTACCATATTTCTTATGCATCAATGTAGGGTGGAAATTATTCCCGTCTTCCTTATATTTTATTTGTTGAGATACAGTGTGTCTCAAATTTTGTGTCTGGAGATGTTGCACTTGGGACTTGATAGACTTATGATCATTGTTAACTTGTTTTCTATTTGCATGCAGGGATTGTCTTTTTTCTCTTTAGGCAACACAAACCTGCTTGCTACAGTGGATTTGTCAAATTCTTATAATGGACTAAAATCTTATAACATATATATAGTGGCACTATTGACTTTTTTTTCGACTTTTGCAGGTCCCATTTTTTGGTCTTTATTTCCATTGCAAATTTTTGAAAAGGTAATTTCGGCTATTGAAAAAGAATCTCATGAGAAGACATATATTTGCTTGTCAGTGCACAAATATAGTCTTCTCAAGCAAAAAATCCAAGCGAACTTATTCTTCTATTGCGTGTCAGCTCTTTTTCTATTCTCGACATGCTTTAGCCTTAGATATCACCTATTCATATGGACAGTCTTTTCCCCAAAGTTGTTGTACTTTGGTAGCTGGTCTATTCTTTTGAATATAGGAATAGACTCTGGTCTCTTAGTATTACTAACAAGTATTTATCAAGAAGATATAGCAAAATAATATAGCTTAAGTTAATTTCAATTACTATTCACTGCAATAATTGATCTCTGTAATGTGGCTGATAGTTAGCAAATTTGAGAGACTTTTTACCATATTTATTTTCTCTGACTTTTTCGCTATTCCAGACCCTTCTTTGAGTCGCCATGTTCCTGAAGTCTTTCATTTTGAGTGGATGTCTTGCTTCGGCAGACAAGACGGTACCTTGTCCCTGAGTTAACTCACGCCCTTGTGGTAAGTTTTGTCTGTAATACCTCAGAAAATTGCGATGACCAACGACCGTTCCGGTGGGAAGTATAAGGTCGTCACCACTTTTATAGAGGAAGCTTTCAGGTTCACGAGTATCTTCAGTATGCTCAACCAGTTCATCCTCACCCACATCGGTACGCCCTTCATCCTCAGAAGGAACATCTTCCCATTCACTCTCATTACTGGAGCTGCTTGATGTTTCTGCATCAGCATTGTACGTTGACCTAAAGTCATAAAATTCGGATATCTCTAACTTCTCATCTTCTGTTTCATACGGTATCTTCATGTGTCTCTTCCTAAGCATATGGTCTCTAACTGCTTCTATATTTTTACCTTGATATGAACAACAAAGACAGACATTTCCAAAACCGATCTTCTCCCCCAAGTAACTGAGTAGCCCGGCCTTATCAATAAGAAATCTCTTCTCTGGTATGTATAGACCATGCTCTATGGACATATGATTTATATTCTCATCAACACTTTCGAAATAGGAATTTTTTTTTGTATGACAAAATAAACACGTCGAAGGTGAAAGAGTTACTCTATTCTTTATCTTTTCTTGTATCAAAGCCTCCTCCGAGTCAAGACCTTTACCATCTGACGTTTTTTCAGTATAGCTTGAAGAGTTCTTTGCAACCTTTCTGTTTTCACCTGATGTCTTTCCATCTAAGCCTCCACCTTGTACATTCCGATGTAATTTTTTCTCTTTCAATCTCATTTCCTTCTTTGTAGTTCGTTTTGGGCTGCCAGTTAGATCCTCTAAACTTTCTTTATCTGATGATAGAGACAAGGAAGCGACCTTGTTGTTGAATACAGCTTCATCTATTGCGGGCAACAGAGCAACCTTTCGCTTAAGATTATAGCGATGCCATTCTGATTTCATATGAGCCCTTTGACTTTCAAAGTCAGGAAATAAAATAGCACATGCATTACAAGTACTCATTGCAATCGAAATAGTATGCTTCTTTTACTTCAAAATTACATTTCCACTGTAAAGCGATGAGATCACGTGCTTGAGAAAGTCTAAAAAAACTTCTCACTAGAGTAACAATAGAAGAAGGCATGGCAGGAAAAGTTGACGCCAAGGTACTCGAGGAAGTGCTCCCTAGAGTATTAGAAATAGTAAGGACGTCGTCCTCTTTATCAGCCAAAGATGTGGATTTTTACAAATCTTTGGACAACGGTTTATCTGGAAATATTGACATGTCGGCAAAGAATCTTTTGCTGATCATAAACCAGTTGATACGTTGCTGTCCCGACTTTGAAACAGAAATAACATTTGGCAAACAAAATGTATCTTCTAAGCTTTCCTGGAAACCCATAAGGAACACACTTGATAATGTCTTTGAGAAAATAGATTTCGTTATTGATCGTATAAATAAGGATGAACCTGGAAAGGAGAATACTAGTAGATCGTCGAACATGATATACTTGGAAGACTCTAAGGGCTTTAACGAAGTTCCTAAGAATTCTTCCAAAATTATGCACAAACCGCAATTGAATTTCAGGCACAAGGTAGATAATTCGGAAGAAAGACCTTTCACACCAAAGTTACACTTTAAACCGAATGCATTAGTCAGTTTTGAAGACTCAGTTAAACTTATTACTCCTGGAGAGAATGGCGTTTCAAATGGTGAACCTCCATATTACCCACAACCCTATGAGTATGAGATTGACAATCAACCGTACCCAGATTGCATCTTGACAAAGCAAGATCCTATAGACCCCAATTCGTGGTCAGACACCTCAGCTATATGGGTAGACAACGTTGAAGAACTAGGCAAAATGATAGACTGTTTATCTAAACTGAAAGAGCTCGCAGTGGATTTGGAACATCACGATTATCGTTCGTATTACGGATTGGTATGTTTGATGCAAATTTCAAATAGAGACTATGATTGGATAATTGATACTTTAGCGCTAAGAGACGATCTTTTGATGTTGAATAATATATTTACAAACCCCAATATAGTGAAGGTATTCCATGGTGCTTTTATGGATATTATATGGTTGCAACGTGATTTAGGTTTATACGTTGTCAGCTTGTTTGACACGTATCACGCCGCAAAAAAATTGGGACTACAGAAATTTTCTTTGGCCTTTTTATTGGAGAACTATGCCTCTTTCAAAACTACAAAGAAATACCAATTGTCAGATTGGAGAACTCGTCCCCTACTGAAGGCTATGGTTGCTTATGCTAGGTCAGATACTCATTTTCTCTTGAACATTTATGATCAATTAAAAAATATGCTTCTTGACGCTGGGGATGTAAAACTCCAAGAGGTACTCTATGAGTCCCGCCAGGTTGCGAAAAGGCGCTTTGAATTTACTAAATTCAGACCACTGGTGTCTTCAAACCTAGTATCTTGTCCGATAATGGCAACTAATCCAAAGGAGCCCTATTTGCTGATAATGTCCCAGTTCAATGTTCCTTATCATAAGAAACCTATTGTTGAGACCCTCTACCAGTGGAGAGACAAGGTTGCAAAGAGAGACGATGAATCGGTGCGCTACGTGATTCCAAACCATGTTTTAGTTGCCCTTGCCTTGTTGGAGCAACCTGTTAATGCGCAAAAGGTGCTCAATGCGTGCCAGTTTGTTCCGGAATATGTTAAGTATAATGCCGATGAACTAGCAACATTAATTAGTAACAAACTTGATCAAATCGCTGAAAACGATTGGGAACTTGTAAACCAATGGAGTAGTTCGTCGCACATACTTTCTGCGGATAGTCATCAAAAAAAAGATTATGATAATGAAAGTGCTGAAACGACATCTTATTTGTTTGACATAATACAGTCAGGACCTGAGCAACATACCGATTCTAGTTTACTTGATGATGTTCCGCAATTATCTTCGCTAAGAAGAACTGGCATACCGTATCTCTCTTTTGAATATAAGGAAGATGGTGTCAAGACTAACTCTTTGTATGATACTTTTTCCGAACGTTTTATATTTTTACGAAAGAACCTACTCACTCAAGAAGATTACTTGGAACCTTCTTATATTGCTGCAAAGAAAGAAATTCCTTTGGATAATGCAGATGAAAATTCGAATTCGAAGGATATTCAAAATAAGGCTACCACAAGTGAAGAGCAAAAAGATGAAATAATAGTGCTTCAAAAGAAGAATCGTAAGTCAAATAAAATCAAAAGCCCCTCTCACGAAAAACCACTTGATTATGACAATACGGAAAAGATACTTATGGATACTAGTCAGCTAAAGAAACACGATACTAAAAAACGCTCCATTAATCCTTATAACAAGGCTTCAGAAGGTCCACAGGGACCAAAACGGAAGAGGCGTCTTATAAAGGGCCGCAGCCAAACTTTCAAAAATTAAATACCGACTAAAAATTTTATAGCGACTTACACGAACTTTTTATACTTTGAGTAAAAGAATAAACGATTATGTCATATATTGTATGGCAAAAGAAAACTTATAGGATGAAGTATAAGATCATGGACTAGAAATGACAAAGTGTTGGAAAAAGAAAAAGAAGAAAATTAAATTATATTATTAAAATACATTAAAAACAAAAATGTAAATATAAATATAAGTATAAATATAAAAAAAAAAACTATACAAGAAAAGGTAATACAAAGAAAAGCGAAAGCATAAAAAACACGCGTTTACAAAATAAATTGGAATGAAAATAATTTGAAAGTCAAAATTGGTACAGAAATAAAATAACTCTAAATTTTTATAATACTAAAATTAAAAAAAATTGACCAGGTTATTCTTAATAATAATAAATAGTTCTGAATATAAAATAATAATAATAATAATAATAATAATAATAATAATAGTAACATTGCTAATAATAATAAATAAAAATAAATAAAAATAAATAATAATAATAATAATAATAATAATAATGAAAATAATAATAATAATGATAAAGAAAATGAATAATGAAAATAAATAAAAATAAATAAAAATAAATAAAAATAAATAAAAATAAATAATAATAAATAATAATAAATAATAATAATAATAATGAAAATAATAATGATAATGATAAAGAAAATGAATAATAATAATAAATAATATTAATAAATAATGAAAATAATAATAATAATAAAGAAAATGAATAATAATAATAATTAATAATAATAATAATAAATATTAATAATAATAATAATAAATATTAAAAAACTAAGTCATACTAGGTATATTTTTAGAAAAGATTTTGTATAAATATCTGCTAAAAAATATTAAAAAGTAAAACTAAAATATTTAATTGAATAAGACATTTATATTTCTAAGATTGAGCAAGTGCTCTCTTTCTTTTAGTGATCCCCATCACATTTATACTATTTTTGCTATAAAAGATTTTGAAAGAGTCAACCCACATGTAGTCATTCCTGTCACCGAAACTTACAATAAATCTTTCGGGGTTTTTGGACTTCTTAGACTTCTTTTTTTTTATTTGTCGAAACTTGAATATTTTTGAAAGAATTTTCCAATTTTTTTTTATTTTACAATTTTTTTTTTCTTGGACCCGGATTAGACTGCTTGCATATCAAATTATTATATGTTGACGATTTCATAGTACGTATTAACGTTTAGATAATGGGTGGCAGTAACTTGGGCTTACAAACAGCTAGAGGTTCAGGTACTACAGGTCACATCCAGAAGAATGTCTCCAGGAATAGTAAAGGAAAGTCTTCAGTTGTTGGTCATTATGAGAAGCGACGTGCTGTCAAGAGTGGACGTGCTAGAGAAGAACACATTGTTGAAAAAAGTAAAGAACGGAGAGAGGAAAGGGCTAAAATAAATGAGCACAATCGAAGGAGGGATATTGAAGTAAGGTGTGTGGAACTAAAGGAGTCCCTAGAAGAAACCGATGAAAACGAAGAAACAATAGATAAGAAAGTGCAAGAGTTCCGAAAAGACTTGGTTGATGGACCTATGGCAGTGGAAAGCAATTCATATTATCATCCTGATTCAAGGAATCTGTCCTGCAATATTAGCAGTCGACCTCAGACTTTGGAATACCTAAAGAACTACAAAAATGGCGAACTGCACAAAAATGAAAACCAATCTTTACATCAATACAAGAGACGCTATATAGATTCAAAAAGAGAAAGACTTCGCTTGAAAAAAGGACGCTTTGAATAAACCACAATTCAGATAAGGTTGTTTATTTATTTTTTTTTTTTTTCTCTGCCAGAGTCATTAGTCTAGACTGTCTTTTAAAAGAAAAATAACGCTTCAAGGAATGCATTCACTCACGCCAATTCAGAATCTACTTTAGTATTGGGTATCATCTCTACACCTTCAGTTTCAATAGGATTCCCTTGGTTTCTTGGCGTAGAATCAACTTGAGGGGACCTTTCAATAAAAGATTGCATTATGGACGTCTCGCTTTCACCTTCATTACTTGAAGAGTCTTTAAATACGGGACTGATGATAGACAGTGTCCTTTTTGGGTGCATAGTGATTGATGCAGCAGTATCAGAAGACCTCCCAGACTTATGAGATATTACTAATGATGAATTCATCTCCATCGTGAAGTTCTTTTTCTGATGATTAAATTGAATTTCCCATAAGGGGGATATGGTACTTTTGAATCGTGGTTCAATATCCACTTTTGGTGCATTCAGTACAGACTTTGGTAACCTCTTACCTTTCGGACCTTTCACTCGAGTTTTCTGAGCACTAGCATGAGCTTCTTTTTCTTCCCCTCTTTTTTTTTCGTTCGAAGGCTGTTCATAGTTTTCCGTTACACGAGAGTCAGTCATACCAGGCATTGCTATGCCTCTACTCATCATGCCCTGTAAATTTTGGGCAAATTGCATCTTATCAGAGGACAATTTTGGCCGGTATTGTTGATGACCCACGTTGTTGGATGGTTTTTGAAATGTCTCGTTATCGTTCGCATTTTGTTGATTTCCTCCTTGGATTATCTGCTGAAAGGCAGCAATCTTCGAAGATAATTTCTTTGGTGGATTTATGGTTTCACTACTTTTTTGTTCCAAGTCATTGACTTTAGTCGGTGATGCTTCGCTATTTTTTGGCCTATTGGGAACAATTGGCATCTCTTTATGTGTAGTAATTTCATTGGCTGGAGATTGGCTTAACTCTGTGGTGGCATTCGCTGCATGTATTCCCGTGTTATTTGTATTATTTGGCGCTGAAGAAAACTCTGGTTCTCTTTCGTTTGCTTGTGATTTTGTAATTGAAGGATTCCCATCATAAGAAATTGGAGCATGTGAGCTTTCCTGTTGCATTTCATTTACGTATTTGCTTGTAGCAGACGAGATATCTCTGGCACTTTGATTTCCTTTTAAACACTTTCGGTCATCTGTACTCTCTTTACTTGTATTTTGTGTTTTCTTTTTTTCAGAAACCTTACTCTCGATGAATTTGCGGTCCTCTATTTCGGCTTTCCCATTGGAATTATCTTTTGGCTCAAAGAGTTCAGGAGAACATCCTTCGATATCGGCTGAGCTTCTAATGGGTTCTTTGGTATGTAAGCAATTGTCAGTATTTTCCTGCTTACTAGAATGAGCCATCTCTGGTAGATAAAGAACTCCCTTTTCCCACGTAGATTTCCGACTAAATTCATTTCCTTTGTCTTTATTTTCACAAGTAGAGTAATTGCTATGATCTTGTAATTCTTCCTGAGAATCAAGAGATTTTACACCTTCGTTTGATTCAAAGCCACTAGGCATAGAGTTATTTACTGAATACTTGTCATCCGAGTTGATTAAATCGTACGATCTTGATCTCTGTGGCCTCCTTGGAACCGAGGGAATGCCTACAAAAGGATCTTGGTCATCTCCCTCTTCCTGAGCAATCGCATCAAGATTAGATTCCTTCTTTTTTTTTAAACCACTTCCACCATAGATATGATCTTGAAATGCGTCCAGAGCTTCAGCAGATTTCATATTTTCATTGGTTTCGAACTCAAGGTCATTGGAATAATTATAACGAGCTAGTTCATGTGCTTCTGATCTCTGCGGCCTCCTCGGAACAGAAGGGATTTCTTTTTCGATATTTTCTGATTGTTTTGTCCCCTTAGCTGACCTGGAGACATTCATATCTTCCGCCGTAGTCGAAACAATAGGATTGAGGCCTCCCTCTTCCGTCTCTCTCGTGTCCATGTTTTTCGTTTGATTCTTCTGTGGTCTTCTGGGTATAGATGGGTTTTTTAGTTCACTTTGCATCTTGTAACCCTCTTATTGAGATATTAAACCGACGTTTATTTTTGTTTGTGCTTCTTTCTGTACCAAGACACTTCATAAAATTTGGGACGCCCAAAATAAACAAAGTTTCCTAGAACAATATAATTCTGTTGAATCGCAGTTAGATTATATTACCTATATCTTATATAATAATGATACTTTCAGAAGTTGCTCTCAAGAGTAATTCAATCTGAATATATCATTAAATACATAGTAAGAATTACCCTCTGGTATCAAGTGAAATACTTGAGAATAACGCTGGGCATTTTGCTCTTCATCTATCAACAATTCACCTGTAACCATTACTAGAATATCGCCAGCTGGTGACCCCGGTTGAGCATCCAATGTGGATATCCTGTGGGCAACCTTTTGGAAAGGCAATGAAACCAACTTTTCGGCGATGTCTTTAGCTCCTTGAACTTGTGACGTTTCAAAGGTTAGCATCGAATGATCCCTGTACAAATTAGCCAATTGTGTCCTATCGGAATCAAACTGTTGGTAATAAAAGTTGCAAAATTGGGTAGCAACGTTACTATAGTCTGAATTCGTTAGTACTCTTTTACAGGGACATCAAATAAGCTGCCTTGAGATTCTGTTTAGTAAATTATCTCAAGGATGAATAGCAAGGAAATGAAAAGAAGCTTTGATTGGTGCCTCTGTAATAAGCACGCTACTGAGTATAAAATAAGTTACATCAAAGGCTATGATTTAAGCTTGTAAGCGTTCCCGAAACATACCTGCCATCTTCTATACTAAGACAATTTAAACGTAGCTTCTTGGTGTCTTATTCGTTTGTAGCGGAAAAAAAAAAAAAAAAGTATTTATCGTGTAAAAACTTATGTGCTTTCAATTACCGCTTATCATTAATATAGAGTAAATTACAGTACTAGGTTATACACTCACTGTATAATAATGTCAAGTAGTTTAAATTAGCTGTGAATAATCTTTTAAAATACCTTTCATATGAGTATTTGTAATCTTCCCCTTTCTTGGCTTTTTTTGCTTCTTTTCTTTCTGTAAAGGCTTCTTTCCAATCACTTGAGGGTCAGCGCCTGCTGGCTTAAGACCCTGATCTACTAAAGCGTGATACAAATTCTCTGGTTGAGGTAACTTCACCGTAGACCACATTCTGCAAAATTCCTCATCCACGAAACTGATTGTTCCGCCCATATTCGGCCATATATATCGCGGTGAGTTTTCCTTTTTAGTCCTCAAAACAAGTATTTTTTCTTCTTCTTCTAGCTTGTTGATTGCTTCCAAACAACCGGACCAACCATCACGTAAGTCTTTCACATTAACACCTTTGAAGGTCGGCTGAGATTGTAAAAACTTCATGAGATCATTGCCAGAGCGTATATTATGCATGGAAACATACTCTAGTGTCTCCTTTTCTGCATTGTATTTGATGCGTCCTATTTCTTTTAGGCTAGGCAATAAAGTTTTCGAGATATCAAACGCAAGGTGTTCCTGAAGTTCGTTAACAGTGACAGGATGTTCATGATGCTTGATGTACTCTACTGCTAAATGCAACTGGGTGGCTAAGTGGGATCCTGAAGCAGCGCCAGCGGAAACTCTTTGCTTCTTCTTATCTATAGTATCATTAGACGAGAGGTTTCTTTTGATGGGTGAGCTTTGACTTATGGACTTGTTTTCATTACGAGTGTTCTCATTTAACCCATCTTTATCGTTCTCATGCTTCACTTTTGATGCTATTGATTTATTTAAGGGAACTGAAGAACCATTTCTAATCTTGTCACGAAATGCTGATAGTTGGGACGAAAGGTCAGACATTCTACTTCCAATATCCGCCTTATAGATTAGATATAATCGAAGTAACAGATGAATAAGATTACTTCGTCCTTACCCGCACTCTACTAATCGGGCTTGAATTCTTAACTTACCAAAAAAAATAAAAAATAAAAATTTTTAATACATGAATAAGAGGCTATTTGGCTGACAGCACTAAATTATATAGCATTAACAAGTGTCATGTTTGTGTGACGTGCTAGTTACTGCTGTTTTTGTCAAATATTCTAAAAAAAATTCCAGCTTTAAAACCATCGCCGTTTGAGGTCGCCACTATTTTTCATAGGTTAGGCTGATTCATGAAATGGTGATGACCTGATAACTGGTACATTACAATATAAATGAGTACACATGAGCTATATTCATTACCTAGTGTGATTAGAAGAAAAATTCAGTGCAAATAATTCTCTCCTATTGCGTTTCTTCTTATTGTATTTCTTTGAGCGACTTCGTTAGAGGTCATTGCCAATTCGTCATTGATTATTTTCGAGACGAGATTGCAATCTTTTCCACTATTCAAATCTATCTTCCTCGCCCAAGGTAAATTTTTATGCATACCTGAATCTGTTAAATCAATCACAATATCCTGCTTAATTGCTCTTGATTTCCTAGGAAGACTACCTCTATCTGATTGAGTGTGCGAAATGACGTCTGATAGTTCAACTATATTACTTAAAAACCAGTGAATATCTTTTCTAGTTAGCCAACTCATCGATGAAAGATTGATAAATTTAAACTTATTAGACTTATGAAATTTGTTTTCATCTGCTTGTTTCTGCTTTTTAACACATTCTTCCAACACATGGGCTCCCGAAACCCGACTTAAATCAGAAGGATCCCATGACTTAAGACATAAGTCACTCAAGAATACACAAGACTCATTGGAGTATTGACTATCTAGATCATCGACTTCTGGGGGTTTCGGTGATAACAAGCTATTATACTTAAATGGAGGTGTCATCAAATTATACAATGTTACCGATTGATCAATCGGAAAACTTTCTTCAGTAGCATTAGGACCTATCTCGTATTTTTCCAAGTTTTGTTGCTCCAAATTTGTTTTTTGACTAAGCTTATCTTTCCATGTTTGAGGTACCTCCTCATCGCCATTGTTACTAGATGTGGAATAGACATTTTTTGGGTGACCAATCTTCAGATTTTCAACTTTTTTTTGCTTTTCATTAGCCTCTTCTATATTCTTAATAAGCTTGATGCTTTCTTTAGGAAATGCATTCATTGTATCAGCACCTCTGAATTTATGAACTAAAGCTCGGTCTATCCGATAATCCGTGGACAACGACAAATTTCCCAAGCTGAGGGACACCATGTTAGGACATAGTCTAACTAAATGTATGACGTATCCAACTGGAATGTCATTAAAAGCAGCGTATCCTAGAAGAAATTTGTTCATTAAAGGATGAGACGACCTTCTTTTATCTGATACTAAGTCTCTTACTTCATGAGCAGCTTCCTTACTGGTAGTGTTTAGTTTCCTGAACTTTTTAGGTTTCAAATAAATGAGCGTTTTCGAAAATTTATTGAGTTTCACCAAAGGGGATGCTCCACCTTTTTGCCTTGAGCGTGTGGAGTTGTTCCTTGTTCTTTTAGAAGACACATTGCGATATTTATAAAGCATATTAGTTTTAAACTTCCAATCCCTCCATCCTGCTAAGACTTCCTTTTCATTCAATTCATTTGCTTCTTCAGATTGACCATTGATTTCGTCAAAAATTTCATTCAAATTATCAACACCGGTACCATTGCTTATATTAGACAAATCCACCAGCTTAACGTATTCGCCCACAGATTTATTAAGTCTTAAGTATGTGATAAATTGACCAAATCTATAAGATGATGTAAAAGTCAAATGTTCATATAATAGAGGCTTAACCAACAAATAGAATCGTTTGCAAACCATCAAGCAATTTATGTAGCTATTGTGGTCGTTAACAAGACGAAAAATGCATTGAATTATCTCTTCTGGAAGGTAGTTTATAGTGATTCTTCGACTGGACTTGCGGCCTTTAGCGCTATTGTTAGTAGCAGCCCCGGTGCTGAGTGGTGACAAAATCGAAGTCTTTCGACTAACATCATCGATCAATGACTTGTACTTCATCTTAAATCTCGTTTTAGGTATAGCTGCTCTATTAATTATTAATTCCTGTAATGTGTTGTTCTTGTCAATAGGAATAAGTGAATGTGTTCTGTAATCATAGCTTGTATTTGGACTAAGTAAAGATCTATAAGGGGGTAAATGTGATCGAAAATCTATTGTTTCCATTGCAATACCTATCAATCAAAACAAGTTAGCTAGTCGAACTTACTAGCTTCAAACTAATAAATCAATTGCTCCTAGTTATTTACCTACCTAAACAAGTTAGGATATGATCTTGCATATGATTTTTTTTTTTTTTTGGAGTCTTGTGTGGGCGAACATTATTAAATTCACCGTTAAGTAAAATCTTGCATGATACTAAAGCCGCATAAGAATACTCAATTAAATAACGTATAATAGAGTTAGCTGTCCAGAAGAAAGAGTTGGGGTAACAACAAAGCCAAAATGCATATTGTGCTTAAGACAAGGCAAACGTTAAGAAAAAAAAAAAATTTTTTTGATGTCAGAATATGTGTGTATGGCTTTTGCGGCATTTTTTTTTTGTAGTTACACAACTTTACATTAAATTGCGGAGGAAGTTTCAATCACGTTTCTTCATCTGTTCTCTTTGATGACGCCAATTTCTTCCATTCTAACAACGGAGCAAGCTCTTCAACATTACCAGACTTGTCCAGTATAAATGGATGGTGAAGCAACTCTTCAGTCAGAGCTCTGAATCTGACATCAACACAAAGACAGATTGATAAGAATCTTTTTATTGTATTTGAGAGTATCTCCGGTTTTCTCAATTTAGGCGTGCCATTGGTTGCAATAAGGTACAACGCCTTCAAAGGTTCTTCATTTAGGTATGGAGGTTCTCCTTCAATCATTTCGATAGTCATGATACCTAAAGACCACACATCGACCTTCTCATCATACTCTTTTTGTTTAACAACTTCGGGTGCCATCCAATATGGTGTACCGGCCATTGTCGCACGTTTCATCCTCTGGTCAGTGAGCTTTGCGCAAAAGCCAAAGTCAGTGATTTTGACGTTACCCTTAGCATCTAAGAGCACATTATCAGATTTAATGTCTCTATGAATAATATGTTTCTTATGCAAGTGTTGTAAACCGTTGAGAGTTTCGTGGCATATGGTTGCAATTTGTTTCTCAGTTAATCTAAACTCGTTGTTCTCTATAATCTCAGTCAAGGAACCACATTCCATGTATTCCATGATGACCCACAAGTCTGAAGCTCCTCGTAAATATGAATCCAAAAAGTTAACTATATTTCTGTGTTGAGAATCTTTCATTACTAAGATTTCATTAACAATTAACTCCTTCCTTGGTTGAATATTCAAGTCCATTTGTTTTATAGCAACTTTACGTCTGTCGCTCCTTTTCTCTGCTAAGTACACTGCTCCTGAAGCTCCTTGACCCGCTTTCTCTACAACATTGAAAAGAGGAATTGGATCGCTAGTGTTTACTACTGTTTTCAATTTGTTGATGATCTGTAAATCATTAAATTTCTCTCGTTCCCTTTTTATCTGCTTTGCTGTCTTTGTAGGAGGTGACTTGGATTTTTCTGTGTCTTTAGGGACTTCTTTCCCCTGAGAAGATGGGACTTCAGTTTCGACCGAAGAACTTGGCCCAGGTTTTTTCGGTAAAACACGAGGAGCCACAGGTGGTCTCTGGCTAGGAAGCTGCTTCATGGGCATGGCTGCCGGTTTACCATGAACCTGATTTTGAGGCATTCCACTCGATGGAGGTGTAGGATATTGGGTTTTTGGCGGCCTTGAGATGTCTTTATCTTTCTCTTGGGCCATAACTGGCTTACCCGAAGAAACTGATATGCCTAATCCTGCTGGTGCTTTGTGGGAAGCATATTTATTGGAAAAGTCGACGGGGTTGCCTCTTTTATCAGAGTCCTTGGGGGCGTTATTAGTTAGATTTGCTGTTGAAGGAGGAGGAGGGGCTCTTCTATGGGGCACTAAATCACCTTTCCGGTCTTTTCCATTATTCAGCGACTCCTGTAATAAATTTGACAAAGGTGATACATTTTTTCCGCTTTGGTCTTGATTAGGATTTATGGTGTCTGGTGACTTGGGCCCAGCCCTTGTAGCTAAAAATTTCTGTTGGGGAGGTTGGTTATTTCTAGCGGGAGGCTTAGTTAATGCTTGCAAATTTCCAGCATTCTGGCTTTCGTTTTTGGGCAGAGCTAATGGTGTCAGGGAAGGTGAGCCGTTAATGTCAGAATAAAACTCTAATACTTCAATTACTGCTAGAGGGTTTTTCTTAAAATCCTCATTGGTTATTTTCGAGTGCTCCAACATATTCTTCCAGGTGTCTGGCAATCCTGTAAAATTCCCGCTAGTAGGATCAAACCCCACATGGACTTTATGGGTAAAATTAATGGGGTTAGAAACACCCGTATTACCATATAGCATAGATGACGACAAGTTCTCGTTTCCTATGTTTATCAAGGGACATTTCGTAGTAAAAACATCGAGCCAATCAAGGTAGTCATTACTCGATTTCATCGATATTAAGATGGATTTTCCGTTGTTTTTCGGTACTATTTCCAATGTTTGTGCAGTTTTCGTGTAGCCCGAATTAGGTTTCAAATTGATACTACTTATTAAATTTAGAGGATAACACAAGTCTGGAGTGCTTGAAGTAGAATTAACCGCAGAATTAAAATATCTCGTATTATGATTTGGAGGTTCATTTTTATAAAAGTTTAATGTTTTGTCGGTTATAATCATGAATCTTTTATTCCATCGAAAAGATGTAAAAATGCCATCTTCCTTGATATGCACCCATCCAGATTGCCGTTTGTTGGATCCTATATTCAACTGTATCGACCTAGGCTTATCAGCACCCCCAGAGGAACTAAGTCCTTTCAATGAATCTTCTGAAGGTGGTGGTGGGGCTCTCCTATGTTTTTTTAAATCTGAAGTGTAAATACTGGTCATATGGTATTCCGTGTTTACCTTATAAGGCCAAAAGTAATGATTTTCTTCTCAAGCACAGGAAAAACCTACTTTCTAAATTAATTTCACCCAAGAGTACAAAGTCTACATTTCGAAGTCTTGAACTGTTTTATCCTTGATACTGCACATAATTACTATTTTCACCTAAAAGAACAAGGCCGACGCGTTTTTTTTTTTTCTTTTTGCCAAAGTAAGGAACAGAAAAGAAAAAATCCATTGCTAGTGTATGTTAACAAAATAGATGTTCGATTGAAAGAGGAGGTTGGCCATTATAAAATTTCTTCAATTAGTTCGTCTAAACTAATTTTCTTATTTTTGCACTATTATATAACTATCATGACTATGTCTCATTTTCTGTCTATTCTTGTGCTTACTAAATTCAGAAATACTGGGATCAAGATGTGCCACCCTCTTTCATAGCCTTGTTCGAACACATTTGCGCACAACATAACGGTGGAAAAAGTGATCAAGTTACTTTTTGTGGTTTTGAATATCGAAAGATTATTCAATGCAGAAAAATGAATTTTGCCATATGTATCTTTAATTTGACTGGTAACAATGAACTTTAGCAGTGAATCGTTCAAGCATTCAATTTTTCTTTTTTTGTTTATCATAGAGAACAAATTTCTGTGGTTATACTTTTTACCATCATCAGAATATATACCAAACCTGTAGTCAATTCCTTCGGCATAGTATATTTTTTTGTTCTTATGAATAAAGCGGAGAGATTTACCTCCTACCTACTACTGCGGTGAATAAACAGTGTGGGCTGATACGTACGTCATCTTCTTACATCTTGAAGAATCTACGCAATTAAAAAAATACCTTATGCAAATAAGCTTAATATTTTACGGCATCAACGTTTCTACATTTATCTCAAAGGGCGCTAAATTTTAACTGCCGGAGAAATCTTGCAGTTGTGAAAAATGTGTCAAATCGACAAAAACCATGAGGCCCTTTTTTTATTCGTAGCGACGGAATTAGAGAATTTTTGCGATCATGAAAATGAATATTAAATGAACATCTTTACAATAGAGAGAATTTATAATAAAGAAGCATCTACTTTTGACAAGAGCAACAGAGCAGTTATAAACGTTTGAGTACTCTTATCAAAGTTGATAGAAATCGTTTCAAAGAATAATTGCACTTCTAATACTGATACAAAACAATGTCGATCAGAGTTCAAGTGTTCAAAAAGATCTCTTTTTATCGAAAGAACAAATACGTGGAATTAACGTAGATATCACTAATACTACATTTCTGCGAGCATCTCCAAAATTTGTCTTTATCTAACAACGCTTATTATCGGCACCTTTGCTTTCTTCACTTCCAAAGAAAAAGGAAACTAAAACACTAATCAACGTTCTTAGTTTTCTGCAAATATATATGAAGTGCCCCTTTTAGTCTCATTTGCTTGACCAACGCTTGATATTAATCATGAAGTGTCTGATAAGAAAAACTAAGTTGATTATGTAATTCAATAAAAAGTATCACGGCATCGAAATTGCATAATTGATTAGTGGGCTAAGAAGCGCTCGCTAGTTATATTAGGGGACTATGCCGTTCTGGTGGGGTTCTAAGGGTAAAAATTCAAAAAGTCAGAAAGAGGATACGTCGAATGGGGCATCTCATTTGCCAGTACCCGAAGTACCTCGAGCAAAGAAATTTATCAATTTATTGAAGAATGATGAAACAGAAAAACGTCGACACTCAAACTTCAATCTTGAAGAAGACTTCTATAAGAAGATCGACGTAGATGCCAAACAGGAACACAAAAATGCTGCAGGAAGTAGGTTGAAAAAGAAGATAAGTACAGTAGCCGAAGAAACTGATAGAAACTCTTCAAACAGAGAAGAAAACACATCGGAAGACAGTTCTGATAGTGAAGATGATTCTAGTACTGAGGGACAAAGATCAAGTAAACTGTCGATGGACTCTTTCGAGGAAGAAAATGAAGAAGAAGAAAGTGAAGAGGAGGAGGAAGAGCACTCACATGCTATTATGCTCAAGATGGGAGACTCAGAAGATCATATGCGCACACTAGCATCTCATGTATCAAACTTTATAGAAGTATGCGGACTACTGACTCCAACAAACCGCAGGCATTTGACTCATACTTTGAATGAAGATCTGAAAAGGACCTTCTCTGTATTGGGAAGTGATGCAAAAATTTTTAGATTGCCTTCTTCTTTGAAAGATCCCAACTGCAATATGTCTGCGGTATCTGATAAACAGTTAGAATTAATAAGAATTTTGGAGCTGCGTTTGAACAAGTTGGTTGATACTCAATCGGACGTAAAGAAACAATATGAATTAATGTCCGGCAGTCGAACATTGTTCGAGAGATACGGTGTCGTGAGGGAGGTAGTGGGAAAAGGAGCAAGTGGACTTGTAAGCATTATAGATCCACAGGTAAACAATTCACTTTCTTCCCAAAATGATGTGCTTACGCATGCTTTGTATGCGGTGAAGCAATTACTGGCAATTAAAAAACAGTCGAAAGAAAAAGCGATAGATAAAATATTGTCGGAGTTCATCATTTCATCGACGTTAAATCATAAGAACATCATCAAAACTGTTGATCTAATGGTCGAATTACCTATATTGAAAAATTCTGTTAAGAGTGTTGCAAATGAATTAAAAATTTACCAAGTTGTGGAGTTCACTATAGGAAGAGATCTTTTTGGCTACATCAAATCTATGACACAGAGTCGTGAGCATTTTTCATATATGAGTTTTGAGGAAGTTGATTGTTTCATAAAGCAGATATCTAAAGGTGTACGTTATATGCATCAACATGGTGTAGCTCATTGTGATTTGAAATTGGAGAACGTTCTTGTTCAGTACACATCTAATCATCCTGACAATGCAAATAAAGCTGGAATTATTCTTAAATTGACAGATTTCGGTAAATCAAATGTCTTTAGAACTAAGTGGGACAAGAATGAACTGTTAATACCGTATTATATGGGTCCTATGGGGTCGGAACCTTACGTATCTCCTGAGGAATATTCCTGCTTGGCCAAGAGGGAAAACGGATTTTCTCCTAGGAAGAAGGACAACTGGGCATTAGGAATCATTATATTGGTCCTATACAATATTCGGAGATACTTTTTTTTGAGTTGCAAAGGATATGATAAGAAGAAAGTAGAGTACTTGAGTTTTTTTGAACAAAGTAAATCGGTTTATTTATGGTCTAACACTGATTTCAAGTCTTCGAAGGGAGGAAAGGAAAAAGTTTATAAGGATAAGGTATTCGAAGATTATGTCAAGAAGAGGATGTTGGCTGAATACAATGAATCAACTAAAGAATGGCTCATTAAGAGAGCTGGAACCTTTAGGCCTATCGAAGAATTATTTACTCCCTTTAAGGGAGAATATGACGAAGATGAAGATGAAGATGAGGATGATGAAGACAAGTCTAAAAGAGAACTCGAACAAAAAACGTCTTCTGCTAAGGAAATCGAGGACCTGTCATGTAATTTAAGAAAGTTTTTTATTTATGGACTTCTTGACCCGAGTCCGGCTACTAGATTAACTGTGGAGAATCTTTTAAGGGGTGATTGGCTAAAAAGTGTAGATACATGTAATTAATTTCCAAGTTAAATTCCAACACAAAAGAAAATAAAAAAATAAGCCGATACCTATGAAAAAAATTTCAAAATATACTTATCCTAGGTAATACTGTTAATGCATTTATAATGTAAATTAATGAATTTTTTTAGTGAAATTTTATGATAAGCTAACATTTAAAAATCTTTGAATAATGAAGTATACGGATCGTTCACTCCAGAGATACCATAGTCCAACTCTTTATCTTCCGGATATCTATCAAACTGCGAAGTGTCTCCTACTCCAGAAGTTATTGGTGGTTCATAAGGTGTCTCAATATCTCTGCAAAGTAATCTATGCCATATGACCTCCTTAAACCAGGGATGATATTTTACACCATCGGAACTATCTTGTAAATTACCCAATCTTTTGGTCAAGTCTTTTACTATCAACTTTTGTAATAAATCCAATATATCTGGAGGCAAATAATCAGGATACGCAATAGTGCCATTCAAGATATTTTCATACGTTTTCATCGGTGTAGGATCGTAGAAGGGCGTGTATCCTGTGACCATCTCAAAAATCAAAATACCAAAAGACCACCAATCTACCGACTTATTATAAGGTTTCGTAGCTACCACTTCTGGTGCAATATAGTCAGGTGTTCCACATAATGTATATGTTACATCATTAACCTCCTTTGCAAATCCGAAGTCAGTGAGCTTAATATGACCATTCTTATCCAAAAGGATATTTTCGGGCTTTAAATCACGATAGATAATGTTTAGTTCATGAAGATATTCTATGGCCAAAAAAACTTCCGCTGCATAAAACTTCGCGACAGGCGTCGGAAATCTTTGTGACTTCCTTAGCAAGCTGAAAAGCTCGCCTCCTTCCACATAGTCCATAATCATGAACAAATTTCGACTGTCTTGAAAAGTCCCCCACATCCTGATAATAAAAGGATGCTGCGCTAATCTAAGCATTCGTCTCTCATCATTCGTATGTTCTACTTGCTTCATATTGACTACTCTTTCCTTCTTGAGTGTTTTCATAGCATAGAATCTTCCATTATGGATAGATCTTGTCAAATGGACTCGTCCAAACGAGCCCGTACCCAAAGTTCGCAAAATCTGAAAGTCATTTAGAGTGTACTTCCCCTTACTCGTTGTGTCTCGATTGCAATATAAGGGTTGCTTTTTTAGTGGCTGCTTTGAATTCCTAGATGTCACATCATGCAGCAGCTCCAGAATTTGCTCATACATCGGTTGCTCGAGAGCCCTATACTGCTCTTCCTGTGCTGTATTAGAAATTATATTGGTTTGATCCATTGACGGATAGTTTTCGTTTTGCCGTGGAATATTTTGGGGTAAAGTTCCACCTGTATTATCACCTGTGGTTACACCTGTTGTATTCTTATTTATAGAGAACAGCTCTCTACCATCACTACCTGTAAAATCCATCCTCAGTATTCTAGCTGTATTGATAGATAGATTTGCCAACTTTTAATTTTCTATCTATGCGTGCCTCTACCTTAACGAGACACCAAAGAAATATCTCGTACCAAAGCAGCTAGTATCTTACAGCCTAGTTCTTCACTAACTTCACCACTTTTTACCTTGGCAAACTTAAATAATGCACTTTGTTAATTAAGTAACTTCGTTTATTATATTAGTTCGTTTTCAAGTTCAAATACTGAACATACGAGTTAATTCAGTACTGCATATAATCATATCACCAAAAACCGTTGGACAACTTTCCGAGCTGCAGATGCTGACATCAACATGCAATTACAGTAGTGCAAACCAATTACATTGAACTTATATTAAACTAGCTAAAAAAAGTTTCCCTTGAATATATCTTCCAAAGAACAAAAAAAAAAAAAATTTTTTTCTATTATATACGGCGTTAAAAAGTTAGATCACCTTTGTTGCAGTAGGTTGCATTATAAGATCCAATTTTCGTCAGATGTTTCCTCTTCCGCATTTTCCATATCATCATCGTCATCATCGTCATCATCATCGTCGTCGTCGTCCTCATTTTCATCATCGTTATCATCATCATCGTGATAATCATTATTAATTTCACGAACTTCATGTGGATTAGAATCAAACGCATCAATATATTCTTCGTTGGACCCGTATCCAGAGCGCTCACCACCTCTGTTCAAATCAGATGTACGAGAAGAAATTAACTCTTTCCTTGTAGTAAAAACTTTTTCACGATTGCTATTTTCACCTTTACGGTCGTAAAACAGGATACTAGGTAGCTTCTTACATTTAGAACTTAACACATCGTTTTCAACATCACTTCTCAAGAAGTGCCTAATTTGGTCATAAGCCGTCTTTGCTTTTTCTAAAAGATCATTAGTCATGAAATAATCGAAGCGGCGTCCTTCGTCATTTTTAATTTTACTACCTCTTTCTGCGCTAGCTAATTTTATCATCAACTTGTCAAGAACTTCTAGGAAACCTTGCCTCTGAAGCGTTAGGGCTCTATCTCTTGGCGTTGTAATATCAGAGTCTGTGGGTATGTGACTTTTTTCAAAAATTTTTCCAGTGACACCATTATCACCTGAAAAATTTCTAGAATTGTCTTCGATATCTATAGTGTCCTCTTCGCCACTTTTTAAATCATTCCTTTTCTCCATACTTCTAAAATAACTTTCTCTGTCAACGAATTCGTGTTCATAAGAATCGTTTTTCCAAGAAAAGTTGATTAACACCCACACTATACTTAGCTTTATACAGTTTAGATTGTTGTGGATATTAACAGTAGTATTCAAATCTACTTTATCTTCAAATTCTTTCGTAACTTCGAGTACTAAAAAACGTTTCCAGACTTTAAGGAGTGCATCAGAAGGAAGCAAAAATTTCTGAAGTTTTTCAACATTCGTAAATCTATGATCTTCAATATAAGTGATGGCTAATACCAATGATGCATAATCATTATTACTAATAGCAAATAGTAACGGAATATCATTCCAGAATGACTCATCTGTCAAAAATACATGTTCTCCTTCCGTTTGAAAATTGTCAAATTGTATTATATTAGCAATGAGAAAATCGCTCCAAGAAATCCATTTCTTATTAATATCACTTTTCTCAAACTCAAGTATTAAACGCTCACTAAAATAAGGACAACCTGCCGTTAAATTCCGAATTATATCGAAAGACACAATCTTTTGACTTAATTTCAATTTTTTCAAGTCAGGGTTTTCGAAAGAAGAGCTAGGAAGGCCATAAAACTTCTTCTTGAAAAATAGCGAAATTGGGAAGTACTCTATAACTTCTTTCTTGTTCTCCTGATTTTCATTGTACGTGTAATTCTTCAAAATTTGAAGCACTGTCAATTGGACCAAATTCTTTTGATAAATGCCCTCTTCGATATGATTGTCATTAAAGTCGAAATAGTCGATATCAGCAGCATTGTCATAAATTCTTTGCAAGTTCTTCAAGAAAGAAGTATCATCAACAATAACATATCTGAAAGAACTGAAATCAAGCACGAAATTTGCTATAATTCCTAGTACAACAGTCTTGTTAATTGCCTGACTTTTTATCAATTTGCGGAAATTGTATCCACTTCTTGTAGTCGTAGTGCAAAACTGCTCAGTTATTCTAGTTACATCTTCATTACTCTTTAAAATTTCTAATATATTCTCAATAAAATTGCCACTAGCGGAGCCAGAGGAAATACGAGGTCCTGTCAATTCTGTAGAACAATTTTCCAGAAAATCGGAATCACTGATAGAATTAGATTCTACAAAGAACGTTCTTAATAACGAAACTGACCTCGAGAGAGATCGTATCAAGACAAGAACATTTGTGTAGCAGGAATCATTAAGCAAGGTTATCCCAAGGCTTATGTTCTGACTAAAATTAAAGAAGTCCTGGGGCGAAAAATCAGTTGATCTGTTTGAAGACAATACTTTGAAATTCAACAAAATTTGCAGTAATAAGAACCTGTAATTTTCGATAAGTTCGCATATTAAATAAGGTAGTGTGAACATACTACTTCCGCTCTTAGAATATTCCAGTTTAAAATTCACAATTCTTTCTCTATAATCCTCTTTGGAGCTAGTAAAAACGCTGATGTACGATAACAAGTCTGATAGTATACTCGAATCGTTATCTGATAGATCCTTCAGAAGAACGGAAAAGTTAACTAACTTTTTACAACCCTTTGATATCTTCTTCAAGGACCTAATGACCTTAACCTTTTTATTATTTTTAAATTCAAGCTCCAAATACTTCATAGCGACGTAATCAAAGTTGGCCTTTCTAAGTTCATCGTTAATAGATGCATAAAATGACCCTAGATTAGCCAAGATCTTGATGGGCGAGTATAGACGAACAGGAGTTTCATACTGTGTGACGGAACATTCATTCAATATGTCGACAAGCCTAGGTATAAGCTTCCTATAATTTTTATAAATAACAGCATGGCTGATATCCAAATCAAAAAATAATTTTTGCTCCCTCTCGATCATTGCTTTAATATAGTCCAAGTAAAAATACACCAAATTGAGGGCAGCAAGAGACAGAACATAATTAGCAGACTTTACTCGCATCAATGCAACCAAATAAATCTCTGGAGAAATTAAAGAATTAATTATAGCATTGCCATCTACGTCAAAACTTTTTGCTAGGGAGATTTCATAACCAAACTCGCGAAAAAGGGAAAAAATCTGGGAAGTGCAAATCATTAGGTCATCCAAATACAAAGGATCAGAGTCATTAGTTAGAAATTTGTAGTCAAATCTTAAAGTGGGCAAATCAGCTTGTAGGAAACCGATATGAACTATTTTATCCCTGTTCAAGTCAAGGTTCGAGAATTTAGATCTCAATAAATTGTAGCAGTCCCTAGAAAAATTTGCTGTAAGCGCAACCAAAATAGTACTAAGACTGGTGAGGTATTCTTCACTAGCGCCTTTACTCTTGAATAATTCCGGAATTAGTCTCAAGAATTTAATACTAATGGTATTGAATACACCACGTTCCTTGTGACTTATTATTAACAAGGACGTTAGCAACTTCCATAGTTTCCTCTTGTCACTTTCCTTATGCAATTCATTGTGGCTTCCCCATTGATATAGTAAAACGAGAATTTCCAATAGGTACTCTAAAGTCAGTTCCAACTGATTCACCACGTCTCCCTTTCCTTCAGAATACACACTGGGGACAAGGTCATTTAATCCCGAAGAAAAGAAGTTTATAATAGGTGTACTTAAAGTACCCAAGCAATCGAAACATTCTACCATGTTTTCATCCACTTCATTAAGTTGCGGTAGAAATGAGACCAAGACGTTGAGCACAACAGCCCTGTTTTCCAACTCATTAACGTATTTCACTGTATTCTCCACCATGGTTCTTTTATCGATATATTCTGCCTCGCCTAATAAACTACAGAAGGAGTCTACCATACTTTGAATAGCTATCTTATCTCCTATCAATTTGAATTTTAAGTCTTTGTTACCTATTAGCACAGTCCTTAAAAATGAAAAATCAATGCCATTCTCATTATTGACTTCCCTAAGAAGATCGATATTCATATCATATGGTGCGTCCTCTGTCATACCTAGTTTAAACCTAGCTAATCGTTTCATACACTCTTCCGCTTTTATATTATTTTATCCTACACAAAAGAATTAAAAAAAAAAAAAATTGAAGTTACCGATAGGAGAATTCCAACTTATATAAACTAAAACTTGATAACCTCTTAAATCTTACTCCGCCAGTACTTTTGAGATTCTTTAGCAAGTTTGCCATTTTTAATGTCATCGCTGACTCTTGAATCAGCGTCGACCCTCTTTGGAATGTATTCTAGAACAGCTTCTAAATCTAACTCACCCTCTCTACCAGAGTGACCTTCTACGGGAAGCCTTACTACACCATTTTTATCTGCTACAATATAGTCTCCAGGATTAATATGAATAATTTCCTCCTCAGGAAAGCTTGCAGTTTTGACCTCTAAAGGAACATTGATGCCAACAACTTTAGCCACGGGACCAGAAGCTGTGCTTCCTACGCCAAAGGACCAAACTGGATACTTCAAACTAAGGTGTTCATCCAAATCTCTGATTCTTCCCAAAATGACTGACCCATTAGCACCTACATGGTTTGCTCTAGTTGACATCAAACCGCCATATAAGGCGTTATTAATCTTTGTCCAGGGTGCATAAGGTGTTTGGCATTCAAGAGGTAATCCAATAACCAAAATGCTGTTGGCAGGAAGCTCATCGATGTATGATTGTTTGACCGCAGGTCTTGGGTCTGACTTAGGGGCAAATAAGACCGTATATGCTGGTCCCACAGCAGACTGTGTTGAGTCGTCACGAATGGGCGACCTTTGTATCAAATTAGGTATGTACCCACCATTCGCTATTTTATGTTCAACTAAAGCATCAGAAACATCACAAGGGGTATATCTTGACAAAAATGAAATGATTTCCCTCAGATGTTTTCCTGATTTAAAGCTCATTATCGGACTTGGACATAGAATTATTGGTGTCACTATCACTCCACAAATTATTAGTTCCGAGACCGGAATGTGATAACATTTTTTATATACATGAAATATATATACATATACAAAAAAAAAAAAAAAAAAACAATCAGGTCCCACTCACAAGTCTTCCTCCTATAAATTATTAGCAGCAGATACTTGTTAATCTTCAATACCTAGCCTAGATTTTTTCTTTTTCAAAGAGTCGTCATCCATTGAAGCTTTCTTATTTTGTAGGGAATCGATTTCATCTTCAGGATGTTTTTCACGATCAATCTTGTCCTCTTCATGTTCGACATAGTTCTTGGCAATTTTTAACCGATCAAGATTAGACAAGAACCCAGGGTTCAATTGGTAATCATTATAAATATTCTCCATCGAAACCTTTGGATCATTCAAGTCTGTGAGAATAGAATACAAAGTTTGAGGAGGTACCATGGTTCTTAATATGTTTCTGCCGTTATCGGTCTGGGCTATGTGAGCTTTTGTCTCCAGTTCTCCTTTTTCATAAACTTGTTGCCTGCTTTTCAACCGTCTAAGAGAGCTGAACTGAGGATTAAGATGAGGATGCTCATCACTAGTTTTTATAGTCTTTCCTAACTTATTAAGCGAACCGACCAAATCGAGGGATCCCAAATCAGGATCAGAACCATCTTTTCCACTTTTTGCTTGGTGGCTTTGGTTTACCTTTTGACCACCTTTCGGAAAAAAACTTTTTTCAAGATTAACATTCAAACCTTCCCTGTTTTTAGTTTCATTAACATCAGTGCCTGACCTCTGCTCATTTGATTGCTTCGACTGTGTTTCCACTCGATTACCAGTTTCAAATTTTTCTTTTAGTTGCTTTGAAGGTATGGGATCCACCCCGGGACTTTTTTTTAACTTGTTAGCTGAATCTTTTGAGATTGTATTTCCAAGCTTTCTGAACAGTTTAGATGACGTATTTCCCATTAATGATATTTACTACACCAAGAAAGAAATTAAAATAATGTTGCATCCACTAAAAAATCCTACATACAAATATCTCGCAAATATTTAAATTTCTTATTTAACCATCCATTAATATGGTGACATGCTAACTTAAATAGAAGAATACTGAATGCACTTAACACACATGAGGAGACTTAAGTGTAAATCTTCATTGACAGGGCGGGACAATGCGTAAAAACGTCTAAAAAAAAAAAAAAAAGCCAATTTGCACCCTTTTCCGCTTTTTCCTCCTTCTTTGGCACACCTTCTTTATCTTTCTTTATCTTTCTTTTCCTTCTTTTCTTTCTTTTCCTTTTTCTCTTTCTTCTCTTTCTTCTCTTTCTTCTCTCTTTTTTCTTTCTTCTCTTTCTTTTCCTTTTTTTCTTTTTCTTTGTTATCCACCTTTGCCTTTTTGACTATTTTTTCGTCTTGGTTGCGATCATCGGCGTCGATGTTACTATGCTTGTCTCCATTAAAAAAGTTAGGACTCGATTCAGCATAATCTCGGGCACCATAACCTGTAGGAAAATATCTCATACGAAGATCTTTTATTTCTTCAAGTTGCTTCACAGGCTCTTTCAATTTAGAGTAGTCAATTTTAGGCTTCTCTGGTGCTTCCCGAATGTTATAAAAACGGTCGATAGTGAAGGCAGAGATCTTTTTCTCGTTATTATCTTTGGGGCCAATGATAGTATACCTTCCATTACTTGACTTAGCAAACTGATCCTCAAACGTTTGATATGCCCTATTTCTCAATGTAAATGGCTCTGCCTCATTTTCCAACGTGGGGCTACCTAAAGATACGCTGATCTGCTTTAATTCTTTAAGTGGAATACCTTTAGGTGCTTTAATCAACCAGACTTCTTTTTCTTTATTCTCTAAAGCACCTAGTTGAACTGGACTATACTCCTTTGGAATTTCAAACTCTGGATCTGAGTCACTTGTGGATTCCCTTACATATTCTTTAGACTTAGTTACCGTCATGAGCACCAGCGATTCTTGATATTCCAAATAGTCTTCAAGTGAAATAATACTGTAAATTTTTTATGTACCCATCACGTGATATAAACATGTTTCGATGACTTCATGTATTGAAAACCGTCGACTGCAATACCTTGATTGTTCTCAGTCCAGTCGTGAGGTAATTGAAATGACTGTGTATATCGACAGAATGAGATGTTACTGTTTTTTTTATGTTTTTTTCGGAATTGTCCTTCAAACTGCCGATAATATCGCGTACCATAGAAATTTCAAAAACCTTGTATGACTATCACGATCTAATCTTAGATACAGATGTATTTATGAAGGAGAAATCTCTTTAACCCTAATAAATTTATCCTCAAATCTTTACCCAGTATGAAAAGCGATTGCGCTATATTTGGGGCATTTAAGTTTCATCAAAAGTAGGCTAAAACCACTAAGAAACAAGCCTCTACCTATTTAGCTACACCTAGCAAGCGAAGGAAGTGTAAGACACATAGCATTGATTTAAATAAGCTATACAGGAATTGTAATAAGATGAATATATGCGAACAATCAGGGCAGCCTAGCTTACAATTCAACACCTTTAGGAGCGTTCAAAGCCTGTTTAAGGGAGCCATAGATGGTGAATTGCAAGGAAGTTAAAGTACCAACCATTACAAATCTTGTGGTCAAACCAGCAAAAGAACCGGTAATACCCAATTGTTTACCTAATTGGAACAATAAACCAACAGTAGATTGACCTGGGGCCTTCTTGGTTTTGTTAACCTTTGACAACAAAGTATCTGCTGGCTGAGACACGAAGGCTGCAGCTAAACCAGCAATAATACCTGAAGACAAGTTGATAGCAGTCAATTCTCCCTGGTTCAAATCGGTTCTTGGCTTACCGTAGCTCTTGAAGATACCCTCAGCAGCTCTCTCGAAAACCAAGAATTTAGCAATATTGTAAGGAATTTGCTTGAACAAGATTGGCGTGAAACCATTGTAAAAAGAGCCAAATCCTTCTTCCCTCAAGATTCTGCCGAATCCACTTGCTAATCCGCTAGCAAATGTTGGCTGAGAGACTAATCTGATTCTGGTGGCTTCCAATGGACACAAAGCAATATCAGCAAAAAATTCTGCCAATGCGGAAGAACCGATGTAAATAGAGTCCTTGTTTCTCTTGGCAGTGGTGTAACCGACTTGTTCAATAATGTTTTTCTTGAATAATTCATAACCTCCAAACTTGAAAGCACCTTGCAAAGAGTATCCAAGAACTGTTGGTCCCAATCCTGTCAATAAAGCACCAAATCCTTCGGTGCCTACCACTTGTCTGAAGGATCCGAACATACCCTTGTTGTAGACTGCTGGCTCCAATTGAATTCTAGTTTTAACCACATCGATTGGTGTCATAGCTCCGTGTGTAGCACCACATCCGATAGCTCCTGCTAATGCGAACGTACCGTAGTCTCTAGCTGTGAACGATGGTAATTTAACTTCTTCGTTCGTGGCCATTTTCAATGAATACTTTGTCTATAGTTAAAAATAATTGATCCTGAAATTAATCTCTATTTGAACGTTTATATTTGAATATTTCCTCCAATTTGTTCTTTTATAGAGCTTTCTAATTGGCTTAGAGCGCTTTTTTTTTTTTAATCGGCAAAAAATTTTCTTTTCTTTTTTTCTAAGTAATTCAACCCTTTAGCCGAGGCACGAAAAAGGTCGTGTGCAGAATCATACTGCAGAAACATTGGGTCGCATTGGAATGTCGCAAAAAGAAAAGACGGAAAGCATGGTAAGTAGCTCATATGTATCGCAATGTGAAGGTAGCTACGATAAAGACTCATACAAGTCTCTGAAAACTAGTATAGTCTTGCTAAATATGAATGAAGAAATCCAAGCGCAAAAACACTTTCGAGGAAGAGGTCAGCGTGAGGCTTTTTAAGTAGCTGCGATCAACTCTAGTGGGCGAAAGTGTATAGTATGAAATTCAAGAACAGTAAATACTATATTACGTTATTGAATGCTATGAACCTTTAAAAAGTAAACTAGTAAGGGTCCGATATTTTTTTTTTTTCCTTTAGTCAAGTAGAATAGCTAGCGATGAAGACGAGAGATTGTAGGTCTGCTTGTAACCAGAAATAGCACATTAAACATGACACATTCGCCATTATCACAGTGCCATAAATAGAAATTTTGTGAAAAGGTGAGTTTCAAGGTAACCCGAATCTCACAACATAATGTAGTAAGTGTAACTATGAAGACGGGACAACGCCAAGAAGTGAAAGAGCCTGATGGTTCGACAAAGCCTTGAGAGCAGCCGATGAAGAAGCAACCTTTTTTGAGGGACCGGTACCGGATGCTAGGCATATTCCCTTGGCATAAATAGAGACATGAGACTCACCATCTAATTGTGCTGTCTCATAAGAGGGTATAATGTTATAGGCAGCTAGAAGAGAGGAAAGGGTATTTCTAGGGGAATGTGGCGAAGGATCAACAGATGAATCTGATGATTCTGAAGCATCCTTTAGAAGCATAGGCTCGTACTCATCACCTGAGTCAGGAGTATCAGAAACTCGACACCCTTGGGAGGCGTCACCCGCTTCATTTGTACCGGAATCAGAAAAACGATTCTCCTGAAGGAGAACCAGGGAGGCCACTTTAGCATCATTCAGCAGAACATCCGCATGTACATTAATGAAAAATGCAAGCACACGATCAAGTTCGTGTTTGTTAATTAATATCTCAGCAGCTGCTTTACACTTTGCATCATCCACGCTAATGCTACTCGTACCGGTAGCAAGTTTTTGATCATTCACTTTTAGCTCAACAACATAAGGATCTATGGATACTGTTTCTTCCTCCACTTTCATCGAATTCAGCAAGCTGGGCAGCGAATAAATGTCATTCATTTGTCTAAACAAGAAATTAAATTCGGACCATGCCATGTGGTCGACAGGTTTAAGCTGCTTATTGCTTTCCTGAAAGGCTTGTATTATCGGGTCAAAGAGTTTCGAAATCCACCTCTGTATTTCGTCGATGGAATAGCCATCGAAAATCAAAGACCCCAAATATGCTAGGAAGATATTACTGAATAGAGTGAGTTTGACTTCTAAAGTAACCTGGTTTGAAAGGTGATGCTTGCAGTGTCCTACCAAGTTATAGCCAAAAGCTAGTTTCGTAAGAATAGTTGGCGAAGCTAACTTCCGTATAATATAGTTGAGGTCATCCTCGTGCATATTTGGAAAGCGATAATCCACTATGTCTGTAAGAATGAATTCTAGAAGAGAGCGGCCTCGAATGCTAAGCTTAGCATTATGCGATCTGCTAAAATCACTAGCGCTAAACAGCTCCAAAAAGTCAGATGGCTTTCTGAATGATTTATCCGTTAATACACGATCAAGCAATCCCGAATTAGAGATTGGAGGTAGGCTAGGCGGATACGGACTCTCTGCATCGACTGTCTTCTTGCTAATTTTCAGCTTAATTGCATTAGGCAATCCATTCGCTGCATCCTTAGGAGGTGTATAGTCAAGTAGATATCCAACGTATTTGTCAGATTTGACCGACTTAAAGTTTATATGGCTTAAAGCTAACAAAAAGGGCAAGAGACCTTGATCGAAAAGAAATTTCATTCTTACGGCAACTTTGAGTTGTGAAGAAATCAAAAAATTTCGTGTTTTATCTGCAATGACTTTAGTATCTCCATGCTTCACTCCATCTAAGTACAATGATAATTCCTTGAATTCCTCTAAACTTGGCGCTTTTGTTAAAATCTGATTTAGAGTTGCTTGTAACTGCGATATACTGCCTTTTACTTGATGTAAATCATCGCACCAAGTTAAAAGATCCTTCTCTGCGGGCATATCTAGCTGATTATTTCTACACCCTTTAATAGCTGTAGCAAGGTATACGATTCCTAGCCATCAAAGTGTATCTTCATAAACTATATTGAGCACAAGAAATATACTCATGGCGCCGTACACGACATTTCCACTTCAGCTATTCGATCTGCACTGTTACAACCAATCGTTCACATACTTTTATAGCATGGAGAGTTGTTACTCAAGATGAAGACAATGTATAAATATCTAACTACTTGGAATCTAATTTTACTTTATTCTAGTCTTTCTTTTATTTTTATTTAGTCTTCTCTGAATTGAACATCTGAAAATTGTGGGTTACTTCATGAGAGAAGACTACGTAGCGAAGTAGACAGTATATAATTTCAGTCAAGTTTCATATCATCGTTCGTGTCATCAATATTTTGATGGGATTGTCCATTGGTTTCTTCGTTGGAATTGATAATATTTTGGCTAGGATCATCTTTGTTTTCAGAATTCTGATAATTGCCCATCTCTGAGTTAAACTTATCTGATTGTTCTTCATTTTGAGTTTGGTCCTCAGAGCCATTACTTCCTTCCATATAGGCAGACAACTCGGCATCCAAGGATTCTATACTTTTTGGCGCACTTCTTCCTTTTCTTTTAAGAGCATTACGACCAGGAGGGTTACCACCTTTCCTTTTACCAAACAGGGAACTCGACTTTTTAGGTACTCCGGCAGGCACTATTCTATCGGCTAGAGATGTTGCATTCTCAACTACCAATGTTTGATTCATCGCTTTTCGCCCATCGAATTTGGATACAGCAAGAGAGTTATTGCGACCCTGGTTTTGCTGGAAACAAACATAGGCAATATCTTCTCTTTTAGGATCAAACTTAACAAATTCAACAGGACCAATACTCTCAAATAATTGAGACATATCTTGTCCACTAAGATCTGGATGTATATTTTTGATTCTTAAAAGTGGTTTCGAATTAGCCAAGGCAGAAACTTCTCGAGGAATTGTCTCACCTCCGAATCTTAAGCCACTTTCTTTCTTATCATTACGAATAGGTCCTCTGCGATACTATAACAAGAATTCGTTAGTAAAAAGAATTCTACTTTTAATTAATAGCTTACTTTAGCTTTGGCTACATACAGCTTTGCCTATTCTAGTCTTTGGTCCTTTCTTTTTTGAAAGCTTGGACTTTTTCTCCCCAATTATCTGATCCAAAGACTTCTCTAATGACGATTCAGACATCTTCTTCTTTGTTTTCGTGATTGTAAAGTGTCTTTATAGTGTGTTTAGGATTTCTATATTTTTGGTATACTTAATTTATTAGGAAAAATACACAAAATTTCATAAATATGGTATAACTTGATTAAAAATCTGGTACAACAGCTGAATCTAACATAGACTAATATAAAAGTATCTAATTAATCTTCTTATCTGAAGCAACAAAGTCGTCATCTTCTGTATACTTTATACCAACAAACTTACCTTCGGAGTTGTAAGAATCAACTTTTTTAAGGTATTCTAAATTTTTCAATTTTGGCCAGTTAACAAATTGATAACCTTCTTTTTTAAAATAAAATAAGCTTTCTGCATTGATACAGATACAGCCGCCAAGAATCATCAAGTTTTTCCAGTCAAAAATCGAACCTCGAGGGTAGCAAATAAGTGCGATAAAGACCAACAAAGAAGTACACATCAAGTAAGGTAGAAGCTGTACGAAAGGTGGTCTCCGATCAAGAAATGGAGATGTAATAGACTCTTGAAAAGGCTTATAGTTACCCAAAATTAAATCGAAAGAGTCCTGTCGTAAGCCATCAGTGCAATTATTCTTGTAGTATCTGGAGGCAGAATTCAAGAAATCTTTGACTGCACCCAAGCGAGTTCTCTTACCAGTTCTCGTAAAATCAGTTTTTAATGCGCCAGTCCCTGAATAACCACATGATACTGCATCAGCATTATCAGCCCAAAGATTTTGAAATACACGATTAAAAGAAGGATATGCGACTTCCCAAGGGGTGGTTGCCTCAGCAGAAGACAAAAGGTTGGCCTTTTGCAATTGGTGTTGTAAACACCAACGACCAATCATAGATTGAACAACATTGGTACGGTCCAAGCAATCCATACAATTTGATCTTACGACTTTCGACTGTTTTGATAAAATGTGTTTCGAAGCAAGATCAGCATGGAAATAGTTGTCATTGGTATAGTCCATTTCTTGTAAGTGTTCTAACAAAATTTTAACTCTATCCCAGCGCATATTGCGGCATTCATGATGGAAATCAAAATAAATATACTTAATGTGGGAATTAAGTGGAGGTGGAAGGCTTTCCACCACCCCTTCAAAGGCATCTTTTACAGGTTTTTCGTGTCCCAGCTTATTGACTAAGTTAACGCAATAGATGTCGCCATAGCGTTCGCTATCCGTTCCAAAATGTTTAACAGCCGCATCCAAGGAGGATTTCCTAGAAATGACTAAATTTGGCTTATATCTTAAGTTATTTATCTCGCACCAATAAACTGGTACCGATCCTCTTATTTGGAGAAGCGAATAGACATTTTGATGTGTTTTGTCTAAAAATATTTGCTCCGTTTCGTTGAAATTAGCCACACTGCCTTCTTCGTCGAGACCACGACGGAAATATCTCGTCCCTGCTCTCCTAGTCGACCTACGTGTCAAGACACTGAACAGTACCGGATGCTTGCCCTCGAACAACCCCTCGAAAGTATTCACATATCCGTATATTATCGGCGTTACAAACTCGCTTGCCTTAGCCTCAATCAAACCTTCACACAAATAAGAGTTCCACCAGAACTTATGGTCATGAACTAAAGGCGACTGGATAAATTGCCTTTGTAATGAATTTGTAAGGTCGTACTCATTGTCGATAGAGTAATAAAGTGATGCATTTTGCAAGTGTTGTCTCAACAACTCAACGTATTGGTTTTCTTCACCGTCATTCTTTGAAATAATAGTGTTGCCCAATGGCAAAAGACGGAAAGACTCGATCTTGGCAATTCTTTTGCCTATGATATTTCCAACTTGCTGGCTTTTATCTGCAATTATTACATAGCTATTAATCTTAAGCTTAATAACCCCAACAATACAGGATATACTTGTGGCTGCACCTGCTGCCCCACTCTTCGCATACACTGTCGGTAAAGTGTCTGTTACTTCAATATCACCTTTACCTAATATGAGGTACCTGCCGCTGTTCCCATTAAAGAATATGTGGCTCCCATTATCCGCTATCGAATGGTACATTGTCATTATTGTTGACTTCCTAATTGTTTATAGATAAAATGTCTTCAGCAAGTTTAAACAACAACCGATATTTTTCTCTGATTTTCGTGCTCTAATTACCATTTTTTGCATCACCTAAATTAAACCATAATATATATATATATATATATATATATTAGAGAAGAAAGACATACCTTGACAAAGAGTAAAAGCGATGGAGTCTTTCAAGCTAGCATGTACTTTAAAGGGACATGAGGATGACGTTAAGAGTCTTTTTTGTCTAGCGAATGGCCATATCTTATCGGGACTGAGAGATGCTACATGTAGACTTTGGAAAGCGGACGAGAAAAAGGGATGGAAAACAGAATATGTTCAGCAACTTCTAGCATTTCAGTCGCCAGACAATGCATTCGTAAATACCGTTGGGTATGCAGAAACAGAAGAAGGACCATTCGTGATTGCAGGTGGTAAAGATTGCATAATATACTTATGTGATGGCAACAAAGTAGAAACAGGCATAAATGTGGCTACGGGAGACTATGTTAAGTATCAGTTGGTAGGACATCAGAATAATATTTGCTCATTGGACCAGAAGGGGGGATTTTTATTGTCGGGATCTTGGGATGGATCGGCAAAATTGTGGGATGTGGCCAGCAAAAGCTTAAAATTTGACTTGTTGGGACACGAATTACCTGTGTGGGATGCCAGGATTGTTGACGGCGCTGGCCAGGTGTTCTTGACATGTTCTGCAGATAGAACCATAAGAAAATGGGTAGGCGACAGAGAATTGTGGAGGATCGAGGCCCATAATGACGTTGTGAGGAAGTTATTGATCTTACCAGACGGAAAGAGTTTTGCATCTGCTTCTAATGATTGCAAAATTAAAATTTGGGATCTAGAAACGGGAAAGCTATTGAGAACATTATCGGGTCATTCCTCGTTCATATATGATTTAGATATTTTACCCGATGGTGAGATTGTATCTTCAGGCGAAGACCGAACGGTGCGGGTTTGGAGAGAAGGAACAGTAGTGCAAGCTATTACTTTGCCATGTATCTCAGTGTGGTGTGTCGGTGTATTACCTGAAGGAGACTTAGTTGTGGGTGGATCGGACAAGACTATACGTATTTTCACCAGGTCGCCATCCCGTGTTGCACCTGAAGATGAACTCAGCGAATTTTCTGAGTCAGTAAAACAATCTAGTATCCCAGAGCAGTCATTAGACGAGCTAAACAAAACTGATGTACCCGGTTATGAAGCCCTAGAAAATCCAGGAAAAGCAGAGGGCTCAGTGATAATGGTAAAATCTCCAGAGGGTACCATTGAAGCGCAGCAATGGTCTGGAGGTGAATGGGTGAAAATAGGTGATGTAGTAGGGTCAACAAAGGGTGCTAAAGGGAAGCAAGAATTCGACGGTAAACAGTACGACTATGTATTTGATGTGGATATTGAAGATGGGGCACCACCCTTAAAGCTTCCGTACAATGTCAATGAAAACCCTCTTGTCGTAGCACAGCGTTTCTTGGCAGACAATGAATTGCCAGCTTCTTATACACAAGACGTGGTCAACTTTATTCTCAAAAATACTGAAGGAGCTGAGTTAAACTATGAGTCTGGCCCTGTATACAATCCATATGCTGATAATCAACAACTAAGTGCAAAGACAAATGCTAGCTTGAGTGTTATACCTCAAACTGCTTATATTAACTTTGAGGACTTCAAAGTTGACCAACTCATGAAAGGCTTGACTAAGTTTAATCAGGCGCAAACAGAGCCAAATAGGTTGCAGCAGTACGAGATTGAGGATATAATTTCTAAAGTGGGTACTCTAGGTTCCAGGGATGCCACGACTTTAATTAACAAATACTTGCGTCATATTTTCGACAAATGGGACCATAATACACTCTTAATTGGATATGACTTGTTGAGGGTATCACTTCCTCACATTACCACTGCAGATATAATACATGATCTACAATTGGCGGAGACAGTACGGAATAGTATAATGTTAGGGCTTGATATCTGTGGTACCTCCTCACAGACATTATTTATGATGATATTAAAAGTGGTCAACAACTTGATAGGAAGTACTCTTTTTATCCAGATTTTTGTCACAACTGACTCGGAAAACAAACTTCAATTCAACGATGAATTTGACACTATTTTGTTGAGAATCGCTGAGATAATGAAGCTGATGGGATCGTTTGAGACCCTTCAACAATCGAAACACTACACTTCGGCAACGAATACTTTTGCAACTTTTGTCTACAATATGTCTGCTTTCCATTTGCGCAATTCACTGTTTAAAGCTAATCCTGCTACAGTTAGACGTATAGTCGAACTAATAGGTTCAGTACAGAGCCTATTGATAAATTCGGGCTCAGAATCAGCATACAGATTTATAATGGGTCTCGGAAACTACAAATATGCTAAAGTAAATATAGACGACTCATTTTTAGCTGAAGCTGAAAAGTTTAGGGAGCAAAGGTTTGAATCTTTAGTCGCTGACTTAAAAAAATTATGAAAAACAAAACGCTGCCTGTGTTTTTCTCTAAATAAACATCGTAAATATACGTACTATTTTTCTAATTACTGTAGATGCCGTTATATTAATATACAATATTATTTACCACTTAAGTTTTGTCGTCATTCATAGCTAACAGTCTATTGAAACAATTCTGGTACCTTATGAGCAAAATCCACGAGTTTCACATAATGGTCAAGATTTAAGTTATCAGATAGTTCAATCGCGGATAAAACTCTTACATCCAAGTCGTTGTTGCCAACTTTTCCAACTATCTCATAGTTCTTATTCACATTGAGAGCTTCTCCAGGATTCGTTATTAAAGATATTGTACCATTACTCAATATAATGGCATGATTTGATGATGGATCATAAGACTGACACTTTCCCATGAAACGGACCAATTTGCTTTGATTCTTTTCAACATGTGTGGCATCTATTCTAACACTAATAGCGTCCATATTAACTCTGAAATAGAAAAGTTCGATAAGAAATTGTTCTATTTTATTTTTTGCCTTTAAATCTACACGCGTTTTAATTCTTATATATTAATCTAGGCTTCGAATATAATTTACAATTTTTTTTTTTTTCTTTTTTTAACAAGTACAAAGATCAGTCAAGAACTGATTAACATTTCCAGCATCTTCAGCTTTCATCAAACTTTCTCCAATCAAAAAACCATCCACTTTATCTTCGTATTTGTATTTTCTCACGTCTTCCACAGTAGTTATACCAGATAATGAAAGTAAAAGCAACTCTCCCTTTCGAGAACTCTTTTTTGAAGCCTCGATCAAGGAAGAAGTGGTACCAAGATTGACGTCAAAAGTTGTAAGATTACGGTTATTCACGCCAATAATAAGAGGCTCCTTCGTGTCTCCGTCGAAAGTCAAGGAAAGAGCAGTCTTGAGTTCCTCGAGGTCGTTTACTTCGACCAAAGGAGTCATCCCTAGAGACCATGAGTAACGGTACAACAGCTCAAGGAGTGAGTCTGGCAACATTTTTACTATTAGAAGCACAGTATCTGCACCCGCCAAACGTGACTCAAGTATCTGGTATTCGCTAAAGATAAAGTCTTTTCTGAGGACAGCAGGTCTCTTATAATCCAGTCCTTCAGGGACATCAAGAACACGGCGAACCAAAACCAAGTCCTCCAAGGATCCTTTGAACCAATTTGGTTCAGTCAAGACTGAAATACAGGTGCTTCCATGTAAGGCGTAATCAAGACCGACCTTTCCTGGGTGAGCATTAGGATTAATAAGTCCCTTTGAAGGAGAAGCTCTTTTGAACTCGGATAAAATAATATTTTGCCCGCACTTTTGTGTATACTTCATACGATCATAAAAATTAACAGAAGGCGGCGACACAGAGAGAGAATGCGAAATTTGCAAATTTTCAAACGACTTTCCCGGCAATAATTGAATTTTTTGATAGTCCTCTTGGCGTTTTGCGTATATCTTCGTTAAAATATTCTCATTACCTTTGAGCGATGAGCGCAAAGTCGCGCCTTCATTGCTTTCGTCCCAGGTTCCACCACTTACAGTCAACAAGTTGTCTATCATAAGGTGTCCACATTCTGTCAAGATCGATTCAGGATGAAATTGAACTCCTTCTACTGTGTACTTCTCATGCCTCACACCCATAATAATTTCTGGTTCTTCTACTGTAGTAGCAGTCACAACAAGATTTTTTGGTATCGATAGTTGTTCTCCTGCCAAAGAATGATATCTTGTTACAGCAACTGACTGCGGGACATTTGCAAACATCACATTCCCGTCATGTTTAATCAATGTCGTTTTTCCGTGCACAATTTCTCCAGCGTACGAGACGTCACCACCAAACACATCGAAAATACATTGTAGTCCCATACATACACCAAAAACTGGCACTTTTCCAGTGAAAAATCTAATGATTTCCCTTGAAAGGCCTGAATCACTATGGGGATGTCCTGGACCCGGCGAGATAACTATCGTATCTGGCTTTATGTCCTTTTCAATTTTTTCTATATCAATTTTATCATTACGATAGACACTCACTTTCTCGCAATATTTGGACTGGCAGAGATATTGATATATATTCCAGGTAAAGGAATCATAATTGTCTATTAAAAGAACATTTTTTTTCAATATAGTCATGTCCGTTCCTACTAGCCACCAGACCAATAAACTTAACCACTTTTCTACTTAGTTGACTCAGTATACAAAAAAAAGAAAATTTCAGAAAAAAAAAAAAAAAAAAAAAAACTTGCAAATGGCTGATTTTTGTATCTATTTTCAAACGTTCTAAGCTATGAATATATATTATTCTTTCTGTTCTCTGGTCTAGTAGTCCTTTCTCTAGCACTTGTGTAGGATGATATGTTATCGGTGACCGATTGTATTTTTGCATGGTCAATGTTATTCAGTGTATCAATCTTTACACCACGAAGCATCACAGAGCTTATTATCTCTAAGAGTAACATAAACAATGAGGAGAGTGTAGCCAAACAATAGTTCGAAATACTAACACCTATATCCAACCAGGAGCCTTCAGTGCGAACCAAAAAGAAGAAGTTCAATGACAAAAAGTCACTAGTAGATATTATAAGGGTTGATATGGTAAACTTCTTGATTTCAAGTTGGTGATTCATTATCCCGAGACAAGTTGAAAGTAAAACATAGGGAATCAATAGCTTTCCCATTAACAACGCACCCATGGGGAAAGGATCAAATATTGGAATTAATCTGTAAACCGAGTCCAACGAAAATGAAGAAATTGAAACAACATTTCCGGTACCAAAGAAGGCAAACTGAAGGAAAAAAAAACCGACAATTGCAATCCGGATCACCTGAGTCCAATATCCTTTAGGCATTTTGCCAGTTTTCGAGAGGGCACTTTGGATCACAGGCTGGGAAAATTTGTGGTGCTGCTCAATATTCAACCATTGAAGGAGTACTAAGGAAAATCCCACGTAGAACAAAAGTTCAAATGAAATAGTTAATATTACAAATGTTGGCACAAAAGTTAAATAAATTATTAGAAGTCTTAGCTGAATGTCACTTGAAGGTTTTAAGGCGTACAACAATGGAACAAGGACAACTGAGACAACTAATGCAAACCAGCCAATAATTTGGGAATGTAAAGGCAACCCTGCCCTTTGCTGTAGTGATTTTACTGAAACGTTTGTTGCGTATAACATAACAAAGATGAGTAGGATTTGAAATAAAATCAAGCATTTGTTATAAAAACTGATTCTTCTTTTGAAAACATGTAAAACCCCATAAGCACTTGTAGCAATAGCAGCTAAACTCCCAATATTTATTTGAAATAAGCTTTCGACCTTGACCGGATCAAGGTTGGTGAATATGCACATTGATAAGCAACTAAACAACCACAAGAATTTACGAATAACAGGAATCCTTGTGGTGCCCAAGAAGAAGGGATACAACCCAATTAAAAAGAAAATGATTGAAAACATAAATCTGTTAAAATACCCATATGCTATACCTTCAAACATCACGATTGAAAAAAACACAATGGCTACTCTCTTAGCTGGTTGGATTCCATGAACAAACTGGTTCCATCCATTCACTAAATTATTGCGTTCCACGATTATATCATACCAAAATGCTAGTGGGAAAGAAAGATAAGCGTAATAATTGAATGGTGACCTCTGAAAACATAATAAGGAAAAGAGGGTCAATGCGACAAGTATAAATGAAACCTTTACAACAGGAGAAGCAGTCCCTTCACGAATGGTTGTTTTATCGAGAATAAATAACTTTAAGAAGGATATAAAGGAATCTAGTATCCATCCTGCAAAACCAGATGTTACTATCGTTTTAAGTAGTAACCAATTGTAGGACTGTAAATAGTTCAATCCATCAAGTGAGTGATTCATCAACTCTTCTATCAAATGTCTGGCTTGGGCGCACTTAGTTGTAATGTGTTCATCATTAGGGTCTAGTGAATTCAAAATTAACTCAATCTGAAGTTTATAAGCATCCACAGACTTTATTTTAAAAGGACCATAAGGCTTGAAATATAATTGGTGTCTATATACTTCGTCTTCCTTGACGAGGTATTGCTCAAGAATACTTAAAGCATTGGAATATAATGCCTTCACTTTTGTAATTAATGCCTTCACTTTTGTAATATCATCAGTATTTAGGTATGCCAATGGCAATCTTCCAACAGAGTTGGCAGGATAATTGGCTCCAATTAGATAAGCCATCAAGGATGCAATATCTGCCTGGTTTATATCATTTCTGACTAAGTGATCAAAGCCCCAAGTATCAAAATAGCCTTTTTCATACGAGGAATTTTCCGGGCTTTGAAGCTGTCGCTGAATGTCTCCATCGGGTATCTGATCCAAAAGCTTAGGCTTATTTATACCGGCTCCCCACGCTACCAAAGGTGTCCTGGTGTTTTCTGTACTACCATCACCGTGCGAGCCAAAGGCAGACATCCCGTGATCCGCAGTAAATACAAAAGCAGTCTGATCATCACCGAAGAATTCACGAACCTTAGGAGCCAACTGAGAAACTTTGTTATCAATATATTCTACATTATTGTAATACTCTGCTGAAAAAGGACGGTAAGCATGTCCAGCTGTGTCTGGGCCCAATAAATGCAAGAAAAATACTGTTCCATCTTTATGTAGTTCTTCATGTAAGGTTTTATTCCAGGTCAGGTTTGCGATAAGGCTGTCAAAGTTCCTGAATACAAAAGCATCCAATTCTATAGAACTTTGAGTGAAATCTTCGAACTCATGGCCATACATATAACAGTCGACCCTTCCTGGCACAGTATTTTCTCCGTATGCAAACATGGGCAATATATCGGGTGAGCCAAAGGAATACGTATGCGAACTTTGGTTGAAAAAGGAATCAAAATCAACCGGGTTTTCCTTCCACCCTTTCGTTACTGCTGATACATCCTCGTAGAAACCCGCAATCATAGCTACATGTCCTGGTCTAGATTCTGTAGGCATTCTAGTATTAGAAATTCCCCATGTTCCTTCATTCAACACTTGATTCCGAAGGTAAGGGGCCAAGTACTTACTTTCTCCTGTGGAAGGATGTTTAACCTTTTCAAATGCTTTGTCTGCTCTTAATCCATCACCAACAATTAAGAACAATCGTTTTGCAGGGGGCGTTTCAGTCGATAAATGATTGTCCATTCCATGGACCAACGGCAGTACGAAATAAATATCAAAGATTGACCATAAATAATAAAAATGAAAGAGCAATCCTATGACTAAGAGCCATAGACGACTAATCATTGCCTTTTATTGCTTATTCCCCAACTTCTTTGCTCTTTATCAAAAGAAACACAGAACGACTTTTTGTCATTTAGCTAAAAAAATTTCCGCTTCACGCGTCCACCGTAAAACTACTAGTATAACTATTATTACTATTTAACTTACAAAGATATGAATAGCGCATTAATTCAATCTATATACCTGTCATCTTAACCCAATTACAATTCTGTTTATAAACCCTCATTGTATCCGTGAAAATTCTGACCAGCTCATTATATTCATATAATACTTTAGCGTCGCGTTCCAAACATTGGAGATAGACTTCAAAGCTGCTTGAACTCGAATTTATCATTTCAAAATGCTCATCATCTTTCTTCGATCTCTCTAATTGGTATTGTACTATGTGTTTCTTGTAATTCAAAAAATCCAACTGATATTTTCGTATCAGGGACACGTAGTTGTACCATATGTCTTTGTTGATATGTGAGCTGAGAATAGCCAGAGGTGGGCTAGGTGGAATACACGAATGTATTTTTGGCGATGCATGCAAATCAAGCATAGTAAGCACTCTTTTGGACTTATCTGAAGGAGCAGAATAACCCTTAACAGAATTTTTGTTAACAGGCATATGAAGTGTATCAGCCTTGGAAAACCCGTTAGTGTATTCAAATATTTTAGGCTTTTTGGTATGCAAATGCACATTGCCATCATCTTTGAATCGGCGAGTCCGATCCAGTTCCCCAGGTAAAGTGTCAAGCACTTCCGAAAGATCGACATCTTCTATATTAGTGCCCAAATTATTTTTTAAATCCTGAAAAAAGAAAGAATCCGAGTAATTGTTTTGGATGCCACTATTAGGAGGCTCCGGACTCTTTTTAGCCCGTTTAGGTGTTTTATTGTCTTCAGTTTTCGTCTGTGGTGGTGACTCCTTCCTAGTAAAACTTTGAGGAGCATAACCTGGTTTTTGTCTGGTTGGCGAAAAGGACAGCCTCTTTTGACTAAGCTTTGTCGGCTCTGGCTTTGAACGGATGTTCATGTTCGCCGAGAATAGTTCTTCTACATTACGAAAATGCTGACGGTTCCCATTCTCTTTATCTTCGTCCTTCCCTTTATCTTCGTCCTTCTCTTTATGTTTTCCTTGCTCCTCTGCCACAGAATTTTCGGCCGAAACAAAATCTTCTTCATATTCTGAACCTGAATCACGTCGACCCTCTTTGATCGTATCCTTCCTGTCCAGCACGTTTTCACGATGGTTATTCTCAGCTTTGTCACCATCCAATATTATAGGGTTACTAGGATTGTTGCCTTTTCCATTAGCGGAAGAAGACTTGTCTGAGCTGAAAGTATTTGTATTAGTATTCTCTCGAGAATTCAGTGATCTAGAATTAAAGCCATTGTTTTTTCGTCGCTGACTGAGATACTGTTGGTCTAAAAGATCAGTCTGGGTAAAGTTACTAAATGAACGTTCCCACTCTTTCCTAAAAGCTTCCCTTTTGCGTTCATTATAAAGCACACTTTCTCGCATTCGTTCCAATTCTTCATCCCATTTTCTCTCCTTTTCTTTCTGTTCTTTTTTAGCCTTTTCTTTTCTTAATTGATTCTCTGCGTCTCTACGTAATTGCTCCGAGACTCTTGCCTTAGCCTCTTTTGCAGCCCAAGCTGCTAGATTTTCCTCATCTCGCTTTTTCTTTTCCTCCTGGGCCCTTCTCTGTCTCTCATATATGCCGCTATTATTGTAATTGCTGTAAAAATGCTGATAAAATCCGAATGTCGATGTCCTACTAGTATCGTATGTTGATGTTGCAGGTGACTGTCGCAGAGGGCCTCTATGCAACTGGCGCTTACTATCATATTCCCTCTTTTTTACGGGGTCTTTTAGGGTTTCATAAGCCTCCTGTATCTTTATGAACAACTCATGATGCTTCTTATCTTTTGTTTTATCTGGATGATATTTTACTGCTAGTTTTTTATATGCTTTTTTAACATCCTCTTCACTTGCTTCTATAGTTAGTCCCAATGTAATATAATGATTTGAACTAGCAGTCATTAGAAAATGATCAGACATTAAGTGGTGTGTTTTTAATTTACAACTACAGATCATTCAACTTTTATTTATGTGTAGGTACATTTTTTATACAGTTTTATTTAAGGGCAATATGTAATCTCTGTAAAATTACTTTTAAGTAGTTTAGGTATGCTGAAGAGACATTGTTAGTCGTAGAACTTAAGATAATTATACCTTCCACCGGGATGAATCATACAAAAAGGAATAATTACGAAAAAATAAAGGAGAAATGACTGGATCAGTTACAATTTGGACCAAGACAAAATTAAAGAAGACAAAAAAAGCAACTAGGAGTTTACTATAAAAACTATTTAACACCACTGGCAATTAAACGAGTAAACATTTACAAACTTATTAAAGCATCTCTATACTTCTTACTTATTATTGTTACTAGAAGGGCCACCAGGGACAATCTTGAAACTTAATATGTCATTCTTCCCGTGATCAACAGTATCCTCTTCACTGACTTTGGCGCCGCCAATACCTTCAATTGCGGCTACCGTAACATCACCCATTATCTTCTTCGCAACGTTACCTACCTGGGTTCCCTTATTTATTAGTACGCAATCCTTAAAAACAGCGCTACCAGAACTTCCTGTAAAGTTGTTTATATTCCTAACAGGAAAAACGGGCACCAAATCAAGCAAATCAGCAGCCAGCTGGAGTAGCTGTATAACACCAGTGGAGCCAAAACGGTATAAGACCAAATCGCGAATATTGTCGATTCTCCTACGAAAGGTATCGTCAATTGGTTTTAATCCAGAATCAGGACCCAAGTCATCTATTGTATCGACGAATTCGGTACCAGGATCATATTTAATTAGGCTTTCCTTTGCCAATTTTCGTAAGAGAACTTCCGTTACCGATGAAGTCAACACGCATTTTGAATCGGGGTGTCTTAGCATTATTTTGGATACATTCTTATCAGCATCGGGATGGTCCATCTTGTTGAGAGATAGTACAGTAGGAAACTTAACTTGCATGAAAGCACGAACCACTTTTTCTATATCCTGTTGGTTCCAATCTTGCAATGGTGGCATATCCGGCACCAAATCTAGGGTCCTCTTTATGAGCTGCTTATTGGCAGCATATCCACCTAGTTGCGTCCTTAATGTCTCTAGCGTACTAGATTTGGTGCTAGCATGTCTTCTGGCTATCGAACCCCATTTTTCTAAAAGATTACCTCGAATCCAGTAGAAAATTTCGTTTTGGAGCCACTCAATATCTTGCAATGGGTCATAACCGCGTGTGTTTTTACCTTCAGCATCTGTAGTACCACTGACATCTACTATATGAATCAAACAGTCTGCTTCTGTAAGATCTCCAAGAAATTTGTTGCCTAATCCTCTTCCTAGATGAGCATTTGGCACCAATCCAGCAACGTCAAGTAAGGTAACAGGCACTCCCCGTTTTCCTTCTCGGCAATATCCATAATTTGGCGAACAATAATCTTGTTTTCCTACTCTTTGACATGCACATTCAACTTCTAAAAAACCGGTAGCCTTATTAGGGTCGATAGTAGTAAAAGGAAACGAACCAACTTTGGCATTGGCCTCAGTCAAGGAATTAAGTGTTGTCGATTTTCCTGACGACGGCTTCCCAACAAGGCCAATTATCACTTCCCTTCCCATCTATAACTGTCTAGCTTCAGCTGCAATCCTTTACGAAAAAGGCCTGGCTGAAAAAAAAAAAAAATCATCGCAAGATTTAGCATGTCGCACTGATGTAATGGGAGCTAGCGAAAAAGGGAAATTAAAAAAAAAAAAAAATACACATATATATATATATACGAGTACAAACATTTACACAACCAAAAGACTATCATGGCTATCGGGCTTCAAAGTATCTTGAGCACTTTTGTTTCATCGTTGTCTACGGATTTCAAGAAGAAGAATTTTTCTCTATACGGTCAATGGATTAGTCTTATCACTGTGCTTTTGTGTATAGCACTTGGAGTCGCTAATATATTCCATGCATCAGTGGTTGTGGTATTTTCAATTATATGCATAGTACAAGGAGTTCTAGTTATATTTGTGGAAATACCCTTTCTCTTGAGGATATGTCCATTGACTGATCGTTTTGTCAGCTTTGTGAGAAATTTCGACGAGAATTTGCCCCGTTGCGGGTTTTATTTGTTAATGGCGGTAATTCAGTGGTTATCCCTAACAGTAAAAGTCACAAGCTTGATTGCAGTAGCTGTGTTCTTTACCATATCTAGTGGATGCTATTTACTTTCTGCTATTTTGAAGCAGGAATACACTAAGACAAGTTTGAATGTGGGCAATAACGGCGATTCTGTTGAGGGCCAAGCAAGTGCGCATATTGCTAGGAATGCTTTATAAGGTGATTCGGATGCCGCTTAACTACAGATTGCGAGATGTATTCATTCTTCGCTCGCGAATGCTTTAGACAAAAGCTTAGACAATTGAGAAGTAAAAAAAATGCACCCGAAATGGCACTCAATAACCATTTTGGGCGAAGATTTCTGGTTGAGATTAAATCAATGATTACTTAACGTGCGTGAGCTATTAGTATGCTTATTAGAAAGAGTTTATTGGCAATATTATAGTCAATTATGACTTACGAGGGTTTTGTAGTTTTGTGTCCACAATTTTTTTTTTTTTTTAATTTTTTCTGAAAGCTTTTGTAGTAAATGATATGAACGAGGTTTATAAGTTGTAGAAAAGTTAGAAAGCTGAGTGTATGACAGAAAAGAGCCAAGATAACATCCCTCAGGACAATATACCGGTCGGTACTAATTTCAGTACAGCATCTTTACCATCACCTGCGAGGGAAAAAGACTTAAAAGACTCCCCGAAGCCAGCCAGCGATAATCAAGAAAACAAAAAAAATGATTTTGTAACCTCACTTTCTTATGATCAAGTGAATGATAGACCGGAAGAACTTGTTGAACTTCGAGGTGAAGGAAGGTATTTCGGTGTTACTGATCCTGAAACGGGAGAAACCATAAATGCTCAACAAAGATTAGGACCTTTATGTGCGAACTGTCATAGAAGAGGCCACTCCAGAGCCAAATGTACTACTGTCGTATGTCATAAATGTGGTGTTGTAGGTGAACATTACGAAAGTCAGTGCCCCACTACTCTAGTGTGTTCTCGGTGTGGCAACAAGGGTCACCGCGCTTTTGACTGTAATGTAAAAGTCAAGAAGAGACAATACTGTCGTCGATGTGATACTTTTAGCCATAGTGATGATACTTGTCCTAGTATATGGCGTTCTTATCTTACATTGCCGACACAGGATACCAGCGAGAATGACAATAATCAGCTTCCTTTAGTTTGCTGCTACAATTGTGCTAGTGAATTGCATTATGGCGACGAATGTCCTGAACAAAGAACCTCAAGGGTCCCAAATATATCGGGCAGTGCGTTCAGTGGAAATAATTTACCTCAATATTGGCGGCAGTGGTATTTTGACAGGTTGAGAGGCAGAACTAGGTACTCTAAAGGTCGCAAAAATGACAACCATGCGAAAACGCAAAATATTCCAAAGGGAAATCACTATTCTTCTGGTAAAAACATGAGGAACAAGAACCCAAGTCACTTCAATAATCACATAAAAAGACCAGAAGCCTTTGGTAACACAAATTTCATCTCCTCCAAGAATAAAGCTAATAAAGCATCTAGGCTACCTGTCCCATCTAATTCTGGATTTTTTCCAAAGTTTAGGGCACCTAGTAATAGAAAAGATTTTAACACTAATAAACCTACAAAGTCGGGTTTCCTTAACAGAAAAAGTGTGCCCAATCAAGCTGCTACATACGAACCAACTCGGTCTGGTCTTATAGAGAATTCGAAATCAAGGTCGGCTAAGCTGAATTTCACAAATATAAGGAGCTTTTATTAATTTCTTTATAGAAATGTCTCTATTTAATGCTTTTATGAACATTTGATAATGTGAGTAGCACTCTTCTTTTGCCCTCGGTCACGTGGTAATAAAGATCAATCTGATAAGATTTTTTTTTTTTTTAAACGACGTGGTCGTCTGCACTAGTGCCAGAAAAAAGTTTACATCACGGATCCTTACTAATATTGAGAAAAGGAGAAACCAAAATTAGAAGAATAAGGGTCGGAAGTACTTTTTTTGCCAAATATGGAATCAGAAACTTTTAAGTTTCATTATCCTAAACAGAAGATTCCAGTATATGAAGACAGGCGGCAAGATGTCACCAACAAGTACGCAAATATTACAACGGTTGTGTTGATTTTATTGATTTCTTTATCAATTTTGCTGAATTATATTCAAGTATGGTGTACAGGAATAAGAAAGCCGGCAGTCTTCCGAAAGATTAGTGCTCTATTAATTAGATTTATGGAAGGTACTGAATCAGAAGACAAGAAAAGGAACAAATCATTTGGAAAAAGGTTCGCTTTAAAAATACTCAGGCTTGTATGTTCAGTGTGGTTTCATGGACCAACACTTATATTAGTGTTGTTTTTCATAGTTCTTTATGGATTCTTGTTACTTCTGGAATCATACAACGGAGACTTAATACTTATTGCTAAAAGAGCAGGACGAGTAGCATCATCAAGCATACCTACAATATTGCTCCTTTCCCTCAAACCGTCACCGCTACCCAAAACTATGTACCTAGCTTTGATTCCTCTACATAAGTGGCTATCAAGAATCGTTATTCTTGTTGGTATTCTACACGTAATTCTTTACTGTGGTTTATATCAAGTTAATGGTACATGGCAAAAGGCTTTGAAGCTTAAGAACATACTTGGATGGATATCTTTTCTAGGATTTGTCACGATCATTATAACCTCACTTCCAAAATTTCGCAAGAAGTTTTATGGCATTTTCTTTTTTCAACACTATGTGTGGACGTGGATAATAGTAATATCTTTACAAATACATGTAAGACCGGTCAAATTCACCCCATATACTTGTGTTAATGTATTCATATTAATGCTGCAAATAATTTACCGGCTTTGGAACAGCAGGGCAACTAAGTATAGGGGAGAGCTAATAGTGAAAGAAGTTTCTCCAACAATGATATTGGTGACTCTTCCAAACTACCTATTAAATTCAGAATCGCACATTCCGGGGTCTCATGTAAGGATTTCCGAGTACTATAGCTCTTGGATTATGAGGTTTTATCGGCAATTAATTCCAAATTATCATCCCTACACTTTGGCGACGTTGCCACTCGATAGAAACCAAAAGTTGATCGTAAGGAAAGGAAAATTTAATTTTTCTAACAATGGGAGATATATAGTCTGGGGACCTTTCGATCCCGTCCTTCCATTCTTGAAGCCTAGACAAAAAGAAAAAAAGTTCAGCATCTCGAGGGTTGCATTGGAAGCGAAAAGAGCCCTTTTGATAGTTGGGGGCTCTGCTATTTCTTTTGCTTTACCTGTTGTCAGAGTTATGAATTACCATGGTGTGCCATTGAAAGTTATTTGGGTTGTAAGGGACTATAGAGAGATAAGTGTTTTAAATTATTTCGACGTCTATGTACAAGGATCTGATTTTGAAATTTTTGTCACCGGAAATTTGACACCTAAAGCTCCACATATTCCGGCAGGTTTTTCCGTTTTTGATGAAGAACAACACATAGGAGATGCATCCAGTGCTGTCGCTTATTCAGAGAGATCTCCACTAATAAGCAAGAGTGATGTATCTTCGGGCAATGGCAAGAATGATAATAATAATGATAATAACGACGACAATAATGAGAATGTCAACATCTCGGTTGACAATGACGTTTACTCGGATGATGAAGATTGTACATTAGATGCAACATTTAAGGACGAAGCACCTGGTAAAAGAAAAGATTCTTTCATTATGCATACACAAAGTCCGCAGTCTTTCAAAAAGTCTACTAGAAAAATGAGTAGGACTCTTTCCAGAAAGTCTAGCTCACAAACCAACAAAGCATTTCTTCCTCTTTCTGATAGCGCTCTGGAGGTGTCTAATCCAGAAATTCGTCATTTTCAGGAAACTGCTGAGCATCTTGATATCAGTCATAGAATATACAAAGGGAGACCCAAAATTGACTATAAATATTACAATTGGTGTCTTAACCAAGGATTTACCCAATGTTCTGGCCCTGTAGAAAGTTCCGAAAACGAACTCATATGTTGTCGGGACGTAGTTCAAAGCACTGGTCCTTCTGCTTCACCCTGTGATATCTGGGTGCTTTCAGCAGGACCTGAATTACTCGTGAAGAAAGTGAATCTATGGGCCCACGAATGTGGTTTTCATTTTTACAAAGAATCCTTTGATATTTAATTTCTACATTTATACTCATGTAGATCCGTAATTTATTTTTACTTTTACTTCCTGCCATTTATTATTTCATTTTCAACAAACATATTGTGTTTTATTTGCTCCTCCATAGCCAACTGCTTGCTAATCTTCAGCTTCTCAATATCGGTGCAGAATATAATCCCCACAAAGCTCCAACCTACGAGATAGGCTACCTTCGGAGGTGTTCTGAAAAATCTCTGATTAGGCCCACGATTGTACTTGTAATTGATAAAAAATCCGCTTATGAGTCCTATCAATGACCCTTTGAGCAACCCGATGATTCCGGCTTGGAAGAGTTGCTTATTGAGTTCACCAACGCGCTTTCTTTTGTTTTCGGTCACCATACTTAACAGTTCTCTGTTTTCACTAATCCTTCTTCTGTAGCATTAAGTTGTTTCTGATAGCTTCCCAGCTCAAGATAAACTAAACAGTTCAACTTCTTATGAATGAGTGTCGCAGAAGAGTGCATTTGCGCTTGTTCAATTCTCTAACTTATATGCAAACGAAAAGTATATCGGCATTAATCGGAGTCACTTAGAAGGAACAGTTTCTATGTTTACGACAGAATTCTCATTTATTTGTTTCTATGGTTTTGTAAAAATCAGTAACGTTCAATTGTGATTTTGGTTTTGAAGCGTTCTCCAATGCATGCACTCAACGAAGATTATAAATAATATGTATATTTATAAACGAAATGAATCAAGACAACAGTAAAAGAGTAACAAGGTGAAAAGTATGAGAGAAATACAATGCTTTACATCAGAGCCAGAAACCATTTAGGGAAAGAGTAAAAATTTTCGGCGACATTTTCGTTTGCTAGAGATAAGAGCTTATCTACACCAGAATGAGCAGTTTACAATTTAAGAGACATTGAAGCGAAGCCAATCTAAAAATAAAGGCTCATTTTAAAAATGAAAGTTGTATGCTTATTGTTATCATGGACTCTCCTTTGGATTAAGGCAGCTGCTGCAAAAAGGAAAATTTTCATCGATAACGATGGAAGTGCAGTATTAAACGTGCTCTTACCTCTTCTAGGGGACATGGAGATACTGGGAATATCTGCGAGCTTTGGTGATCCCAGCTGGGAGGATTCTTTGGGTCAGTGGTATACTCTCCTCAAAAACTACAGCATGGTTGACTGTGTTCCACTATATGGAGGGGCATCGAGACCATTGATTAGGACAAAACAAAGTTTTGAACTATGGGAAGCAATGTATGGAGAATTTGTTTGGAAGGGGGGATTTGAACCCAATTATAAAAATCAGTACGACTTGACCAAAATTAAGTATAACGATACGCTTCCTGCGGCAATGGCTTTGGTGAATGCTGTAAAAGAAAATCCTGGTGAAATCGAAATATATGCTGGTGGATTATTGACCACAGTAGCACAAGCGCTCGACTTATATCCTAAGTTATCCGAAGAGGCAGCTTCGCTATGGTTGATGGGTGGATATACTGATTTTCAATACGCACAGAGTACGGGAAATAATTACACGGTGGACGTGTTCACTGATTTTAATTTGATGATGGATCCAGAATCTGCTAACAAAGTGCTTACCAGTAATTGGTCTTCAATATACATCGCCGGTAACGTTACAAATTATGTCTACTCACTGGAACACTTGTATGAAGGGTTAGTGGACAAATTTGGCCCCGTAAAAGAGATGCAAAACCATACCGAATTAGACGGTTTAGTTTATTATATCAACACCTTTTACCCACAAAAGACAGGAGGAAATGAAGGGAGCGTTTTACCAATTTGGGACGAAATGGTAAGTGGTATTGTTGCATTTCCTGAAATGGTGGAGGAGAGCATAGATGTGGCTGTCGCTGTTGACACAGCTTTTAATTCACCATTCTATGGCAACTTAAGAACGTGGAATCTTGACTTGGCACCTAAGAAAGGATCTTACGGGCGTGCCCACTTGGTGACAAAGATCAATACAACCATGCTTTTTGATAAAATATATGATGCTTTCACTTTAGACTGGAACCTCTACTGTAAATATTCTTTGAATGGGACTACAATACCTCCATTGAACACTAGATAATATTTTTTTCTTGTTTAATTAAAGTGCTATTTACAGACAGTAAATTATAAAATTTTGAAATAAAAAAAATCATAATCAATAAAGCTTTTATTGTCATGTAATGAAATATCACTCATTTAGCCATTTATCGTTGTCATTTAATAAACCCTCGTCACCCCGACCAAATCGAATAAAATTAATTCTATCTACCTGAGGAAAGACATTAGTTTTTGCCAACGATATAACCCCTAGTCTAGGAAATAGTTTTCCCTTCAACATATTCTGATCTATCAAAGTAATCAAGACGTTTTCCACCATAAGGTCGTCCTTAGTATCAAATATAAGATTACAAATATTTGGCTCAAAATGGGACGCTACTGATAGCGATAAACATCTGTGAATAGTACCATAGTCTAATTTCGTAGGATACGAAGACATTTTCCAAATTCGTCTTATAAGATTCCGAAGAAGGAGAAGAACCGACTTGGTCATTAACATAAGAAGATTCGACTCCTTGAGAAATTTATAATTTTGCGGAGTCCTGATTATTGAACAAAACTGGTTATAGTTCCCAGCACAAATAGCACCACATATATCCCGATAAATAGCGAAGAAACTAGGCACTGCACTTTTGTCTGAATAAAATACATTTTCGATGCAATCAAAATTTGGCTTTTTCCCTATTACAATGCTTATAGGCAATAAGAACTTCAAAATTTCGCTGATATTAGTGTGGTTCTTAAATGGAGGGGAATGAAGGAGGCACCAGAGTAAGTGCTGGCTTGCGTCAATGAGCTGGTCTTGGATAAAGTAAAATTTCCCCAAGTAATACCTATATTGAAGCTGTTCATTCAAAGAGTAGTTTCCAATCGAAAGATTAGCATTATTCATGTTACTGAACACGTTGCGGCATAACAATGGATTTGACAATTTGAAATACGTTTGGCATAATTTCACTCCTAAAAAAAAAATTAGACCACTTTTTGCTGACATTTTCAAGTTCTCTACCGGGTCCCCGCTTAGCTGCGACCGTATATTATTGAACATTTTAAAAAGAATTGCAGCTAAGGACTTGAGCCGCGGCCTACCACTATTTTCTCTGAAGTATAACAGACAATCAAGATCTTTGGCCATGGGTAAAATGTAGCCAACAGTTTCCTTAGCTAAATAAGTTACCAAGTACCCCCTGTTGACGTTATTGAATGCAACTGAAATATCCTTCATGTAGATAGAATATAGCTCGAATGATTCCAACAAGGACCAAGGATTCAATTGGTTACACATTCGAATAAAAGAAATAACTAACTCACCAAAGGCAAGCCATTCATCATTGTAGAAGTGTTCCGACTCCACCAACCTAGCGATAGTTTTTTCCTCAAGCAAATCGAGGTTATTTATGCGAACAATGTACTTATTGACTGAAGGGTTTATGCTTAATAGGCCCTGTAATTCTTCTATCTGGGTTTTAGCCGGACGACGTGTACATTGGTTTAGTTCTTCTAGAAACCCTTGAACCACCTCCACTGACATGAGGCACGCTATCAATAGATCAATATATTTTAACTATTGGGTTGGCCATAAAAAAAAAAAGAAAAAATATACTCACAATAATATTATCTAAAAGGATCTGTACGATGAGTTGAGTGTTGTTGCTCTAAAGAGAAGTAAACATATAACAAACCGTATGAGACAACGTGATTCATCTAAAAACACCGAAGGGAAACAGTATGGACCTAAGAAGAGTCTAAAAATTTGCATTAGACATCTACCCCCATCGTTAACGGAAGAAGAGTTTATTCGGCAATTGGGAAATTACAGTTCATTTTTTACAGAGAAGACAACGGAGGCATTCTATTATGTTAAAGGTACTGAGCAGAAGAAGCCTTTCGAGAGACCGGAGTATTCACGGGCGTATTTGCTGTTTAAATCGCAATTACAGTTGGATCAGTTTATAAAAGATTTGAAAGGAAAACCTTTTAAAGACCTTGGTACAAATGATAGTATAATACCTGATGTTGGAGCTGCAATATTTAATGGGATGCCGAGTGTTAAACTGAAGGCTATTCGTAGTAACCCCTCAGCTAATATTCAGAATAATGTGTGCTTCAAAGAATTTTTAAGCCGGCTTCAGAATGGCGACTTAGCTTCTTTTGATTTGAATTCCTTCAATAGAAGGCTACGAGAACAAAAAAGAGAACAAAAAGGTAAGACGCATCCTAAGAGGTCCCAACGTGGAACAAGAAATGTAAAAGGAACCGGAAAAACCAAATCGAATAAACAAGAGGAAGCTGCCAAAGAGCAAAATAAGACAAAAAATAAAAGATCTAGTAAAAGGAAAACTGCTGACAAGAATGGTGGCAAAAACGCGGACAAACATGTTGAAAAAAATAATTCCACTTCTTCTCCTACCCCCAAGCCGACAAGAAATCCAAAGATAAGACCTGCTAATAACTCAAACAGTAAACCGGTTCCAGAAAGAAGCAAATCCTCAAGAGGCAACCAAAATCATTCAAATGATGACTTTCTGAAAAGAAAAAACAGAAAAGAGGGTAGTTTTTCTCCCAAGCCAAAGTTGCTTGTAAAAAAACTTTCTCCTGATGGAGCCTTAGAAACAAGTAGTACATCAGCATCTGAGAAACACTAGCCCCAAAGAGATGAATATAAAAGAAAGAGAAGAAAATCTTTATCTACTCATAGATGCGTTCAGGTGAGACTTATATTGTGTAATTGTGTAAAAAGTAGAAATGGATGTGTACATATGCATACATCTATAGATATTTATTCATTTTTTTTTTTTTTTTTTTTTTTTTTTTTTTTTTTTTTTTTTTTTTTTTTTAACTCTAAGACTCCTCAATGATGCTCTCAAGATTGGAGGTAACAGAAGATAAAAAAGCCAATAGTATAAAACAAAAATAATTTTTTATACATGCCTCGAGAGTTAGGGCTCGGGAAGAGAATACCTATTCCAAGCTTCGGATACTCCTTTAGGAGGTGCTTCATAAACAGTGCTGTACCTGACAGAGAATGGCAGAACAATGGTGGGTGGGGAAGACGAAAAAGCAATAGAGAGGTTCCGGTTGAGGCATTGGACTCGTCATCTATGAAAACAATGCAAAAAATATTAGACATTTTGCAAGATGCGGAACATTATAGTGAAGGTAGAGGCCTTAATGCGAAAACCAATGTTGAAAGCAACCTAGCCGACAAATTAAAGAGCGATTTTGAGGTGGACTTGGGCTCTGATCTTCTCCATTATAAGATAATACGTTATTTGAATGAAAATGAGGTTGCTTCGCATCAGTCTCTTACTTTGAATACACTTGGAAAAAGTTATAATCAATACATAGAACGAATTGCAAAAGCGTGCATAAATTCCTCCAATTCGTATTTCAGACAACCAGAAGTAACATTCGGAGGAAAACTTAACTATTACCAAGCGTTAGCAGGCTGTTTCTTAGAAAGGGATTCTCAAACTCTTCAAAAGCTTCACAACGAGATTTCAAGAGCCGATCCTTTTTCCCTTAACCGCCACCTGGGGAGAAAATACTATTTTCCGTCATTGAAGTTACCGACACCCCATCACAATGCTACGAAAAATCCTTTGGTGATGATTAAGGCCTTATCTACTAGTAGAGAATTGAATATACTTCCTTTTATTTTCGATGACGACAACATGATAGACAAGATAATACATGAATATCAAGTTAGGAATGGTTTTCCTGTTACACCAAGGCAAACTATAAAGGCATTGATGAAAGCACAACAGTTAGAGGGCTCGAAGATATTTACTGTATTGGTCCGGAAGCATCTTTATTTGAGACAGGAATCTATTGATGGAAGCGTGGACGATACCTTGAACAGCGACTTTTTCAAATCCATAGTAGCAGCAGAAAGCATGTTACCATCGAGACTAATGAGTTATAGGAAATACCAGAAAGCTCTTCTAGCGAGTAAACTATTTGATGCTTCTGAGCTGCAAGTTCTTGCATTATTAAGTGCTCAATTTGACAGGTATTTTGGCTTATTTTACAGAAAAAATAGCTTAGACGCAGATCAATGGGTTGCCGCGTTTATATCTTTTTATTTTAATGCGTCACACATCGACAAAGACCAATTGAAACATAATTCTTTGAGCTATTTTCGCTCGCTATTTACCAAGTTAGAGGTTGAAGACATAGTATTCAAGTGGGAAAATACTTGGAGTACTCGGGATCAGATTGATGATATAAATAATAGAATATATCCATCGTTTTAGCATAAGAAACAAAGAAAAAAGGAAGAAAATTAATTTACAAAATTATTCGTCTATATATACTATTCCGTGGTTCCTCTTGTACAATTCATTAAGATCATTAACTAAGGGGCCTTCTAGAATGAAATCACCTTCTTTAACTTCCATGAAATTAATCACCCCATTTTGTATCAATGCTAGAATTAAGCTTCTGCCAGATGATCCGTTCTTGAACTTATCTGCTCTGAGTCTTTGATACTCTCTATACTTCTTTTCTTCACTGTCCAATCGTGACTCTCGTTCCATTCGCCTTTGAGTTTTGACCTCTCTCTTCGTTTGAAATTTCCGAGTCTTTGAAATCTTTTTCGATACCGACGGCTTTTTCGCTCTCGAGTCTTTGCCAAAGTCATAATTTAGTTCATTAAAGAGATAATGGAAATCTTGCAATCTGGGAAACAGATGTTTCTCGGTATTCACGATGCATACTTGAAAATCAGGTAAAGGTGGCTTGTTTTTAGAAAAACCTAGGTAAGGCTTCCATACGTTGAAAGCTAAACGAAACGTTTCATCAGTTCTAGAAGGATGGTAATTGAGGCTATCAAGAGCTCTATAAGAAGGGATCAACTTTAGGGTTTCGAACACAGAAGTGTAATTGAAATAATGCTTTGTGCGAAAATGTAAATCTGAGGTATTAAGAGTAACAATCCCAATCCTCAGTGCCAGATTAAGCAAAAACTTTCCTATGCTGCTATTGCATATGAGAGACCAAATCTGTGATAAAACGGATTTTAACGCATTATTTAAATTGGCTTTCTTATTTTCTAAAAGAGTTAGATTCTTTCCGAAGCTTTGGTACTCGTCAGCCTGAGGTTTCCCTCCATCTAGCTGACTGAAATCCTGAACCAAATAACCAAACCGTTTTAAATACGCATAAACTTGATATTTATCATACAAGTTAGGATCGCTACCAAACACAAGAACATATAAATGACCAATAGATATAGGAGTCTCTCCTTCAGGAATATCCTGGTCTCCTTTGTCTTGCTTCAGAAGAAACCTTTCAATGTCGAAGTTCCAAAGGTATATAGCCATTGAGCCCCTTTCTACAAGGTAAACTGCTTCAATTGGATTGATCCACACACCATGCACATTATTGCTGAGTTTGGTCGCTTTCCCTATATCTTTGAAAAATGCTCCCTTTGCGTGAGGCACCAACACTTTTTTTTCACGAGTCATCCAAATCCCCACAAGAAGTTGTCTCAACCTATGGTGCGATGATTCTTCTAAAGCATGATACATAGCATCTTGTGATTCTTTTAGTTGCTTTGCTTGAATATCCGTTCCGTCTGGTTCAAAGTCTTTGTCACCTCTTTTCGGAATTACCCCTTGGTTTCTTTCAAAATTACTGAATCTTTTCCAGTCTTGAATTTCATCTTCACCATTAAAATATTGTTCTTCTTGTTCTATTCTCCCCTCATCAGGCTCCACGTCGGCCATAATTTCTTCCTCAGAATCAGGTTGAATTTACATGAACACCTTTTTTTTTTTTTTTTTTTTTTTTTTTTTTTTTTTTTTTTTTTTTTTTTTTTTTTTTTTTTTTTTTTTTTTTTTTTGATGGAATTTAGATTTTCATCTCCATTTGGTTGTGATTCTTGTTCTTTGAAACACTCAAGCCTCTTGTCAAAATGACTGAAGGCTCTGTGACTTACCAGGAACTTGTAAGTGCTCCAAGTTAGCGACTTGGGTTGTTTACAGTATTAGTTTTTTTTTTTTTTTTTTCCATAAAGTCAGCTTATTAACTATGTGGTAGCTAGAATCACTCTTACAGGACATGGTTAACAACATGGCCCGACAGCAGACCCTAAAATCGTTATCCATGTACCAATCTTTGGCTAGCACATTGGCGAAAGGATCTGAGATTAAGTTATGGGTGGAAGATCACGAAAATCCTTCCAAAGACATCAATGGACAGGACAAACAAGAAGTGAAGGCTTCAGAGTCATCTCGATACTTCCAATGTGAAAAATGCAAAAGACAGATAGCAGGAGGAAGATTCGCGCAGCATATTACAAAATGTCTCGAAAGGAGAAGGAAGCCTGTTACCTAAGGATTATGTTTCGGATAGTGTCTGCTTATTGATTTATAAAAAAAGTTTAATTGGTCGGTAAAAAAGGAAACATCGAGTCCTATTTAAAGAGGGCTTTTAAGGGGTTTTAGTAAAACATACGGCGCTATTATAATGGAATTTTGATAGTTTACGGATTTGATTTTAGCGGGTGAAACCCACTCGTTACCCGGTTTTGATAAGCTAAGAAGGCTTTGAAAGAATGCATGTACAGGGCACTACTTATTGTATGGGACAAGTATCTGGAAACTGGGGTAGTTTTGGGATTATCTTCGGATAAGTATGCCGATGATATAGTTTGAAAGTATAATTATAAGATAGAAGGAAGATATTTAACTAAGTAGCACAGTGTATGTCAAACTTGCTTAGAAGTTGTTTGGCGTCTTAAATTTTAGGCACATCTTGTTGGAAGAGATTCTAGAGTTGGACTAGCCCATAGAGACAGAGAAGAAAACTAGATTCGGAAGTTTATTATGGAGAAGATTAGAGAATTTGATAACAGTTTGTTCGATGAAAATCAAAACAAAAACCAGTGTACGCAGAAACTACCACTAAATGATAATGACGTGTTACAAGCAAGCATGGTAACGGAGCCGAGGGGGCAGTTTACAGGATCTTTCAGGTGCAACGCATCTAAAGGACATATTGTGTCAAGAATCCACAATGGTTTGAGCACATATCAAGAATTAGTTGAAAATGCAGTATCACTATACGGTGACCGGCCTTGCTTAGGTTTTAGACCCTTTGATTATGAAAACAAGACATCAAAGAGAGAGCATGTGAACATTTCTTATAAAGAAATGGGATCAAAGAGATTGGCTCTAGGAAGCGGCATCTTGTATCTGTTAGCAAAAAATCCTTTCTTGAAACCGGAGCTCGAGTCTCACGATAAAATAAGAAACCATGCAAAATACTACAAGAGTTACTCTGTAAGAAATTGTTCGGAGGAAAAAAATGTATCTTTTGTACTTTGCATCAATTCTCCAAATAGAATGGAGTGGATTTTAACAGACTTGGCTTGTAGTGCATACTCAATAACAAATAGCGCTCTATATGACAGCTTGAATGAACGGACAGGGGTTTTTATTGTGTCACTAACGAAGAGTCCTATTATCGTGTGCCCACTTGACAAGGTGCCCTCCGTTATTTCTTTGAAAAGGAAATATCCGGAAAGGCTAGAGAGCCTTATATCTGTCGTCTCTATGGATAATCTCGGGAAAGACAACCCTTTGGTGTCTGAAGCAGAAAAATTACAGATTCAACTTCAAGATTTCCCTACAGTGGAGAGAATTGGACGGGAACACAGGATTAGTCCTTTACCACCAAATCCAGATACGTTATACACTATTTCGTTTACTTCCGGATCTACGGGGCTCCCAAAAGGAGCTATGTTAACACAGAGAGCAATTGCAAGCGGTATTAGTTTCTTAATGGCTAACACTCCCCAAGTGAAAAAAGGACGTGCTTTTGTATATTTGCCTCTTTCCCATATTTTTGAAAGGCAAACTTCAGGCTTTGCGTTGACCACCGGTTATTATCTTGCATTTCCGCAATTGACAGTTGGCATCGAGCCTAAGCTGATAAACGTATTCGAAAACTTCATCGACGATATGCGCCTTTTCAAGCCTACTTATGTTTCATTGGTTCCAAGAATATTGAATAGGGTTTCAGTAATTGCGCAGGAATTCATTAAGAAAGAAGATCCTTCGAAGAGAATGTCCCTTCTTATCGAAAGGAAGCTTTCTAAGTTGACCGAGTTCGATGGCGCTACTGGTGCGTTACCGGAGTATGACTCTTCGTCTTTGCTTGGGGTTTTGAAGAACTTGGTAGGCTTTGACGAAATACAATGGGTACAAACAGCGTCGGCTCCTATCGCAGCCGAAGTCGTACAGTACTTGAAAGCCTCATTCAATATTGGTGTCAGACAGTTATATGGTTTGACTGAGACCTTTGGTGCTTTTTCGACGTCGAGTATGTATGATGCACAGGGAAAGAACAGTGGTTGTCCTGGAATTACTAGTGAGTTAAGAATTCAGGAGGAGTCCGATCTTGGGTATACTTTGAAGTCACAGAAAGGTGAAATTTGCGTACGGAGTCCCCAAGTATTTGTAGGGTATTTCGGAAATAGAGAAGCTACAGAGGAATGCTTGGATCCAGACTTGTGGTTTCACACGGGGGACATCGGTTATGTAGATGAAAAAGGAAGACTTACTGTTATTGATAGGTTAAAGAACTTTTTTAAGATGGCACAGGGTGAGTATATTTCGCCTGAAAAAGTAGAGAATATTTATCTAGCGGAAAATCCGGAAATTGCTCAAGTCCTTGTTTATGGGGAATCATTGAGAAGATATCTCGTTGGTGTTGTTGGACTAAGTTATGAAGAAAGTTTGAATTTCTTAAAGGAAGAGAATCTATTGGGAAATGTTAAGTCCACACCCGAAGTTGTTTTGCATATTTTCAATAGGTTGGAAGTTAAGGAAAGGTTCTTGAGAAAGATTAATATAAAAGCTAGAACAAAGCTAAGTGGATTGGAAATATTGCATAACGTGAAATTCTATTTCCAGCCAATGTCTGTGGAGAATGGTCTCTTAACTCCCACTTTGAAGACGAAAAGAGCGAACGCTGGTAAGCACTTCAAGACGGTTTTTGATGCATTATATGACATAGAGGGATCGTTATTATATAAATCCAATCTATAAGTTATTTCATTCAAAGTATATTACGTCTTCCTGTTATTGACTTACATATAGTTCAATACGACCTTTTCATTTATACAACTGAACGATTAGTCCAAGCAAGTAGAATTACCACTAATTCCAGTACCACAACGACTCCGCCTAAGGCGCATCTATAGATTTTAGCTTCTTGTCGAGACGAACACTTCTAGGAAATAGATATTGCTAGTACCAAATAAAACTCGAAAAAACTTCATAATAACCATACCTGTTCAGTTTCATATTATTATATTCGTCCAACTGAAGATACAGCTCCCATCATCGGTATTGTTTACTTAATTAAGAACACCATTGTCAAGAGTATATTAGGATCATTCTACATTCTCTACAATCAGCTTCACAGTGTTCATATATACTTCATTTTTGAAGTTGAAATTTCAAAAGATTATTGCACAGATTTAAAAGAAGAATCATCTATTATAAAAGTTGCCTAATTGAATTTTTTTTTTTTTTTTTTTTTTTTTTTTTTTTTGGTCCAAGTCCTACTCCATCAATTAGAGAAGTCGTCTGTCAGTCAAATTTTATAACTAGTTTATATTAGCGAGAATTCATTAGCTATGGCGCTTCCGCCACCATTATTAGATGCAAAAGCTGTTAGTGGGATAACGGGTTCTATTTCAATCGCATGTTGGGTTATTGTTTTTGCACCCCAAATATATGAGAACTTTTGCCGAAAGTCTTCTGAAGGCTTGTCATTATTATTCATAGCACTATGGTTATCTGGCGATCTTTTTAATGTCCTTGGATCCGTATGGCAAAATTTATTACCTACAATGATAATTTTGGCAATATATTATACAATGGCTGATATAGTACTATTATGTCAATGTTTAATGTATGGAAAAGGAAAGGTGCCAGATTTGACTCATTTGTCCCCAGCAAACCCAGTTTTAGAAGAGTCTTTAGCCGATATCTGGGAAGAAACAGGAAGCCATAGCGAGCAAAGTGAATTAGTGGCAGATACATCTCACCACGTCAAAAGTCATAAAAGAGAAAAGACTTCTCAAATTAGGCTGTCTATGATAAATATTCTTTTGATTTCCTTGGTTTTGGTGTCAGGCATACTAGGATGGTACATATCATACATAAGGGATATGCGAAAAAGACAACCACATACTCCCACGAAGCCACCTTTAGAGTATAATCCCTTGGCCCAGTTTTTCGGATGGATTTGTGCCTTCCTATATCTCGGGTCAAGAGTGCCTCAGATATTACTTAACTTCAGAAGAAAATCCTGCGACGGAATTTCCTTCTTATTTTTCATGTTTGCATGTCTAGGTAACATGACTTATGTGATTTCTATCCTCTCTGTGGATACCAGTTTAAGATATTTGTGGATTAATGCTTCTTGGCTCGTTGGCTCAAGCGGTACCCTATTGATGGACTTCATCATATTTGTCCAATTCTTTTGTTATTACGAGAAAGATCCACGAAGTGGCAGACAAAGACGGAGTGTAAATTCAGAACAATTTCATTCAAACTATGGATCGGTCGCTACATAACGTTGGCGAATAAAGTCTAGGAACAAATTTGTGACCAAAGAAAAAAAAAAAAATAAATAAAGAAGGAAGAAAACAAGTATTACAGAATCCTCTTCTACCCTTTTCATCGCAAAGGAGAGATTGCGGACTGTTTATTTAACGAATAGATTAGGCTAAATAGAACACGCAAGGTAAAGAAATCACGTGTAACTATAATTGAAGGAAATAAAATCACTTCTTTAAGTCCATATTCTCTAGAGCGTTCTTGGTATGCTGAGCGACAAGATAATCAGAAGAAGGAAGAGAATTCAGTTGGTATGTACCAATTGCAAGAGAAGAAAGAAGAAGTGCGATCGTAAGGAGCCGTGTACTCAATGTACAAAATCAGGGATTTTGAATAGCTGCTACTATCTGAAATACCAAAATGATGATGAAGCCGACGCTATGAATGAGAAAAGTTCTACCGTGGGTGCTTTAAAAAATCAGGGAAGTGATATTCTGATACCCCAAGAAGACCAAGCGCTGACTACGCACGATGAGATCACTTTTTTGAAGCAAAAAATACTTGGATTAGAAGAAAACTTACTAAAAGAATCAGGTAAAAGTGGACTTGGAAAGTCAATCCATGAACACTCTGATAGCTGGAACGAACCAATTTCTGATTTTGACGCTGACAAAAGAGAGGGAACATTACCGTTGGATTTCAGTAACAATATGTCGGAGGTCACGGAGACGCACCCTAATGGACATATGGTGCTCAACGGTAATGATATCGCACTTTTGGGTTCAGCATATGTCAACCCCTATGGTCATGATTATGAAGAGGTAAGCTTCTACGATAGTCCAAAAACAACTCAAACAGCAGAGCCAATCGGTAAATTCAACATGTGGCCTCTCGCATGGCCTATGATCATGCAAAAAGATCCGTTAGCGATAATACTTCGACAAAGATTTAATCGTAAGCATATAAGTTCATTCTTGAGAGAGCAACAAAAGAAAGGTATGCGAATAGATATACTAGATGGGGACAAAGAGTCCGTTATTAACAGAGAAACAAGAGATCTTGGTCCTGTGAATGACAGGTCATCTGAGAAGGATTTACCAAGAGATATATTTTCTGCAAGGGCAAGAATGAAGATAGATGTTTTACTGGTTGAAGTTTTGCGCTTGAGAACCCTATTGCCCAAAAAAAAGACCATATGGTTACTTCTAGATAGCTTTTTCTCCACAGTATACCCATACTTTCCAATTCTCGATGAAGAAGATTTTAGGTCTCAAATGACAAGAATTATTGGGCCATGTTCTTTTGAAGAAGAAGAAATAGAAGAAATAAGCATTAATGCTTTTTCGGACTTTTCTTATCTAGGTATCTTGGTGGTGGTATTGAGGATTACATATTTGTTTTTGTTGTCCAATGATGAGCCAGAGAATAAGATGAAAATTAGCATTGACGAACAGTTCAAAGAAGTGGAAAATACCAGGTACTTGTTAATGAATCCAATTAGTCATAACGTTATGAGTATCACGGAGTATTGTTTCACTCAGGTAAAGTCTTTTGACAGAATTAGTATGCCTTTCTTACAGCTTTTGTTGTTTATGAAACTGTACCATCTTTCCGCTCCGGAAATGGGGCTATTCTATGATACCACTGATTCAGCTTTGAATGCGATGATTATTCATGTAGCGTATGGACTCGGTTTGAATCGAGATCCATCCAAAATTGATAAATTCGGAAGCCCACGAAGACATCTATTGATAAGAAAAATATGGAAACAAATTCTATTAATTGATGTGAAAGATGCGATCACGTTTGGTAGCCCTCTTACAACGCATGAGGATTACTTCGACACAGCAGATCCCCAATTTGAAGGAAATAATGCAAATGTGCATGAGAAGGGGTGCGAAGAAGTTGCATGCGATGCTTACAACTTTTGCGGAATATATATTGAAGCTCTCATGAAAATAATCCGTCCTATATTAAGTCTCAGGAAGAAGATGAAAGTTGCAGAACTATGTAAAATGTTAACAGAATTAGAATTGAAAACTGCTGATAACTATGCTGGTTTGGATGAATGCTTGCATAATATGAAATATGGCGGAGATGTTGGTATCGTAACAAGGAGCTATAAAGTTTCTATGTTTTTGACGATAAAGGAATTTTTATTGACGGTGTTTTATCGGCTATGCCTTTACTTCTACACAAAGAGAGAAATCAGTTACTTTTATTTGCGTAAAATGCTAATTCTCGTCTGTATTGAAGTTATGCCTTATTACTTTGACCTATTAGAAAATAAAGATGGTTTTGTTGCTAGTCTCATCGTCAACCCTGCCATGCTTATGTTTGTTTACAAGTCCGATACCTTCTTGATGAGGATGCTTTTGAAGTTGAACTTCATAATATATCGCCTTATGCAGATGAGTCCAACTGAAAGGAGTACGGAAGATCTTATATATCTCAAGAAACTTAGTGAAGTTTCAAGCGCAGTCGCCCTGTGTGTTCAGATTTCAATTGCAGCTTTGTCAAAATTAAGTAATAGTTATTACTATGCGTGGAGAATAGCAAGAAATGACGAATATGTTCTTAAAACTCTTCTTACTGAGGGTTTCTACAGAGAATACTACGACAACTTTTGCAAGCTACCTCATCAGAGTTTACAATATTCTGAATTGGACGATCTTTTAGAGATTACGCAATCTCTTTTGACTAAATTTGGGAAAAACAGAATTATAGGTGAGGACTTTTATGAAAATTTTGTTGGAAGGGCGTTTTCTTTCGAAAAGAGTTCCACAGGCTCGGGCTCCTCAAATGAAGCTCAAAGCCAAAAAAGCAGTGTCTTTGATACTGAAGATGTTCATTTTTTTCCACCACTTTATAAGCCTGGGTCAAGTTCACTATTGTCTTCGACAGTAGAAAGTATACTGCCCGATGAAGGATTTTCTCGTCTATTTAAACCCATGGATGATATAGCAAATGTAGAAACTGATAAAAGGTGGTTTGATTTGTTTAGTTCCAAAAGATTCGCTTCGCTGGATAGTCTGAATTTTGATAAGATAAGACAAGATGTTCCTGATATACAAGGATGGAATGAGCCCACTTTTGATCCCTACATGAATGATGAGATTTTGGATTTATTCCAAATTTCCCAGAAGGACACTAACTTACCAATGAGTCAATATCCGGAGAATGGCGATGTACAAATGCTTTCCGAGAATGCACCTTTTTATTAATAGAATTTATGTACACTTTACAGAGTAATAAATTTCATTTGTTAATAGCGAAGTAGTTACTGAAAATTACACAAAGATATGAATTTTGTCCCCACCTAACGTTTTAACAGGACTAGTGGATACACTCATTGGATGCAAACTTTGGACTGATGGCATCAGATGATAATGACTGGAAGCCTGTAAAAAGGCGCAACAAGCCAACCCTTGTGTGTGCTAATTGTAAAAAAAGGAAGGTTAGGTGTGACAGACAGCTACCTTGTTCATCTTGTATAAAAATTAAACAGACCGGTGGTTGTACCTATGAATCTCCGTGGCGGCCGTTAGAAACAAAAAAATCTTCAGCTCACTTATCACTTGGTAATAGTAAAAAAAGACCTGTGCGCTCACAGTCCTTGGAAGGATTAGAGGTAAAAAGTAGAAACTTGGAAGCGGAAATTACAAGTTTAAAATCTGAAGTAAAAAGCAAACCAAAAATAGATTCACCCCAAACAGAAAGGAAGGACAGTATCGATGATGATACAGGTGAAACAATGAACTTCTATGAAGAATTTAGGCCTTTGGATTTAAAAGGGCTGACAATTTACTATGGTCCTTTTACATCGAAGTACATGATAAGTCGGGATAGGTGGATAAGAGCTATATGGGAAACAAGAGATCTGTTTTCTCTCATAAAAGGCTATGTTGATGAGTTGGGTGAGAAATTCTCTATTGAGTTTAGTGACAAATCGGCTGAAGAACTTAAGAGGAGCCAAGGACAAGATGAAACGTTGACTAGCTCTTCCCAGAAAAAAACAATAATTTTAACTAACGAATATAGAGAATGCACTGGAAATGTTCCTAATAAAAGCTTTGGTGAGATTAACGAGGATGTTGAAAGTTACTTTTTGAAGCATTTGCAACGAGTATTACCATCGAAAAAAGTTACTTGGTCTCTTGTGGAGCGATTTTTTCGAGTTTCATATCCTTTTGTTCCTTATGTTGACGAGGGATACTTTTATGAGGAGCTTACTAGCCTTCTAGGAGAAATAGATTATACAGATGTGCCTTTTGGACCTATCTCCATTAAAAAGAGAGACGATTTGTTCACTTTAGCTGTTTGTATAATTTTACAAGAAATTGGCTACATCTCGTTGTTTTCAAATAGGGAATGTCTAAATGAAACAAGAAAAAATCTGGATAAAGACTTTCTCTTCAAGAAACCGATTAATGAGGATGCTTTAAAAGTTGTCCAACTTCTTGTAGACTACACTCATTCTTCCAGAAGTGCTAAATTTAAAAATTTTCAATGTTTATTGTTGCTTGAAACCTATAGAAGAATTTCACACGAGGCCTTCGACGGCATATTAGAGACTACTACTTCTTTACCCATATTGGCATTAAAACAGGATGCTTTTTTTCTTGGATTGAACAGAGACCCGGAGGTATTGAGTGATGCGAATATAGATGAAAGAACGGCCAATTTGCGCAGGAAAATATGGCATTTTCTTTTAAGGTGTGACAAGGTTTATGGTTTTTTCTCGGGTGACTATCCTCTGATTGACTTAAGATGTTGTGATACAAAGAAGCCTTACACAACAAAAGAGAACTATAATTCGAAAGACCCGAAGATTGAAGAAAATGTATCTTTTCTTACAGAGCACATTTCTAATGTTCTCACAATTTTTAGTTCAATATATAATACTATAATTGACGTGAGAAGCCAAGTTGAGATCTCCTCGCTCCGTTCTAAGATACATGATTTGGAAAGTGCATTTGCTCACCATAGTTTGGAAACTACACATTCATTGGAAAAGGCATCTTTTGACTATCTTTCACCTGAAAGATATGTTATCACAAGTCTTTCGAGGTTTCAATTATTCTGCAAGGTAGCTATATTTATAATTTACTACCACATTTTTTTGCATTATGAGACTAAGAATAATCATGGGATGGCTTATTCTTATGTTAAAAGACTTTACACAACCATGTCAGAAATAATTCCTTTTTTTGCTCTGATTCTTCACGGTCCTTTGAGTGACATTGCACATATAATTAATCCTTTATTTCAACAAGCCGTTGTTTCAACGGCCGAATTTAATATGGGATTTTTGGTCAGAGTAACTTATTTATTACTTGAATTGGAGAAGATTCAAAAGTCAAATTCATGCCCAGAAGGGTCACGTCTAAATGAAATCAAAACAAAGTATGACCTCTTGTATACGACATTGCTCAAAATGGCACGATTTTTTCCTTTATTGATCATGAAGATATCCCAGCGTTGTTTTAGTGCCTGGAGGTCTTTGCCTACCTTTAATTGTTTGAATAGCAATATTGAATCAGCAAACTTTAAAGAGTATTTAATTTCTGAGAAAGAAAACGTCCCTATCTTGAGGTTAGAAGGAAGCAACTTGGATGAGTTGAATAGATTACTTAAAGGGGTTAGTGAAAAATTAGGCCGTGTTGCTTTATTTGATGATTCAGTAGAACAACCAACTAACATTAATGAAATATTATCAGGTAAAAAGCACGTAAATAGCCATCATTATGATTCTAGAGGCAAGGTGACAGAAAACGCCGATAAAGTTGATACAACTTTAGCACCGTCTGAACAGTCCAACATCCCTTATGTGTTTAATAATTTTACAACTCCTGTTGGAACCAATGGAAATATTGGTGAATGGGGCCGAGAAGCTGGTCCTGCATTCGATGGCACGAATTCATTTGCTTTAGAGAATTCTAATTTTCCAAGTAATAGTGTAAATCAGAAATGGCTTCTGAGGATGTTACTGAGATTTAATGGAGCCGATTTGAACGAGGCATTTCCTATGGAGAGCGGCGTCTCTATTATGGAACACGAATATCAGGATAATAACTACACTACTGCAAATGGGATAGACATGCGACCGTCCGATAATTCTGCGAATGGCGCTTCTGAATATGCAAGGGAGTCAATCATAGAAATGCTAGACTTTGGTCTTGACCCACTATTGGACGTTAATTTCAATTCTATGTTATGATATAAGTTAGCCCTAGTTGTGTATATATTTTGTAAATCTTAATGAAATTTTTTTTGGTTATTTGTATTACCGTTTTTACGAGATGACAAGCGATGACAAAAAAAAGGTCAATACTGGCCAGCAACTTCTACATGATGAGAGCCGTGTGAGAAGTAGTGCTAATATTGATGGCGAGCAAGAGAAGAAAAGGCAGAAAACTCAGGTACCTGAGGGTAAATCGAAAAGACAGTGGAAACGAGAAATTAAGCAACAGCAAAGAGAAGAGACGAAGGAAGAATTTAGAAAAAAAAGAAAGGAAAAGAGACAAGCATTGAGACATCGCCGTCAAGAAAAAAAGGAGAAGGCAGTAGCAAATGGAGACATATTACCTCAAAGCGAAAATTACCACCAATCTAGACGATATAAAATACCAGCAGAGGACAAGATCCCAACAGGGGTCCAAATTATGATAGATTGTTCGTTTGATTCGCTTATGAATGACAAAGAAATAATGTCGCTTTCTAATCAGATAACCAGATGCTATTCAGCTATGAGACATTGTGCCTACAAACTTGGCTTAAGTGTGACCTCATTCAACCAGAGACTAAAAAATCGGTTCGAAACTGCCATACCTCAGTACACTCAATGGCTGGATATCCTGTTTCATTCCCATTCCTTTTCTCAGGATGTCGTCCTGGATCTGGATACACCGCTGCTAGACAAATGCGTATATCTAACTGCAGATACCGATGAAGTAGTCGAGTCTCTAGATCCTGGATACACCTACATAATCGGCGGAATCGTCGACAAAAATAGACACAAGAACCTATGCCTAAAAAAAGCTCAAGAATTGGGCCTTCGTGTGGGTCGTTTGCCCATTGATAACTACATTAAATTAAATAGTAGACAAGTCCTAGCCACCTCTCACGTGTTTGAACTCTGTTGTAACTGGTTTGAGACCGAGCATGACTGGTCTGCTGCTTTTAATAAAGTTTTACCCCCAAGGAAGGTAAAGCACAGCTCGGAACATCAAGAAAATCAAGACCAAAAGGATTCAAGGGAATCTTCCTAGTAATCGTAAATGAATCTCATAGTTATGCGTAAGATACAAGTAGTGTACATAAATAGAATAATTCAGGGAGATTAAAAAAAAAAAAAAAAAAAAAAGGAGGCCGGTACCTACATGCATGCCTTTGCGTCATTGAATCTGTCAGCCTCTCGCGACTTACTAGTGCTTGTTACCATCCCAGCGAACACTATTAACAGCTACACACAAAGACTAGCTGTTTCGGCAGAAAACACAGACTACGAAAATAACAAGTGGGATTAGTAGACAGTCTCTAGGCTCTTTTGTCCCGATTGTATCTGTAAGAATCATATTTCGTACCTTTCTTCCAATACACGATAAGAAATCTAAAATAAAGCGATTTTGTGTTCAAAGTCACAATTTATACTATGGTCATAGCAATGATCTCGAATATTCGGCTGCAGCGATTTTTTTTCGCGACATTTTTTTGTACGACATCGAGTTTCGTAACTTTTTTTAGTAAACACACAAATCTAAGGGCGGTTAATTATTGATTTCAACAAATTTATTAGGAACGAAGGAACAGTCTTCGGAAGATTTTAAGTGGTACAGTTGTGTCAAGCATTTTTTAAAATAAAGAAGTTGTCAAGTACTTATAAGGTAAGTTTTTTAAACAATTTAATGAATGTCAATCCTTGTTCTCTAATTGGTTCGGGAGTTATAGAGCCCTCGATTCTTCCAATAAACTAAGTTGGACAACGTGCAGACTTGTCTGTAAATTAGGAAGCTGGTCGATGCAGAGTAGCATTGTGCATCAGCAGATGAGAGTAGGAGAAGAGAGGGGGTTGATTAAGTAGAATGGATGGATGAAAAGCAAATTGGATGTAGTAAGACAGAACAAGGAAAAATGGCAACGGCAACAAGATAATGGACAGCCCACTAACAAAAATTTAGCGTAATGGCCCCTCCAGCAGCAGAAATTCGCAGAAAGTTAGTCATTGTTGGTGATGGTGCCTGTGGTAAAACATGTTTATTGATTGTTTTTTCTAAGGGTACTTTTCCTGAGGTCTACGTTCCAACAGTTTTTGAGAACTATGTTGCCGATGTAGAGGTAGACGGAAGGAAAGTTGAATTGGCATTATGGGATACCGCAGGACAGGAGGATTATGATAGATTGAGGCCGTTATCCTACCCTGATTCAAATGTGATTTTAATTTGTTTTTCAGTCGACTCGCCTGACTCCTTGGACAATGTATTGGAGAAATGGATTTCTGAGGTGTTGCATTTCTGTCAAGGTGTACCAATCATCTTAGTGGGATGCAAGTCCGATTTGAGAAACGATCCTCGCACCATTGAGCAGTTGAGACAACAACAGCAACAGCCTGTTAGTACTGGAGAAGGTCAGAGTGTTTCCCAGAAGATTGGTTCTACCTACTACTTGGAGTGCTCTGCAAGAACCGGTGAAGGAGTGAGAGAAGTTTTTGAGGCTGCCACTAGGGCTTCCTTAAAGACAAAGGAGAAGAAAGAGAAGAAGAAGAAGTGTGTTGTCTTGTAAGCTTACTCTATGCATAGTGGACCGGACTTTAGCCTCCTTTGTGTTTGTGTCTGATTTGCTTTTCTTTGATGTATATTAATCGATGACTCACCTTTTTTGATTTAATTGATGCTTTGGAAGCTGATATTTTTGTAGGATATGATGCAATTGCTGTTGATAATATCTTGCAAAAGACTGAGGCCTTTTATGTTACAATACGATTCACGTATTTGGTTTTTGGTCTAGGGGGTTTTTGACGTATATGTTTACTTACATGTCAGCTTTTTTTTATATAAATCTATATATATACACACATACACACATTTATACATATGTATATATATTTGTTTTCTATTAACATAACCGAGTGCTTGCTGAAGTATTCCGATCTTGAGTTGATGGTACAAAAGATCAAGAGCACGATAATATCCGGGTAATCCTTCATAGCGATTGCACTAGCTGAGAACCAATCATTAAGACAGAATATAATCACCCGTAAGAAGAGGAGTATCATTTGAATAATTTTGTAAAGTGAATTCAGATAAAACCTAGCCAATATGATCTCTACTAGGACATTAATTAGAGGCTTAAGAGGAAATAAAATTGGATTTAGGTTTTCCAGTACTGGATTAACGAAACAAGAACTTAAAGATAAAGCGGCCGCCAAGCAGGCACCTAATAGAGAAGACGTGTGGACGCCAAGCCAAGCGCCTAGAGAAGATGTCATTTTGAGACATCCATACAGATTTGTTCAAAGAGACTTGGACTTACAACCACAACCATATGCTGCTATAGAATTGATTGCACAAGAGCCAGTTAGATATTTAAAGCCAGAGCAGGGAAGCGTAGCAGTATGCGATGGTAACCGCGCTAATCTCGCCCAAGGACATCCTAAAATATATATAAACTTAGACCAACCAAAAGCGAGTGCTTGTGGCTATTGTGGTTTGAGATACGCAAAGGAAGAACACAGGCACATTATTGAAGGAAATGAGAAGAAAGAGCTCTAAGTTTGACATATTCTGTGAGTTTGCCCTACAATGTTTCCTTTTTCATTTTCATTTTCATAATTTTTTTTTTTTTTGATTTGAGAGGTTCTTCTGAAGAAATATTCTTCTGAAGAGCTATTCTTCTGTCAAAAGAAATATTAAAACAATGCATTTTTTTAAATAATTCATTTACAAAATACCTATTATAGTAATAAGGCAGCTTTTCTATATATCAGTGGGTTTGGAGATAACTCCTTGATAGGAATCATTTTGTTGTGATAGGGGAGTACTAAAGGGCACTAATTGCAATATCGCGATATATTTGTACGTACAAGTTTTCTATAGATATTCATAAATATTTTGCTCGTGATTCTTTTATTATCTATTCAAAGGATTAGTGCTTAAGTAAATGGAGACAGATAGGCATACAAGAGCGATACTTTTGCCAGGTAATCAAAGCGATTTTAAAATAATTCGTATACCAGACTTATACAATAAAATTTCTGGTCTTTATCTAATTTGTAATTCACAGATATATGAACTCAAAGAAATAAGAGGTGGAAGCAAACAAATTCGAACTAAAAAGGATGAAGCAGTCAAATCAATTATTCTTGAGTCAAAAACTGGAAACGGTTACGTCCTACAATCGGCAAATATAATAGTGGCTACGAAGTTCAGCTTAGTTTATCTTTTAATATCAATAATGTGGGACAATGAAATGTTCCGAAAAAGGTTCATCACTTATGAGGATTTCATCGATAGTTTAGTTGCCTTGCTGGAAACGAGCGAGTGGGTTGAAGCGATACCAGAAAATTTGTTAAAGCAATCGCTCACAAAGATTTGTGACAGGATTGAAGAGAACGGGGAAAACTTTTACAAGTATTCACAGGAAAGAGTTTTTGATTTTATAGATGAAAAAGTACAAAAATTGGCTGCATGCATAAAGAGTAATCCAAAATTTGTGTTTCTGAGCAAGATTTCTGAAGAACTTATACCCCCAATTGAACCACCAGAAACTGAAAAGATTCCCTTGCAAATATTGGATAGTTCTATCATACGCCACGCAATAAACTTTGTTTGTGGTTCTTATTTACCAGTGCAACTAAAAAATCAGTTTATAGAGGATCGAAAGTATGACTTCGAGGCTCTCGACCAATATTTGCAAAAGATTCGTACCCAGAAGGACGCATACAATGTGTCGCAAGGATATCAAGATTCTATAGTGGCAGATGCAAAAGCGAACAGAAACAGCAAGGCAAACAAAAACGGCAAAAATGACAAAAAGAGGACACAAGGTAAAAAGAAGCCTGTGGAAAAAGTTGCAGTTGGTAAGGGAGCCTTAGACGGCTTCTTCAAAAAGGCCTAACAGTTACTATTTACATAGACAAAAACTAGACTACATAGAACCTATTTTAAGTATTGATTATTTTTTGGAGTTAACTTTATCGGCTAAGTTTTGATAGATAGACATACCGCTAGCCATCCAATTGCCCATGTCACCCAAATTGGAAGGAACAATCACAGTATTGGACTCCTTAGCTATTTTACCGAATTGTTGTACGTACTCTTGAGCTACCTGTAAATTCACCGCTTTCTCACCACCAGGAGCCTCTACTATGGCTTTAGCAACATCTCTTAATCCCTCTCCAACAGCTTCTGCTCTCAAAGTTATAGATTTTGACTCACCGGTGGCTCGGTTGATTTGCTCCTGTTGGTTCGCCTCTGAAGATAAAATAACTGATTGCTTCTCAGCCTCTGCTATATTAATCTTAGATTGCCTTACTCCCTCAGACTCTAAGATTTCAGCTCTTTTAGATCTCTCCGCACTAACCTGCTTGTGCATGGCTTCCTTCACATTTTCCGGGAGATTTATGTCTCTGATTTCATATCTTAAACATTCAACACCCCACTGCACTTTAGATGCGTCGTTGATACCATCTCTTACTGATTGGTTCAATGCTTGTCTATCTCTCAACACTGAGTCTAACGTCTGTGACCCTATGGCCGCTCTAGTGGTAGTTTGCGCCAATTGGTTGATTGCAAACTTAAAATCCTCTACTCCATATGAAGCTTTATATGCATCGTGCACCTTGATATAGAGAACGCCATCCAATTCTAGCGATACGTTGTCTGATGTTATGCTTCTCTGCGCCGGCACCTCGATCGCAGTCTCTTTTAACGATTGCACATAAGCTATCCTATCAATAAAAGGAACCAAGAAAGAAAGTCCTGGTGATAATATTCTATGGAATTTACCCATTCTTTCAATTATCCAAGCCGTTTGTTGCGGAACAAACTTTATCACTGTATTAATTGGGGGACTTTCCCTCTGGAAAAAAGTCAAGTTAGGATGACGATTTCCTGGTCCTGTAACGACTCCCCTCTGGCCTATAACCTTTTTCGGGCGACCAATTGGGATGTCTTTCAACAAATTAAAAACTCTTCTACCTAAAATCATTTCTAACTGATAATAAGCTCTACTTTTATGGAAGCATTGGGCATTTTCAAAATTTACCACGAAAAATTACACAAAAATGACCCATTATCAACTTCAACCTCGATGATGAAAGACTCAGTTTTTATTTGAAGGAAGATAAAAATAGAGAACAGGAAAAAGAAATAGACAGTGATAGAGTCAGAGAAGGGCTATGGCCAAGGGCGTTGAAATATCAAATAATGAAAGGATTTTCGTGCTTGAGTTACTTAAGCAAGGCTTAAGAGCAGATGGGCGAAAAATCGATGAAATCAGAGAACCTATCATAAAATTATCACCAAATGAATTTGGATACGTTGAGGTTGACTGGGGTCAAACCAAGCTATCAGTGAGAGTCTCAGCGACAATAGTTAAGCCATACGATGACAGGCCGTTTGAAGGAATATTCACCATTAATACAGAAATATCACCTATGGCATCACCACAGTTCGAACACGGAAGAAACTCGGACCAGGAAGTACTAATTTCGAGATTAATCGAAAAAGCGATAAGAAGGTCGAACGCATTGGATTTGGAGTCACTTTGCATTGTTTCTGGGTCCAAAGTTTGGCAGGTCAAGGCGGACATCAATTTTTTGAATTATGATGGTGGTCTTATCGATGCTTCCAGCGTAGGGGTAATGGCAGCCTTGCAATACTTTAGAAAGCCTGAAGTAACAGTGAATGGAGAAGATTTTATTGTGCATAGCATGGAAGACAGAAACCCAGTGCCCTTATCAATCTTACATGTTCCTATAAGCGTAACTTACCTGTTTTTTAGTGTAACTCAAATTGAAGAGATCATTAAAGGAAATCAGGACTCAGAAATTTCCATAATGGATGCTACCCAACAAGAAGAACTAATATCTGGTGGCACTCTTGTAGTAACCTTGAACAAAAATAGAGAACTTATTCAATTATCAAAAAGCGGTGGGTTACCTGTAAATGTGCTATTGTTAATGGAATTGTCGCAACGAGCTTATGCTATTACTGAACGTTTTACAAACAAAATTAAGGAAGTACTCCAAAGAGATGAAAAGGAAAGATATGAACGTACAAGTATGAAATTTTTAGAGGCAGGTTCCAGTAGGTGATCTTCGTTATCTTCTCTCTCTAATTTTGTAAAACTAGTTGAAGCAAAATCCATCAAAACAAGATTACTTTCCGATTTTTTCTTACCAAAAAAAAAAAAAAAAAAAAAAAATAAAAACAAAAATACGAAATACGTAAAAGAATAACTAATCAATTCAAAACGAAAGAAATAACACTAAAACCCAAAACCCAAACTTCAATTTATATACTAAGGGGTCCTTATCACCCTATTATATACAACGGCAGCAGACAACTCTAGAAAAAAAAAAAAATTAAAATAGTATGAGCCGAATTTCAAAGTTTTACGAAAGTGTGTACACTGTCTGCAATTACGCGTTTATTAATTATGCTTCACAATAATAGTAATACATCACCCATAAGCTCAATTAATTTCTGGTATTTTTACCGTTCTATGAAATTTCAACATATTATCATTTGTGTCCATCCGTCAAAACAACGATACATTAATTAATGTGTTCGTTCTATAAGTCAGTTGCATTAGAAAAATTTTAAACTCTGCCTTCAGTATCAAGTGGAGTATACCTGTAAGGATCGGAAGTAGTATACTTGTGATACAGTCTCCTCACGAACCGTATAAAGACGTACTCCAAGTACAATATCAAAAAACCCAACAAGAATCCTGCGATTACAGACAAAAAGATATAACGAGCCATGGTTTTGAAAACCTGAGCATCGCCTTGATGCCACGAGTTACCACTTCCAGTTTCAAAAAACGAATTTTCAAAATCTGCGTACTGGCTGGGTGTAAGTATTCGAACAGGATGCTCTGTAGCAGGGGCAGTTCTCCGATACTCTTTCAACATCGCAGAGAGGAAAAGCGGTCCCGTTGAGTACATTATAGTGACATAAGGGAGAAGCCAATTTTTGTCGTACTGCTTCAAAGACTGAATGACCTTCAAAAAAAATGGATGACCAGGGACTGTGCCCATAACATCATTGGAAACCCCAGTGGGTTCAGTTTTACGCACAAAAGCTGGTAACTTCAAAAGTGCATCAAGTGGTCGCTTACACGCATCGTCAAGGTCAATGTATATCCCTCCGTACAGGTGTAACACGAAATATCTCAACGCATCCGCCCTCTGTATGGGATATTTATAATTGTCCCATTCTTTGACAAACCAGGGATACTCTTGCGAAATGAATTCACGCGCTTTTTCGTCTGTCCACAAGATATAGCGATAGTGCTTGTGAAGATCAATACACTGCTTCTGACAGTCCTTCCACTTCTCTGGAATATCTGCCGTCTTGTAAGTCTGATGTATAATCTTGGGGATCAATGTGTATTCTCCGTGTGTTTGTTGCAATTCTTGTGGCGTCACTGCCACCTCCTTACTGTCCTCATTAAGTAAAGTTACCAAGTCGAAGAAATACATAATTACTACAACCGCAATTAAGAGATTGCCCCATATTAAAGCTTTCAGCTCCTTGTTTAGCCATCCATCTTTTATATTCTCCTTCTGCTTGTCCTCATAATCTTTGGTATTTCTCTTCGAATAGTAATTTCTAGCATGCTCTCTAAATCCTTTTAAATGTAAACCTTTGAGTCTCATTTAGTATAGCCAAAGACTTTTGTCTAATAATGTCACTTAAAGCTCTTGTTAGCTCTATATGCCTTGTGATATTGTAAGCTCCAATGGCCCTCTACAAAAAAGAAAATCTTTCTCTAGAAGATTAAACCAATGTTAACTGGATCAATCCTTCTGTAACTATTGTTAGAAACTATTATGCCAGCTGAATTTTCAGTTGAACCAACTGAACATAAAACAAAAAAGCTGAATATCAAAAATTTAAAAAAAAAAAAAGCACCAGCCAAAACTTCTTTCCTGTCTTGGGGGCCTCACCCTTTTGTACTAAAATTTCGGCTCCGACTTTCGTGACATTGGTCCAAGTGTACTCGAGATAACGGAATACTCTTAACGGCGGATCTCCGTAACCATTACGTAAGCATAATTCCAAAAAAAAAAACTATGCAAGATGTCTCCTATTTTCCTCCATACATAAGCCATTTTTAGAAAAAGGCGCTTGTCGCGTTACCTGTACGAGTCTTCTAGGCGAAACAGAGGACGAAAAGGAATACATTTTTCTAGCCAATAATATGCAAAACTGGTTCACAGTCAAGCGAGACGCGGCTTAGCTAGAGGCACAAAATTACGTAGGGCAAAAGTACGTAACTATAACCGGCTTAGAGGCGCTGCTACCTGCCGCATTGGTGCATAACGACGAAATGTTTTTTTTCGTCATTTAATGCAATGAAAAGCCCGCTTGACATTGTTTGTTGACCATGCGAACGTGGAGGATGACTACGATACATAGATAATTAGAACATGACAAGAAGAATTCGAAAACGTGATGATAAACGTGTCAACTGGGTTACCTATCGAGCAAGAAAATATAAGCCTTAGGAGTAAATAGAAGCCTTAGGAGTAAATAGAAGCCTTAGGAGTAAATAGAAGCCTTAGGAGTAAATAGAAGCCTTAGGAGTAAATAGAAGCCGTATGCGCAAAAAGAAGCCGTAGGCGCAAAAAGAAGCCGTATGCGCAAAAAGAAGCCTATGTGAGAAACCTTAGAGGCGCCAGCATTGAAAAAAATGCGAGAGCGAAAGGACTACTAGAACAGATTAATGCTATAATAAGAATATACCAATAAACACTACTATACAGCAAGTCTTGCATACAATGGCTAAAAGTGGAACCCAAATATTGTTGAGCCAAGGATTTCAAAGTTTGTGTACGGCACGACTAGGAAGACCGCGATCAAAGTTCTTGAAAACAATATCACTTGCGTAATTGAGGTTTTCTTGAGAGAAAAAAGTTGGGTCGTCCCCGTGACCGAGAGCGGCGAGAAATTGATACAAAAAGTTGAGATCTTTTTCTCTGGTCATGATTACATAAGCTTTGGTTCTAGCTTTGTTCCTAATTATGCTAATGAGTCTCAAGTTGTCCAAGTAAAAGAGACAAGATAATAAGTACTGCTTGTTTATAGCCTCAATAAAACGCTGATAGGGAGCGGAATTTTGAATATTCTTAAGTAAGGTTTTGGTTTCAGGAATGTCGGTCTCAATCATGGGGTTGTTTACGAGTTCGTTCCTAGTCACGGTGACATCCAACTGAGAGGAACTCCTAGTGAACAAATATATAAGCATGTTAATACAAAGAATGTAGGATTTGACGAAGGGAGTTACCAAATTGGCCAACATTGTGACGTAGCACTCCTTTACTGCAAAGAATTTGCCGTCTTGCTCACCGATCATGCCACACTCTACCAGATCGGACAATAAGTATTCGAAGCTGTCATTCGGAGCATAGTTGTAGTCAATCATGAACTCATTTTTGAGCATAGTGATAATTAATATAAAGGAGGACTTGAGCACATCAAAAGTAGCGAGCTCTGGCTTGATGTCATTGACTCTGGAGACAACAAAGCAAACGAGACAACGGTGAATTAATTCGTGGATGACTAAGTTCTTATAGTACAATAGCTCCATAGGGTGGTCCACCCTTACGGCCTGGTCCTCAAAGTTTATTTTGATCCTGCGGAAGAAACGAGGCACTAGTGAGACAATGAGGTCTTGGAGTTCTTGATCAGAATACTTGCTCATACGACTCAAGCTTCTAATATTTATTGGAGTACCCTTGCGCTCCTCTTCCCTCTGTAGAATTGAAATGACAAATCTCAATTCTGGTAGTATGCTTTTTATTGAAGTTTCTTTTTGATTATGATAATAATAATGCGCTTGAATTGCAGTTCCAACAACCGATACAGGGGGAAGGTAAGAAACACGATTAATCTCGTGCATAACCTTCATACCTAATTTTTTTATGTTAGGAAATGTGTAAGGCGAGATTCCCAATTTATGAGCTTCCTTCTTATCCTTTTCGATAAAATTCGACAAAGTGAACGGCTTACCCAAGACGATGAATATTTTACCATTCAAATTTCTATTAGTCGTATCGTAGTATCCTTGTCTTTCCTTCTTCGTTTTGAGAGAGTTTACATCGAACAGACCGTCATTAGTTTGGAATATACCCCTTCCGGCATTACGGAAGATAGCAAACATGCTTTCCTGTTTCTTGTCACCACCGAGCAACTCTTTGAGATACCCATCAGCTTCATATATTCGCTCGTAGGTAATAGACACAGGTTGAAAAAGCAAATCGAATTTCCTATTCTTGAATTTCTCTCTTTGACGAAGTAAAATGGCAGTCAATATTTTTAAAATACCATATTTAGGATTTAGAAGTTTACCATCACGCGAACGGGTTCCTTCTATGAAAACTTCAAGATGAATCTTATTTAAAAATAAAAATTCCATGAAATTCATCAAGTTCTGCTCGGTATAGCTCTCATTTGCAAAGCTTCTTTTGATAAAGATAGCGCCTAAGTTCCTAAGAAACCTACCAAAAACTGCCACGTTCAAGTTGTCCCCCGCAACCACACTCGGAGTAGAAATGCCAAAACGGATACATACTACGTGTAGGAATATGTAGTCAAAATGCGATTGATGGTTCGGAAGAAAGATTATGGACATGGGATCCTCCACATATCTCTTCAACAATTCACTAAGTTGTACGCGACTGCACCAAATTCCTTGAGGGAAAAGTTTTCGTATAACTCTTATTACAGTCAAATAAGCGATCCTGATAAAAAAGTGTGATCTATACTGAGGCAAATTTTTCTCATTTTCTGAATGATAATAGTTCACCATGAATTGTCTTACCTGTTTATATCTCTCTGGAAGTCGATCTGGCAGAATAAGCTTCATAGAAAGCTCTTTGCCTATCAAATCGTAGACCAAATCTTCTAAATATTTATCCGATCGTTCAAGTTGATTGTCCATGTAGTCTGCAATCTTCTTGTTGAAACGCGTGTTATTCTTATTGTAGGAGTGGTAATACTCATTTGTCTTGTAAATATCATTGAATTTGATCCCAAAAACATAGTAAAAAAAGTTATTGATGATACCAAAATCTTGGCTTAGTTTCTCATTTCCGTCAAGTTCTATCCCTCTTCCATTTGATTCCGGTAATGGGAACGCCAACTCGATATTTGGCTCATCAAATGGGTTATCAAAAATATTAACATCAAGATCGGCTTCTTCGAATTTACTGCTAGTCATACTAATGTCAAATAATCAGCTAATTTATCTAACTCTAGTTCTGTAAGATCTTAACTCTTATTCTATAGCTAATATTGTTCTTTTTTTTTTTTTAATTTTCTTATGGCCAATTTTTCTATTCGATATTGGAAAGATGTGTGTATTTAGATAACGACAACTTTTAAGTAGGACATACAGTAGCGAGCTCATTTTTGGGCAACCCAACATAAATTATTCAGGGCCGTTTCGAGAAAGCGTCGGAGGAACAAAAGGATACAGAAAAAGATATGGATTATAAGCTATAAGCAATTGAGTACGGCGAGCGTTCGCAACGTATGTGATTTCAGAAAATTGCTTGCCCTTTTTTGAGCGCGGACTTGCAATAATAAACATGACGAAATTAGACAAGCAAGACATCTGGAGAAAAAGTGTAGATTAAAGAAAGTGTCGTGAACCATGAATAGAAGTCACTATTTGTTCAAGTGTGTGTGTACAGCTGTATAAATTTTGCGCGAGAGAAGTTCCGAGGCGCAAATAAAAAAAAAAAAAAAGACCTCATTGGCAGCTGTCCTGATAATAGTACATTCGATTCGCACTCCCCAGTGAATGCCCTCCACTATGCAGGTCCCATTATCGGAAGTCAGGAAAGGCACAAGGCACAAGGCACAAACAAGCTGTTTACAGGAATGGATACCGGTGTAGCATTAAACTTCCCTTAGCCTTACGGTACTCGACCACAAGGGATGGCTGGCTGAGTGGCTGTTAAAAAACCACTTCTCTGATGCTCTGATGGAACAAAGCTAATTGCTGCATATCACGTGATATTTCGGTGGTATGCAAACACTGTCGTGTTTAATATTTCCTCCGCATATAGCTTTCTGCGTGGGATCAAATATCTCTTTCTGGCGCAAAGTGTGTGACTATTGTATATTCGCTTAGTCTCCTCACAGGGACCACACCTTTAGTGAGCAAGTTGTTGGCTCGAAAGGAGGCCCAGAGAAGATCACAGAAGAATTCTTTGAGGGCTTATACGAAGTGAAGGAAGCGCTACATAGCTACTTTCTATTAATTTTACCTTCTTCACCACAGTTAAAGTTAGCAGTGACGCCACGGCTGTACGATCTGAGAGCTTCCTTTTTTTATTTTTCTTTTTTTTTTTCTTTTTTTTTTTTTTTTTTTTTTTTTTTTTTTTTTTTTTTTTTTTTTTTTTTGAGATACAGGTTAACGTCAACAAATTTACATGTTAATTATTTGATGCTTTTGGGTTAGAATATATTTCGGACTGAAGCTTGTTACATTATTAATTAATACTGCTATTAGTGTCACCATACTTAGAATAATTGTTGCGTGTTGTAGTCATATAGTCGTATAATTAGAAAGACGACTACGGGTCACAAAAGGGTTCGCATAGAAGTAAAAGAATTAGAGAATTAACCTCAAATTCTGTGAAAATGCTTCTTATTAAAGGTGCCAAAGAGAGTCACTACAAACAGCCAGATATAATTCAGGCTTCGTCAAATAATAACAATAAAAAGAACAAAGGGCGGTTTTCTTTGGGTGGACTTTTCAGAAAGGTATCTAAAAGCAAGAAGAACGGAGAACAAGGAACGTCCTTGGAGGAAGAAAATATGGATTCGAGCGAATTAAACTTCAGATCTACTTCTGATGGGGAGGACCTGCACTCTAATCAGAGTGCTTTCATTTCTGTGGATAATGCTAAAGAAGAATCGGACAATGTGCCAAGAGTACTGATATGTGAAAACAACGAACCGTTGGAGGTGGGGCCTCCAAGAGCTACTACTTCCAACCGTTACTTATCACTCATTTCAAAATGCATATCCTTGCAGAATAGCGACATGACTTCCATGAATTATAGTGAACTGTCTGACCAAGAGAGTAGAAATGAAGACCGAAGTATTTCTGATGGTAAGGGGTCGAGTGCATCCTCACAATATGGTGAACTCTTACCGGTGCTCTTAAAGTCAGATAGCGATAATTCAAGAAAAGCGTGCTTGACACGCGTAGATACAAACTCCGCCTTAACAACAATATATCAAACATCGGACAAAGGAGAGGAATTTTTCCCTAAGACGGGGCATGAACGTTCAAACTTGGAATTATATGAAAACGAGGATGTGGCTGCATATATCTCAGAGTCAGAGTCAGACATAGAATTCAATTCCCATGAGGAAGAGAGTGGCAGCGAATATAAAAGGAATGGTTATCATCCCGTTATGAAGGGAGAGCAATATTACTCGAGTGAGCTACCGCAAAGGGAGTACATCATTTTGAGGAAATTGGGATGGGGTCATTTTTCTACTGTATGGTTGGCAAAGTCAAGATACAATGAAAGCTTACCTAAAAAAGACAATAAAACGGAGGAGATAGATAAAAATGAATACTATGTTGCCATTAAATTTGTTAAATCCGGTATTAAATATAGCACTGCAGCTGAAGATGAAATCAGTTTAATGAGGGCTTTAGATCTGCCCTGCACTTATGCTAAATACCTTAATGACAGCCAAAGGGCCTATTTAAAACAGTTTGAGGATGAGAAACTACAAAAACCAACAGAACACCCCGGCTATGATCGTGTTATGAAATTGTTGGATGTCTTTTATGTCGAAGGCCCTAATGGGAGACATATTGGAATGGTTTTTGAAGTTTTAGGTGAGAATATTCTCAATTTTCTTTATAGATTCAAAAATCTCAATGAAAAGAGTGAGCACAAGAAATCTTCCTCACAACAGGGAGGCCCTGCAGGCAGTAATGGGCCTCTGGCCCCCATGCAAAATAAAGGTCATGAGACACAATCGGCATCTCAAAATTATCGATTGCCAGCGTCCTGGGCTAATGCGACAAACAATTTAAAGCAATACAAAGGCGGCTTACCTCTTATTATAGTAAAACAGGTGGTGAAACAGATGTTTTTGTCAGTAGATTATATGCATCATTGTGGCATAATTCATACGGACTTGAAGCCCGAGAACATATTGCTTGAGATAAAAAATGTTAATCACATTATCAGAAGACTAGAAAAACAGAAAGTGTTGAAGTTTTATGAAAAGCATGGTGTACCTACTCGAATAAAATATCCTGATCCTAAGATAAGTCAAAAATCAAACAAGAAAAAAGGAGGGAAGTACGATAAAACTGATCAAAGTTTTTCCGAGATTAACCAAGGGACAGGCTTCTATAGAAAATCAAGGATCCCCTCAAAGAGTGTTATGCCAGTGAGAGCATCGAAACCACTTTCGATTTGGTTAACTGATTTATCAAGTTTGGCAACAACGTATGGTACCGATCATGCTTCTGAAATGAGGGTGGCCAACAAAATCGGTATCGACAGAAACATGAACCAAGGGCTGAGCGAAAAAGAGCTAGCAGTTGATGATATGCTCGTGTCGATAAAGGTGGCAGACTTCGGTAATGCCACTTTCGCACACCACCACTTTACTAATCAGATACAGACGCGGCAATATAGGGCACCAGAAATAATTTTACAACATAGAAAGTGGGGTGCTTCTGCTGATATATGGTCTTTGGGCTGCATTATTTTCGAGTTAATAACTGGAGATTACTTATTTGATCCTCGCTCCGGTAGCAGTTTTACCAAGGATGATGATCATTTAGCCTTAATTGTAGAGCTTGTTGGGGAATTTCCCCCTGAAAGCTTTCTTAAAGATTGTAAATTAAGGGACAATTTTATGTATAAGGACGATGAGGGAAAATATCATATGAAAAAGATACCCGAACTAAAATATTGGTCCTTGTTTGATGTTTTAGTAGAGAAATATCATTTTCAGAGAGACGATCCTGATGTTTACTTGATGGCAGATTTGATATCCAAATGTCTAATTTACAATTTAGATGAGAGATACGATAGTAAGGCCTTGGCTTCACATCCTTGGCTAAATGACGGTAATAGGGAGAGCTTAGAACATTACAATTCTTTACCCCGCAATCATGATGATATACCTGGATTTACTTCTTAAAATTTTCGCATAGATTAATTAGATTTCAAATGTGTATTATTTAATTTGCATGCCTTTTATGAATTAGAATAGAATTTATGTTGATTGAAAAGTTCCCAATCTATAGATCCGCTATCAGACAAATCCAAGTCTGAGTCGTAGTCAGAATCGATAGTTTTATCCCTAGTTGTTTTGGGTACGGGTGAAGATGGACTCGATCGTTCCCGGTCGTCGTCATGAAGATCCAATTGAAACTCTTCCTTTAAATCTGACTTTTCACTGACGTCGCCTTGATTATGGGATTGGGTTGGCTCTTGTCTAGCTTCTGGTATAGACACCTTAGTGCTCTCTCTAATCGTCTTGTCCTCTTCGGGTTTATCTACTAAAATTTTATTACTTAACTTCTTATCACCGAGCATTTCGTGTGCTGACTTTATCTTGAAAGTATCCTCTTCTATCTTCTCATCTTCCAAGTCGTAGTTTAGGGTCAACTTCGGTTGTCTATTTCTTTTAGGTTTCTTGCTCAATGGTTCTTGTGGAATTACTTTATTAAGTGGTTGTAAATCATTAAAATATTTGACAACTACTTTTGTAGCAGTTATTCTTACAGGGTATAGAGGTACCTCGCCGTTCATTTCACTTTCTGATATCTTCACAACGTTATAGATGGAGTCATTTGTAACTTTTCCTATAGGTACATATTTACCATTGAATTCTGGCGTCGGCTTCAAGGTTATGAAAAAAGACCCTACACTATTTGTGTTTTTTTTATTGTGATGTATGCTTCCCACAACACCTCGTTTGTCGTATCTTATTCTTGAGTGAAATTCATCTTTATGAGTTGTAAGTTTTTCTTCGTCGATGGGAGTTGTCTGCACTAAGTAGTCTTTGAGAATTTTATTAAATGTCTTATCCACATATTTCTCATCCAAGCAATTTTGCATAAATTCTCTAGTTAATTCAGGCACTTCTTTAGCCCACAAGTCTATTTCTACAGGTCCCTTTGTAGTCTCTAAGATAACTTTAGCCGTTGTTGTGGGCTCCAAGCTGCTCATAGCTAGCTACCACAAGAAACCTTTTTTTTTTTTAATTTTTTTTTTTCTCTTAAAACATAAAACTATAAGGTGTTACCTTACACCTTGCTGAAAAAGCAGAAGAAGTAACTTTTTGTAACCGATCCTTTCAAAGAAATAAATGAATCGTGGTAAAGAAATAGATGAATCGTGATAAAGAAACGAGACAATTTATGTAGTTTAAACCCATGTACGTTTCTACTGATAAAATCCACGAAAGTTTAATCTGGATCGTACTCATCAGAGTTAAGCATAAAGTTCACTTAAGCCAAGATGCAAAATAGGAAGATTGCGGTTGTGTACAAACTAACCATAATCAGACTCACTTGAAATACACTCTACATATCATAGTGAAACTCAACAAAATATATTGAAAGAAAAGACTCTGCGGTCTTTCGTTCACTTGATCAAGATGAAGTAGTACGTTTGATATCAACCTACGTGTATGTACCAATAATTTGCACAAACTAAGAATTTCGAAGCCAAGTAACTTTCCAATAAACCAATTAGTTACAGGCAAGATTTGCCATTATGGGATCACTAAAATCATTTATAAAAGCGGTCCGTAAGTCGAAGACAATTGCAGATGAAAGGGCGGCAGTTAAGAAGGAATCAGCGGCGATCAGAACTTCATTCCGAGACTCTAGCTTGAGTCAAAACACTAGACGGATAAATATATCGAAATTGTTATACTTGTATATACTCGGGGAGAAGACGCATTTTGGACAAGTTGAATGTTTAAAGCTTCTTGCCTCACCCCGGTTTGCTGATAAGAGATTGGGATATTTGGCAACAATGCTTTTGTTAGATGAAAATCAAGAGGTGTTAACATTGTTGACGAATTCCTTGGATAACGACTTACAGCATCCCAATCCTTTTATTGCTGGATTAGCATTGTGTTGCTTAGGAAACATTGCCTCGCCAGAGCTCTCCCGGGATTTATACCCTAATGTGGAGAAGTTAATCACCTGTAACAACGCGTATCTTAAAAAAAAGGCTAGTATAGTGGCAGCTAAATTAGTCAACAAGGATGCCGAATTGGCAGAAATTTTTTTACCCCACATCGACCAACTTGTAAGTGACAAATTACCGGGTCCTCTTTTGGGGAGCTTGACGCTACTTCAGGCTTTGTACTATTCTAGTTCTGAAAATCGGCCTACATTGATGAAGACAATTCCTAAGATCACGAAGCATCTAAAAAAAGTGGCTACAAGTGGCTTTACTCCCGATTATGATGTTGTTGGTGTAACAGATCCGTTTTTACAAGTCACATTGTTGTCAACAATAAGGATACTAGCATCTAGCCCAAATTGTCCGGGACATTACTTGGAACAAATAAATGATATTTTGACTGAGGTTGCATCAAATATTGAAAGCGGTAAGAATGCTTCTAACACAGTATTATATGAATGTGTTAAGACAGTGTTATCTATTGAGTCAAGTCAATCTCTAAAATTATTGAGCATCAATTTATTGGGAAAATTTCTTTCGACTAGAGACAACAACACGAGATACGTCGCATTTAACACATTGTTAACGGTAGTTGATATAGAACCCCAAGCTGTGCAGAGACATAGAGTGACGATTACTAGTTGTTTAGCTGATGGTGATATCTCTATTAGAAGAAGGGCTTTGGAGTTGTCTTTTGCAATCTTGAACGAGGAAAATGTGAGGGTGTTAGTAAGGGAAATTCTTGCCTTTTTGGAGACTACTAATGATAACGAATTGAAACCATACATAACTTGGCAGTTAGCAGTTGCCGCAAGCAAGTATTCTCCCAATGATAAATGGCACTTTGATACATTGACGAGGATGCTAAAGTTGTCAGGTGGCTACGTCTCCTTTGAAATTATTTCTAACATATTAGCGTTGATTATGCAATGTAAGGACGCCGCATTGAAAAAGCACGTAGTTATCGGACTATTGTCTTCTTGTGTTGAGGATCAAAGCCAATTTGGTTTGGCAATAGTATCCGTATGGTGTTCAGGGGAATATGGCGACTTGATTATAGGAAGTGACATGGAAATATATGGAAAAAAGCAAAGAATCACTGAGGACTTGATTATAAACCTTTTTGAACAGTTATTGAACAATTCAATCTATTCCGAACAAGAAAATGTACAGTTGGTCACTTATGTATTGACTGCGATAGTAAAGTTATCAATCAAATTTAAAACAGCTAGCGATATTGAAAAATTGAGGCGTATACTTAACAGCAAATGTCACGACAATAATTTGGAAATTCAAATCCGAGCGACGGAGTATCAGGAACTCTTCGTTCAAGATATTGATCTAAAAAAGGACGTTCTAGCCAGAATGCCTGCACCAAAACGTAAAGAAATGGGTACCTTTGCTTTGAATAATTCTGCCTCTAACAAGAGCAAAGCAATACCTAATAAAGTCAATGAGAAGCCAGCGAACTCGGACCCAGACTTACTTCTTGATTTGGTCGATGAAGCTAATACTGAGCTGCCTAATAAGACTGAAACGCCTTTGTCTACAAACGAAAAAGACTTACTCTCGGACATTTTCAGTGATAAATCCAGTAAGGCTGCTCCTACAAGCACCGATACAAAGAGTACGTCATCATTGCTAGATCTTTTCAACAATTCATCGTCAACCCAAAAACCTGAGCCAGTTCCTATTAACGCGACAGAAAATAAAATGATTGAAGCATATAAGAACGAAACCGTATCGATTTCTTTTATTCCCGTTTCTTTTCCCGAAAATGGTACTGCGCTGGTTGAAACAGAAGTAAAATCCTTGCTTTATAGTGATGTTCTTCGAAGGTTCCAATTACTCATTGCGGTTCCTAAGTCACAGAAACTTTCTATCTCCACAATATCAGGAGGTGAGACCATTGAACCTATGTCAACGTGTAGACAGTCTTTGAAACTAGAAGGTAAGCAGGGCTCAAAGATTAAGTTGAGAATTAAGGCTACATATGAGTTAAATGGGAAAGAAAATACGGTCAGTTTTGATTGGGCCGGGTTTGACCGAACCTTATAGATACCAATTAGATATAACATAACTTTAGGTAATAAATGTATTATAATTCAAGACTTAAACAACCAGTACCTTAGTGCAAGCTACTCTACTTATAGTTGAACAGACGAAGAAACACCTTCTGCTGTGTCACTGACTTCCTTGGAAAACTTGTTGTTAACAATGTACTTTTGGGTGAAAGGCCTGATAAGGGTTTGATAGACTGTATTTGCGCCGCCGGTAGCTGGAATACCAATGTAAAGCAAGAAGAAGGTCTTGAACAAGTAATAGAAAGGAACCCAGTACAAGATTGCACTTGACCACCACTCAATTACATTCAAGAAAGCAAAGACAACCCAATATGTCAATAACTTGGTGTCATCCTTTGATGTCGTAGTTTCTAAAGCCAACAAAGAGTAGTAACCCGGAATAATAAACCCAGCAATGTTGGAGAAAAGTTGACCAATTCCACCAATATTGAAGAAAATCAACATGAAGTACAAACCAAATCCTCCCAAGACGGCATATGATCTTGAGAGCCCTGTTCTTCTTTCGAATTCTCTCAATACCTTAATGTTCGAAGTATGCTGTACAAGGTTAGTATTGCCTTTTTTTTTTTTTTTTTAGGTTCAATCAATGCAATGGCCTAAAAGCACTTATCAAATATACTTACAGAGTCGATTTGAGTCAAAATACTCTTAATCTGATCCTGCGAAGCCATAGTAAATATTTAAATTTTATAACTCTTTAATTATCAATATTGAAAAAAATAAGGAGCTCAGAGCAACTACTAGTGCCACCAATTTTTTTCAGTTGAATATAAATTATATGCAGGATTATATACTACTATTACAAATACTGTTTATAAATTTACATTCGCAATATCACTCCTTTTGTTTGCCTTTAGACTTTGCAGAACCCTCAAAGCCAGCTCTTTTTTTCTTCTTAGAACCAGCTTTGGCGATACCAGTGAATTTGTGCAACCTAGGTGTATTGCCCTTTTTCCCCTTACTTTCTTTTCGAGCTTTCAAGTTCTCATCTCTACGTTTCTGCCTAGCAGACTTTGTTTCTTCGACAAGATTCTTTCTCTCCTTCCATTCACGTTCACTTCTAGATTTTTGTTTCTCTTTTCTCTTGAGAGCTTTCTTCAAAAGTTTTTCATTGTCCTTCGGTTTGAGCCCTTCGGCTTGGTGTAAAGCTTTCAGCCATTTATTTTTTTCCATAACTTTTTCCTGTTCCTCTGGCGGAAGCTCGGCAATCTTACGTTTTGCTTGCCCAAGTTTAAGCAAATGTGCTTTTACATCATTGTTCGCGGGTCCCTTATGTTTTCTGATGCGAGTCCTATTCAAATCAGATGTCACCTTACTGCCATCATTAAATTCTATGTTACCAAATATAACGGGCTCTGATGTTTGTTCTTCATTGTCCGACTCTGACTCTGACACAGCATCCTCTTCGTTTTCTGGTTCCTCGTCTTCAGTCTCTTCGCGCCTTTTTTTCAACTTCTCCTGTCTCTTAAGTTCAGATTTTCTTTTGCGTTCCTCTATTATCTGTTCTCTCGACTTTGTTTGGGAGCCTTTTGTACCAAATGCTTTTCGTTTCTCTTTGAGAGTATTTATCCTATCCGTCAATCTTTCCCTCAATTTATTTATTTTCTCTTTCTTGTTTCTAAGTTCTTCTTCGGATAATTCTTTTTTCTCCGTCTTTCTTTTACCATTTTTTAAGCTTGCTTCATTATTTGGTGTAGCTTGATCTAAAATTAATTCATCACCATTATCATCAAAGACCATTTGATTATCACCATTCAAGTTAATTTCATCCTCTTGGTCAAGCGAGTCGTTATTTTGAATACCCTCCGATTGACCATCACTCTCTTCATTACTCTCTTGCTCATCTTGCTCATCCAGTTCGCTTTCACCGTCATTTTGAGTACTATCATTTATCTCTTCACCCACAGAGTCATCCTTGTTCTTTGCATCTGTATTACTATGTGAATTAGGTTCAGCTTGCTTCTTAGGTTTTGGCAAAGATACTTTCGTTGCATTTCTTTCCCTATTCCTCTTCACGTCCATGGCGTTGGCATGCGAGTTATTATATTCGTCCGCATTTTCGACTGAACTGGGATCAAATTTAGCTCGTTTGCTCTCTTGTGCTTCTTTTTTTGTCTTCTTCTTCTTCTGCCATTGATCTTGCGTAGCGTCATCATAATAGTACTTGGCAGGTAGTAAAGACAATAATCCATCGAATGCCGAAGAATGTGTCTTAAGTCTTTCCTGTGAATATAGTTAGTCACCCTATCCCATTCTATAGTTATAAATATTATATTTACTTACCTCTAAAGTGTTTGTCATTGCTACGGTTGCTTTAAATTAAAGGTTTTATTAGATCTAACTGGGCATCGCAGCTGCGTCTTCTAAGGAAAAATGAAGAGGACTGGAAAAAAAAAAAATGAAAAAAAAAAAATAATAGTAATAATAATAATGCTGATAATAATAAAAAGAAGAAAAAAGCACCTACAACGATTAGTATTGGTAAGATTCACTAGGACATATTACATTCAGACATTGTTATATGAAAAGTAGACATATTTTAGCCTATTTAAAGGTCTTCTAGATACAATCATTATGAAAGCCTACTCTGAAGAGTGCGACCTTTTTTTTTTTTTTTTCAACTTCACAGAATAATTCTAGGGTAATTCGCAGAACAGTTAAGTTAGACTCCATTCTCAGGTTTACGCTGAGTAGCTCAACAGTGTGTAGACGGTCCTTACAATCAAAAAGAGCCGGACACAGATATAGGGGGACATTGAGTTCTGATAAAGATGGCAAAGCCACTTGCAAAATATTTGATAGCCTCATTGCCAAACTATATCGAAAGTGAGAAATGGCTAGAACAATATTTTAATGGAGACAAATCAGGACTTATCAATTTCAAGGTACCAGATTTTAAAATAGGCACTTTAGACTCATTGATTCAAGAAAGCGAGGAATTGAGTAGATGGGACAAACAGTTAGCTACGTCATTAGAGAAGATAACAGAGATATTAGATAGTGTATCTGACATGAGCGGTACCAGAAAGGTCGAGGGAAAAGAGGTGAAGAATTATATCAAATCTTTTCAATGGAATACCTCGAAATATAGATTGGATAAAGCTGTTCCTGAGCTCGTTAGCATTTTATCAGGTGAAGCCGTCGGCACAGATAATGACTTGAGAACTTTGTACCAAAATTATCAGACGGCAAAGTCTAATTACTTGGCTGCAGATAGCCGAAGGAATGGTGATTTATCAGTCAGGCTGCTACATGAGATTGTCAAACCTGAGCAGTTTGTATTAGACTCTGAGTACTTGATGACAGTTTTAGTTGCTGTACCTAAGAATTTGGTCTCTGATTTCGAAAAGTCTTATGAGTCTTTGACGGAGTTTGTAATCCCCAGATCTGCTCAGGTGATAGCAACTGACAAAGACTACCGTCTTTATACTGTTACCCTTTTCAAGAAGTACTATCAAGAATTTATTAATCGCGCAAGGGAGCACAAGTGGCAACCCAGAACTGATTTTACTTACTCTGAAGAAACGCTTAATAACATGAGGAAGGAATTTGACTTAAGTAAGGCCAATGAAGTGAAGTTACGTAATGACCTCATACGGTTGGCCATGACAGCGTACTCCGATATATTTGCTTCCTGGATACATATAAAAAGTATTAGGGTATACGTCGAATCTGTTTTGAGATATGGCTTACCTCCTCACTTTACTTGCACGTTAATAAAGTTCGAGGATTCAAGTCTCAAGAACTTCGCTAAAGCGAAGAAAGATATCTTTGATAAATTTCAGTACCTAGGTGGTGATAATCAAATCAATAGCAGCAGTTTGCATCAGTATGCCTCTTTGGTTGATACTGAGTACGAACCTTTCGTCTTTTATGAAATGGAAGTACTTTAAACTTTAATTTCTTTGTTTGTTATGAGGTAAACTCTATAGTTAGAATCAAGGTTTAGTTTTTAAAATAAAGAAAATCCGGAACCTGCCCCTTCGTAGTGACTACAAAAAAATTTGAGTAAAACAATAAATATGAGCTCGCACTCAGGTTCGAACTAAGGACCAATAGATTTGCAATCTACTGCGCTACCACTGCGCCATACGAGCTTTTTTGAGCGATTTTAATAGTTTCTCAACTTTACCCTTACGGGAAAATCATTTTAAGTGCGTAATCTTCTATTGGCAAGGAATGCTAATCAAATAATGTCAGAAGAAGATTACTCTGAAGAGTATGAATTTGAGTTTGAAGATGATGACGATGTAGGGGAAATTGAGGAGCAAAATAAACAGCTGAAGTTTGGCTTGGTATGTTTTCTTTTTTTTTTTTTGAATTTTTCTGAAGTCAAAGGAAACTCGTACTGATACGTTGTAGGAGAATGATTACTACAATGCAAAAAGCCTAAAAGATGACAACATAGAAGAAAGCACCAAAAAATTCGAAGAAATTATTAGATCGGAACCTAATGAATTTAATTCGGATTGGATCTTCCGATCATACAAGCAATTAATCAAGGTCAACTATTATTTGAGACATGACTATGCTTCTTCACTAAGTTACGTGAAAGACTTGTTAGAATTTTCTCCTAAAGTGAATAAGAATTATGCAGAGGATTTTTTAACGAAAATAGTAAATCTGTTTTCATCAGATGGAAACGCAGATTTCATGTCGAAGTTATATGATCTCCTTTTGAGCGAGAATTATGCAAGTAAGTTGGATGGCGAACGGTTATGGTTAAAGATCTCCGTAAATAGATTGAATGCATTAAGGGATGTTGGGAGATATGACGAAGTGTACGCTTTAATTCAAAATATAAAAAAAAAGCTTGAAGCCGTTCCGGAAACAACAAGGAATTTATATAATTCAGAAGTAATTGCAGCAGAGATGGAATATTACTTGCGGCAAGATGAATTCGATCTAGACGTCCTCGATGGGTTGTATAAACAAAGTTTACGAATCATTGCTGCGGTAGCTCACCCAAGAATCATCGGAGTGATACGAGAATGTGGAGGTAAAGTGAGTTTTTACAAAGGTGATTATGAGAAAGCTCGTATAGAGTTCTACGAATGTTTCAAAAATTTGGATGAGATTGGTTCGCCATTAAAAAATAGGATTTTGAAATATTTGGGATTGTGTTCAATTTTATCGGAGTCCTCAATGAACCCTTTCGAATCACAGGAGACACAAAGTTATTCTCAGCTTTCAGAATTTACAAATATAATATCTTTAATTGGAAGCTATGAACAGCTAAATTTGAAAGCTTTTAATATAGCCGTTGATAAAATTGCTAAGCATGAATCTTCGCTTTTTAATGATAAGATCTTCAGATATTCCCAAGGTAAAATTTTATATCTCTTAAAGAGTAAGAAATTTATTAGCATGCTTAGGTCCTACAAAACTTTAACTTTCCAACACGTAAGGAAAGTTTTGGACATATGCAAAACAGACTTGATTGACATGGTCCTTAAATTGACAACAATTGGCAAGGTTGCTAATTTGAGCATAGATTTTGTCGATGAATATATCGAGATTGAACATGATAGATCATTAAGCTTTGCTCTCTCAGATGTCGTGAATTCGAAAGACGTTGTGACCAACTTGAACTGCCTAGATATATTATTTGGAAAAAATACGGAGACTAGTGACGAAAGCTCCAGCATTCACCCCGACAGCAGCGAGGGTTTCATACGTGACGCAACCTCGAAAGCAAGGGAGCCAATTCATTCAAAATTCTTGCTATACAATGACCGTCCAAACCTGGAAGAAGAATGGCTATCGGCGGCAGAATTATGGTGTAAGAGTATATGTAGCGCTCTCCCTCCCCTTCTTGAAGATGAATTATCCCAGAAAGATCAAATAATGTTCGAGCAGAAAGCAGAAAGTGAATATAATAGAACTTTCTTGAGGTCGAGTAAAACAAATAGTCCTGTTCCTAGTCTGCAAGTAAGCAATTCCAAAAAAGACCTAGAAAGATTGTTTGCATTGAAAAAATGGTATCAAGAGTTGGATAGATACCAGGAGAAACTATCTACCTCGTATAATTGATATGTATTGCATATATTGTGCATTGAGTTTCGTGTGCTGGATATTTTATCAACTATATATACAACTTCAAGTTTTCTATTTTCATATTAGTTTTTCTTTTCCTGAAGTACAGTAATTTTTATGGGAGAATATAGAGAAGTAAGTTTCTTTTAAAAACTACGAGACTTATGATTATGAAAATGACATGCGTTATTGTAATGAATAAACTTTTTTTAACAATGTCTTCAAGTTTATCATGAATCCTTTTTCTTCACTTTATGAAGTCTCAATTAATTTTCAAATCGAAAGACAATACTAACTTCAGCTTATGAAGTCGTTACTTTTTTGAGTAGTAACAGACAATATCTTGTAGTTTGTTCTAGGTTTATTTAGTAGCAAGTAACGGGCGAATGTATGGTATAGGAGGCAAGTGTTCTATGCAGGTGTTCCCAAAAAAAAATTATATGCGCAAACCCGGAATCGAACCGGGGGCTCGACGATGGCAACGTCGAATTTTACCACTAAACCATTTGCGCTTGCTGTTGACTGCTTAATACTCTTGTATGTATAAATGTTCTTTTTATCAATAACTAATGGTCAGTGAAACACATGGTTATGCTATCGCATTGTCTTAGTATGTTTCAGCATTACTCTGCAATGATATAAAAGGGCAGGTACGAGGACCTTTCTATAGGTTTTTATTTAATAGCAATATTAATAGGATTCTAAGTTTATTACGTATATACGAATATACCCTTTGATTTCTCCAAATTAGGATAACGTTAAAGGTATAAGCTCATTACATCAGAAAATAACTCCTGTTTTCTAATATAAGTTTTAGAGAGAAGAGAATTTTATATTCCGACCTAATGCAAAGGAATCTATGCTCAAACTCAGAAGACTGAACTCATGCTGAGTATCGAAAAGTCCCGACTCAGAGAGAAACAATATAAAGAGGGGTTATTCTCCAGTAGTTGAAAAACGTCGGAACACTAAGGTATCAAGAATGATAAGAGATACCCAGATAAGTAGCTTTGATCAACGAGGACTAAGTAGCTAACGATACAAGAGAGACTTTAGCGAATAGATCAGCTTTCAAGTGAAAAATATGGTAACTGTAACTCAGAGAGAAAATAAATTATCATGGTGTTTTTGTCTTCGGTCTTTTCAATATAGCGAGAGTCTTTGGTAACCGTAAAATATACTCTAGGAGAAACTTCTAGTGCTGTGTTTTCTTATAGGATCATGGTGCCTATCTTATTTTTGTTATTCTATAGTGTTGCTGCAACGCACATAGACTGCATAAAATGCGAAAGATGGTTTCACCAAGATCAAGTCTACTGGTCTCATTCCAGATCACACTCATACACGATGTTTTTTAACAATTTAGTTAAGTTCTCTAATGTTCACTAATTTATCTAGAACAAAAGCTCTAACTTACCTAAATCAACATTGGGCTAACATTGTTGGGTATGAACTGCTCATAGATTGTTATTTACTTTTACTTTTTTAAGTTTACTAAAAAAAATACCTATTGGCAAATATCTTTATCACAATATGAGAGGTAGAAAGATTTCTTGCTTGGCCAAATAGATGGTGCTAGTAAGTAGAGTTAAGTTTATTTAATTTCTTTTTTTTTTTTTTTTTTGGCACAAATGGTGTATTTTTTGCGTTTGTGTAATGGTTAATGGTATTTTTCGCAGCTTTTCACAAATACCAACTTCATAAAAGATGCACAAATACTAAACCATGCCCTTATTATTTGATTTCTAAGAGGGGAAGCAATTGTAAGGACAATGTTCAAGCATATTTTGCCAATGTTTAATTCAAGGAGCTCAAGTAAATGTAGTAAATCACAAGAGGAGAAAACGTCAACTTCTTCAAGCGATATAAATTCAGGATCGTCCAGTGAAGAAATTTCAAAATCCGAGGTACCCACTTTAACTCGAAGGCATTCTTTTGTAAATTTTTATCCCGAATATTTATTTAAAGAGGAAACTGGAAGTGTTGGTAGCTCCGATAGAAGTATTGATCCCTTCGACAATCAGGTACCTTTGAAAAGAAGCAAAAGTTTATCATTTGAAATACCTAAAAGGCCTAGCATAAGCAATTTTACTAAGCGTGCTCCAAAATCGGTTCATTTTGACCAAAAATTTGGCGATTCAATGAAAGAAAAAGATGATAGTAGAGGGTCTCTGTCAATGGAGAGTCTTTACTCCAGGGAGGATGTTCAGTCAGCAATATCACCTGAAAAATCCAACACTTCCTCATATAGTGAAAGCTGCTCCAGCAATGAGAACGGCACAAGGTCATTTGCATCCATTAAAGAATATCGTGATTACGAAAATCAGATGCAAAGGAGTTACTCCTCTCTATTAAATGCGACTCAGCCCATCAAACAAGAGTCAGATAACTTACCAGGCAGTTTCGCCACAGATTCTAACAACTCTTTTAAAAGTTTTATAAGAAATGAAGACGAATGCATTTTTGCTGAAAAAGAACCTAATACTCATTTCTTGGATGAAAATTCGAGCTTCCTTAACCCCGACGACGAAATGGAAAACAAAAAAAAAGTTCCGATCCAATTGAGTCAAGACCAGCAGGCAGAAAAGGATCCAAGTGATGACGAGTTTGAAAAGATTATTGAACAAATCCTTAACAATTTGACTTCTATTATATCCTTTGATAAACATATTCAGTTTGAGAACGAATTTGATGTTCTAAACACGATATTAATGTTATCGGAAAAAACTAAAATAGCTTTTTCTGATAAAGAAAGTCATATTAAAACTCTCTTAAAAAATAAAGAAGACAGTTCGTATAAGATTCTGACACTTGAAAGCAAGAAAGGGTGTCTTGAGCAGACGCATAATCAGTTCCGGCAAGAAGAGAAAGAAATGGCTGCGAAAATTGAAACAATTAAAAAGCAAAACGAGCAGTTGCGAAAAAGTAAAAGTGAAGTTGACAGAGACAACGCCTATCTCGCTAATGAGTTCATAAATCACAAGAAGAAGATAGAGGAGTTGGAAGGACAGATAAACGGTTCTATATTGACTCTTCAGGAATCTCAGCTTTTCGATTTGGATAAATATGACGAGCTTTTTCCGCTTGTATCTCATCTACTTACGAAAGCAAGTCTTTGGAGAAATGAATCTGACAACACTCATCAAGAGCTAATTGAAGTAAAAGGCCTGTATGATCTACTTGAATCCACTCTTCAAAAAGAACGTGAAAGAAATAAGGAGCTTAATAGTGAATTTCTTAGAGAAATACAAAATTGCCGTGACTTGGAAAACCAATTGAACGATATGAAAGCCAATCAATTACTGCTTGAGAATACGCATACCGAATTAGAAAAATTAAAGGAAAGTTTAAGTGCTAGTTTGGAAAGTAAAAGTCTGATGGTAGGCAAAATGAATAATCATATAAGTGAGTTAGAGACGAAAATGTACGTGTTGGAACAAGAAAGAAATTGCTTTAAAGAAAAAATCTCAGAATATGTGTCTCACATAGAAGGAATGGAAAGAAAATTGCAAACAGAAACGCATTTTAGGAGTAGTTTAGAGAAATCGAATAACTCATTGCAAGATCAGGTCAAAACAATGACTGAGGACAATGAGAAAATAATTAAGGAACTAAAAGATGAATCGGAACAGAAAAAAAAACTACTAGAAGAGAGAGAAATAGAAATCTCTAATATGAGAGAGAACATCAGGAGCATCGAAAAAGTCAACACAAAAGCTGAAGATGAAGTGTACAAATTGCAGAATCATGTAGTCAAGCTCTTAAAAAAACTAGAAGCTTTTAGTTGCCAAAACCAGCAACTTAAACAGTACAATAATAAACTACTCGAAACTATTGAAATGTTAAAGGGTTTATCAACTCGTGAGAAAGAGGAGGCTTCGAAAAGAGAAGCGAATATGAACACCACCAGAGAATATAACATTGTGCTTAAACATATGTTTTCAAAACTTGCTACCAAGAGCTTTGATTCTTTGCAACCGATTCTTTTAGAAGACTCGAAGACTTATTTTAGGAAAATAAATAGAACACCAAAAAGTGAGCCAATTGATATAGAATGTGAAGTCAAATGTCTTCAAGAAATTATTCGATTTATTGACCGATGTATTTCTGGTCTTGTTAAACATTACTTGGATAACGAAAAGTTTTTGGAGCAAGAGCTTAAGAATCGTGAGAACAACTATCAAAATATACTCACAAAATTAAACAGGGCCAAGGTAATGAATGTCCAGAATCATGATTCTAAAAAGGAAAACAAAGCGGAACCACATATGACCGAGAGTTTCAAGGCCAGCAAAGCCCCGAAAGCCAGAGCAGTAAAAAAAGGATTAACTCATAGACACCCTAATATTTGATCATCATTATGCATTACTATATATATATATATTTTATTATAGTAAAGTCTGTCATAGTAAACCTGAAAAATGCGTCTCTGTAAAGTGGTTATCATGTAATAGAAAGGTCAAGAGAGACGGTAAAATCTCAACCTGATATGGAACAAATGGAAAACTCTCCCCATCAACAGAGAGGCATGAAGTCCGGTTTTCGGGTAATCTAGGAATCAACTTATAACCGTGCACTTTATAATGATGAATCTTATCATCATGCACATGTGTCCCCTTTTCGACAGTCAGAAACACTTTGATCAGTTCAAAAAAGGATAACTCATTAGTGGCTATCACCATATCCATGGAACCATCAGCAGGAAGAGCAGCAGGAAAAAATTGAACACCTTCTGATATATACGGTAATTTTCCCACATAGCATATTGTAACATTAGAACTGATTTCATCAGGAAGCTTAAACCAGTCACTGGTTACTGATGTACTCAAAGAAAAGTCTGGTATAGGTGAAAGTTCAACTGCACTATCAACTTGTTTAGCAGCATTGTAATGCTTACAGTAATGGTGTAGAAGCTCCTCCTTGGATTTTGTCACCAACTTGACATATAAATCGCAGGGATACGTCTCTCGCTTTAAGATCCTCTGGGCGACTCCGATGTCGAACCTAGAAGACCCCAACCACCTCAAATGCTCTGTAAATAAATCGGCTTCAGCAATTATACCATAACTCTGGGATAGAAAAGAGAGTTGTGTAATTTCTTCGCTTCCTCTAAATTGAGTGACTGCCATCAAGTCCATTTTTGCTCTTTTGGCTTTCAACATAGATACCGTAGCTACGTCGGAACGGTTAGTTCCGAATGCACTCAAAGATAATGCATTTCCAGATCCACAAGGCAATTGAGCTATTGCCACTTTAGAAAATGCCTTTACTCCTCTGTCTTGTCTTTGATAAAAGCCATTAATTACTTCATGTGGGATACCATCACCAGAGCAACAAGCGATGATATCATATTTTTCACAATCCAAGCTTTTTGCGATCTCGATGGCATGGCCCCGATATTCTGTCTCTTTATAAGTCACTGTAACATTTGCTGCTTTAAGAATAGGAAGCACTATTTCTGTGTAAATTTCTTTCGCATTACCGCAACCCCCGAACGGATTAATCAACACTAAAATCGACTTTTTATACTCGCCGTCGTGATAGGACTTCTTGAGTATCTCTTCGCTCAAATCATTTTCGCTTTCAAGTCTTCTATACTCGTTCGACTTGATCTTGATCAAGGCTCGCACTTGTTTAAGTTGTGCCTTATCTTTCGCAATCTCAACGTAGTCGATGTCGTATAAATGCCCTCCTTCGTTTTTGGCTCCTGCTTTTTTACACCAAATAATATCTTCAAACTTTATACAACTTATTTCAGCCTTTGTTGTAACATCTGAATAACAACAGGTCCATGTGCCTTCGTTGCCGCTTTCAAGTGTTTCCGAAGTCACTAAACCCCGTTTTTCTAATGAAAAAGGAATAATGCGTATATTAATAGACTGCTGATAACTTCTTGTCATTATCTTGTGCACCACATAAATCACTTTATAACAATAAAGATATACTATAAACGAAAGCTTAGAGAGGAAAATACTATGATTTGACTACTCGGTGATTGGGTGCTTACGCGAACCATAAGCATTTATACTAGTCTTGGCAAGAGAATATCTAGTAAATCGACACGACTCTTTAAATTCTCAGCATAACATTTATTTACTAAGGGGAAAAAATATCTATAACTAGAAAAGTGATATCGATGCATCTAATTTGAAGAACAAATAAACTAAGAGACCTTCATTTAAGGGTTAAGATCATCACCGGATAACACGAAAGGCTTTGGCATAGGGGCCTCAGTAGTATTCAATTGCCTTACGGTTCTTATGTAGTCCAACTTCTCGTCAGGTTTGTTATCTTTAACGACAATAATACCACTATTTCCTCTAAACCTTCTGACAGGAACAAAACGACTATCCTTGGCGAAAGATATATAATTCGATTGAGCAGGTAACACACGGCAAAGATTCTCAATTTTGTAAGGAGTCTTCTGGTAACGAATAACAGAATGTTCGTTCTTAGAAGATTTATCCTCCTTGTCCTCTTCCTCTTTAAGAGTCTCTTTGTGTTTTTCGTCGATATCCATTTGGGTGTCATTGGGGGCGGCATTATCATCCTGTCCTTGCTTTTTCAGTTGATTCCTCTTGGCCCTGGCTTGTACTCTAGCAGTTGTGGAGAGAACAGCAGGAGCAACCTTATCAGGTTGCTTTTCCTTTATCGCTTCTTGTTTGGGAGGATACAGGAAAACCTCAGGATTTGTGTGGCAGTTTATTTGGAACTTTGGCGCTTTTAAGTCTTCTCGAACACATATAATTGCAGTGGGAGAAAAAGACAAACACAAAAAGTGTGCCAATGGATACCAGTACCATGATTGAGTAAACATGACCAAACCAACGATAGCATTCATATTCAAGGTATTAGTTTGGGCATTTTCTAAATTAATAGTGACGTTACGTCCTCCAGCATCAATTATACCTTGAGCTACCGTTGCTCCGTACCTTGCTAGAGCGTCCTCATGCTTAGTCTTAATTGTATCTGCGTACTTAGTTGTGAATTCCTTAACCTTTGGATAAGTTGACTCATTTTGTTGTATCAAGACCATCGCAGTCGCTATGAGTGCACCTTGTCTAACAAAGTCGACGGGATCTTTTGTCAAAGGTTCTAAAATGTCGATCGCAAGTGGAAAGCACTTACCTGCGCATGATATTCCCAATGCAAGAGCGGTTCCATACCGCACATGAGGATTATGCGATTGAGATAATAGCTCCACTATCTGTGGTGCTGCAGTATAGTTGCGTATCAACAAAAACCCTAAACCTATTACTGAGGCCCTTCTAACGTCATCGGAAGGGTCAGAGACAGCATAGTGCAACAACTTCTTGATCGCACCATTATCTCCAGTTCCCGCATACGCCAAAGCAGTAGTAAATACACCTCCATATCTGAGTAAAGGATCTTCTTGAGCCATTAACTGTTCAATGATGTCTAATGCATCGTGTTCAACACCATAATTAAGCAATGCTATTCCAAGAGCTAAACTTCTAATAATATTTTCATGTTGCGTTTCTTGCGCATATGTGAACATATCATGGATAGCGGCTTCATTTCGAGACCCCAACATTACCAAACCCATACTTAGAGCAGCTGCCTGTCCAGATATAGCAGAGTCCGAATAAAGGACTACCTTTAATGCCTCATAAACGCTTTCAGAATTCGAAGCCATTCCAGCAACACCACATCCGAGACAAGCACCATGTAGTAGCACGTCCGTCTCCTTACTTCCAGCAGTGCTACCGTGTTCATCGACAAACAGCTTAATGTATTCAATCACATCTCTTCCATGTCCACCATAAATCAAACCAAGAGCAAATAAAGATCCCCCTTTCGTAAAGTATGTCCCAGAAGACCCTGGCAAATAAGGTTTCAATATGTTGCGACCCTGAGACAAATTACCTTTATGAATCACTCCAAGAGCAGCGGTCGCAGAAAACATAGACCAATTTGTAGCTTTACCTAACCACTCTAAGTTTTTTCTGAAAAAAGAGTCGTCCGTCGTGCCCGCATGCATAAAAGCATTAGCAAATGTAACTGCTAGGTAGAATATAGAATTTCTTCCCTCTAGCAAATTTTTAGTCTTATTCAAAATCGACAAGTCGGTATTATTGTTTTTGTACAAGAAAGTAATGTCCAAATCAAACGTTGGAACTCCGCTTAATATATTTAATAATTGCTGTCTAACCGAGTCATTTTCTTCAAATGTTTTGTCATTTTTCAAGTCATTGGTCACATTATCCAACAATTCTTGTGATGCAGTGTTAACTAAATCAAAGGCACCTTGGTAGGCAATTAGATGTTGTGACTTACCCACAAGCTCTTTAAATGTCTGCGTGGCAACATGTGAGTCGTTCAACTGCACAATAATCTTGAACACAGTAAAGTAATCTTGACTTTCATTCAACAACGACATATGAGAGAGTAAAGACTTCAACACATAGACTCTATATGTTGCATTTTTAATTACTGAATTGCAACAAACCAAAACATATATCATTAAGTTGAGAGCATTCTCCTCATTAACTTGAACTTGATTCTTCAAAATAGAGCCCACTATGTCCATCCTATAGCTTTCCAAAGCTATTCCCAATGCCAATCTTAATTCATTAGCTTTAAGACACTTTTCAATCATCCTCTCGAATATGCAAGTTAACTGGGGATCAATCTTTATGGAATCATCAACGAACTTCTTCTCTGACAATGATGTATAAAGACTGATACATTGAGATACAATAGTCTCAATATATTGTGACTGTTCCTCAATGTTGAATTCCTCGCCAGCATATAGAGAATACTTCATTGACGTCTCAAAGTCTCCTAAATTATAGTAGACTTTCGATATAATCAATGCAGCCAACGTTCTCTTCTGGAACAGCTGATCTTCGTAGAGTTCTTCTAAGTCCGTGATATGGTTTGCTATTTCAGCCCATAGTTGATCTACTATTTCGTTTAATGAAGTTAATGCGTATGTTTTGAGACCGAAATCTCTTTCACCCAATAACGCTAAATAAGGTGACGCTGATAATAAAGCCATTATTTAGAATCTATCCTCCTTTGAGAAGTCAACTGATTCTTTTCGTATAGGGACAGGTTTAATACTGACAAAAACTATATCTTGCCACTGTTCATTCAACAAGGTTAAGATATATTACATGTAACACAAAACCTCAGAAACAAGATATTACCCGCACTTCGACAAAATCTAAGCTTACACATCCACTTGTCTTCCCTTTACATACATTATACATAGCTAAGCTACTATTGTGATTCAGATTTATTAATTTGGCAAGCAAAAGCCACAAAAAAAAAAACCAAAAAGAAACAGGTATTTTTCCTTCCTCTCTTTTAAAGCTTAATATAGCAAGCGAGTTGCAATCTTATAAGGTGTTTGCTCTAATTGTTCATAGAGAGTTTTGATATCGTTCACGTCGACGTCTAAGATATCAACCATCAAGTAGGCAACATCTCCTCTAGAATCACTAAACTGCTTTTCAATATTGTGATTTGATAAAATGTTGTTTACAGTTTTTAAGACACCAGGCACATTTTGGTGACTGTACAAAACCCTAACGGAGTTCTCTTGATCCAAATCTAGGCCTCTCAATTGTACTTGAGGGAAGTTAACAGCACCAGTAGAAGTACCTTCATTGATAAAGTTAGACAAGAAAGTACCAACTTCAACACCTATGGCTGACTGTGCTTCTTCCGTAGACCCACCTATATGAGGAGTTAAAATGACATTTCTACATGAACACAATTCTGAAGCCCATGTATTGAGATCATTGTTGAAAACTCCTTCACCGTTTTGCCTAGGCTCATGTGGATAAACATCCAAGGAAGCACCGGCAAGTTTTTCTGATTTCAAAGCGTGAACTAAAGCTTCAATATCAATAACAGTACCTCTTGATGCGTTTAGAACATATGCACCATCTTTCATAGCTGCAAATTGAGGAGCCGACAACATATTCTTCGTCTCGGGAGTTTCTGGGACATGACAAGTGACAAAATCGGAATTCTGCAACAATTCATCCAAAGTGTGGACCTGTTTGGCATTTCCTAAAGACATTATCATTTGTACGTCGTAGTACAAAACATCCATACCCATGGATTCGGCTAAGACAGATAATTGAGAGCCGATATGACCGTAACCAACTATACCTAATGTCTTACCCCTTATCTCCCAACACTTATTACTGACTTTGTTCCAAGTACCAAGATGCATTTCAAGAGAACGGTCTCCTAATTGTCTTGCCAAGGTAATAATCTCAGCAATAATTAATTCTGCGACTGACCTCGAGTTAGAGAAAGGAGAATTAAACATAGCTATACCGGATTTTGCGGCATATTCCAAATCAACTTGATTGGTTCCAATGCAGAAACACCCGATCACGACCAAGTTTCGTGCATGCTTTAAAATTTTCTCTGTTAATTTGGTCTTTGACCTGATACCGATGGCATGCACATGCTGTATCTTCTCGATCAACTCTTCTTCTCCCAAGGAGCTTTTGTAAAACTCTACTTGATAACCCTGCTTCTTGAAAATATTGACAGCCGTTTGATTAACATTTTCCAAAAGTAAAATCCTTATATCGCCTGTAGAAAAAGGCTTCAAAGCCTTCAGTGGTTTTTTAACGTACTGACTCATATATGAGTGACTAGGCGAAGTCGATACAGCGTTTGGTGATCCTGAAACATTCAAGGCGTTCTTAAAAGTATCTCCTAGTTGATTTGCCTGCTCTGAGAATGACATTACCGCAATATATCTAAGATCTAAGATATTCCTTACTCTAAAGCTTATATGTTCATGCTACTAAGTGGACAAACTTTTCATGCAACTTCTTAAATATCACGTGAACTGACTCTATTGACTCATATCCGATTTAAACTTGCGTCGTGGATGATCTTTCGGAACATTTAAATTTCCGCCAAATCGCAAGTATACCAAAAATTAAAAAAAAAGTAGGGTAGGTGTCCTTTCTCACCTTCGGGACTGGCAAAGGAAACTTCATGGCCGGCATTTTCTGCTTCTTTAAGAGTTTTTTTTTTTTTTTATTTTATAACCCAAAGTTGTTATCGGGTATCGCATATGCAGTACACCAAGGAAAATCGCAGCTTTTTTTTTTTTTTTTTTTTTTTTTCTTTTAATGAACTGTGCTTATCACGCGAACTCAAACCAAGAGCGCATAGGATCTATGTGCAACAAAACATGGCATCAGTGGAAAATGAACCACTTGATGAGATAAGGACAACTTTAAGAAATGTCAGGGATAGCGTATTTAGAAGAGAGCATAACTTAGAACTGTGTGAAGAAAGTTTACGATCGTTAGGGCAGGTTGCAGCTACTACGAGTACCTCATCGCAGATTCGTGAAATGCTCATTAAGGATGATGAAGTGAAGAGTATTTGTTTTTATGTCATTTCAAATTCGTTTCGTAATATAGAAGAAATCTCTGAGAGCTTAGCGGCTCTTTATGTTCGATTGGTAAGGGGGGTTGTCATTGTAGTGCGAAATCTAAGCAGCAGTGGTCTTGATTTTAATATAAGTGATATGGCTGAAAGTGCACAGAGGCTCATCAATAGGAAAGGTGTTGATTGGGATTTGAAAAAGAAAACAGTGGTGTCCTACATTGAATGTCTCGCAAATTTAAGTCATCATTCGCCTTCAGATGATTTTATTACAGTGTATAATACTTTATTGGAAGACGACGCAATATTTTGTTTCATTGAAAACGAGGTACATTCAAGATGCGCTATGGTTACAATGCTTAATAATACATTGTTGGGAAATAACATAAAGGTCTTGCTAGCGGGAGAGAATCCCGCTATGGATTTTATATTGAAGGAGCTTAAATTCCTTGAGACGCAAGAGACATTAGATTTTTCGACTTCTTTAGTTGCGAGTATGTATATGAGGATTATTTCGAGTGAATATTACTACAGTTGGATAAAGGAAAGAATACAAAAACCGACAGAAATAGTACCTGTATTGCGCACAAATCGACTTTTGATTACATCAAAAGAAGATTGGGACCAATATCAAATAATAGGGACCATGGTTTGGCTCTACGAACTATTTTTACTTTTTTCTAGACAATCAAAGGAAGAGATATCGTACGAGCAATTCAATTCTCAAAAGCTAGAGTTATTAAATGAAATCATGATTATGCTTCTTGATAGTATATCGGAGCTAGTCAAATACAAGACAGCTTTAGAGTATTTAGAGCACTACAATGCTATGGATAGCCTAATTGACTTGTTTGGGGTTTTACATGAAAATGTTGAGAGACAAACCTTGAAAAATTTGGAGCGAGAGGGCGAGAAGCTGAAGAAGAAATTTCCTCTTGTCAAGTCTTTAATTATAGAAATCTTGACCTTTATGGTTCATAAGTCCTTTGATAATCAGGAGAAAATGAGAAAATTAAACGGATTAGAGTTAGTGCTTTCTAGCTGCACTATTGATAGAAATGAGCCGTTCATTAAGGAGAAGGCAATTTTTTGTTTACGATTTGTTTTGGAAAAAAACGAAGAGAACCAAAAACTAGTAGCCTCTCTTGAAGCCAAAGGGCCTCAAGATGAAAGCGCGAATGCCTTAAGAGAAGCCGGTTACGAGCTAGCAATACAGAACGGAAAGGTAGGTCTAAAAAAAGTCGAAGAAAAAAGTATCTATTAAATTTTATATGCTAGTTTCTCTATTCGGAAAGTTTTATCAAACTTTTTTCCCGTCTACTCTTTCAATGATGGCTTCTTTAATTTTTTCAATAGTAGGTTTTTCAACCAAAGTAAGTCTTTTCTTTTTACTAGCTAATTCTTTGAGGTTGTTTGGCAAAACATCTTTCTCAAAGTTGTAAGTCTCGAAGCCTCTTAGGGAATGATTTACTACTTCTGCAAATTTTGCAGGATGAGCAGTGGCTAAAGATATGTATTTGACATTTTTGATACCGGAGATTTTATCATTCTGCATTTTCCTGTACGCCGTAGTAACACCAACGGAAGAGTGGGGATCTAATACATACTTTTCGGGAGTATATTGATAAGTTTGCTTAATTGTTTCAGCAGTTGCCTCATCACTTACTCTTTCAGAATCAAAAATTTCTCTAGCTGAATTTAGGATGACTTCTGGAACACTAAACGATCCTTCCGCTTTCAACTGCAGCATATAACCGCTCAATATTTCACCAGCTTTCTCGTTATTTTTATTTGCAATGGTGTCTCTTATTAAATACCACAAAACCCTTTCAAAATTTGATGAAATTAAAATATCCATCGCTGGTGAATAAGACGCCTTAACTTCGGCGTTCTTGCCTTCTGCGCTCTTAGAATAGCAACCACTTTTCATGAACCTATCCAAAATATCATTCTCATTTGTGGCGATAACTAACTTTTCGACGGGTAAGCCCATTTCTCTAGCATAATAGCCAGCCAACATATCACCAAAATTTCCGGAAGGAACGACAAAACGCACATGTTCAGGATCCTTCTTGTCCAAAAGCTTACAAGTCTCAAAGTAAGAGTAGAAGTAATAGGTCATCTGTGACAATATCCTAGCCCAATTTATCGAATTAACTGCTCCAACATGATAATGTTTATTGAATTCATCGTCAGCAAATATTTGTTTCACATAGTCTTGACAATCATCAAAAGTCCCTTCAACAGACAAGGCATATACATTTGGATCCTCAACAGTAACCATTTGTTGTTCCTGTATTGGTGAAATACGTCCATTCGGATACAATATAAATACAGAAATATCCTTCTTACCATTTAAGCCATGTATTGCTGCTGAGCCTGTGTCTCCCGAAGTTGCACCTACAACGGTGATTCTGTGTCTTTCTTCTTGAGTTTTAGCATTTCTGTTGCGTCTTTGCAAAAAGTATTCAAATAAATTACCCAAAAACTGTAAAGCAACATCTTTAAAAGCATAGGTAGGACCGTGGAACAATTCCAACAAGTATAATCCGTTCTCGACGTCAAGTGGTTTAACTGGTGTAACCTTCTCGGACCTGAAAACCCCGTAAGACTTCTTTATAAGCTCCTTTAGATCATCGTCTGGAATGTCAGTAGAAGATACGTAAAGACGCATAATCTCAAAGGCAAGCTCTTGAAAACTGAGTGTTCTCCATTTGTCTAAGGTATCGGAGGATACTTTTGGAATAGACGAAGGCAATAATAAACCACCATCTTTTGCTAACCCTAACATCACAGCATCTTCATAGGAATACTCCTGAGGTACCGTGGCACGGGTCGACCTATATCTTTGAGCGTCATTCATTTTACTTATCAACTACAATAATGAGACTTACACTTCTAACTGCTATCTTTTGAATGAATTTTTTTTTTTTTTTTTTTTTTTTTTTTTTTTTTTTTTTTTTTTTTTTTTTTTTTTTTTTTTTTTTTTTTTTTTTTTTTTTGAATTTTCCAATTTCTTTTTTTACCCATATTCCAAATTTTGTGCAACTTCTGATTACTTTCTCCAACATTTGTCTTCCGAGAAGGCTTACTTTTTGTTGTTACGCCAAATGATATCGGGAAGTGTGCGGGGTTGGCGTACTCGTCTTGAGATTGCAAAGTTTTTGCCAACAGTGAGATGGTATACAATCTCAGAAAAATCCTTTGACAGTTTAGTAAAAAGAGGATATGATGGGATCGATAAATTGAAAAATTATCGAATTGACAATTCGAACCAAAAAATAACCACAGAAAAACACGGTAGGCTAAAGCGGCTTATAGGAGAGTTTTGTGGTCCTATAAATTTCTCTTTTGGTTATGGATCTGGCGTACTAGAACAAGACGGCTATCGGAAAAATCAAAATGCACAGATAGACTTAATCCACGTGGTAAACGATTCCATTGAGTTTCACCAGAAGAATATGGAAAATAACTGGAGTCATTACTCCAGCTTAAGGGCTTTTCGAAGTCCTAGATTGTTAAAATATATTCAAAAATGGGGAGCAGGAATGTACTTTAATCCGTACGTGCGAATGGACGTAGGCGAAAAAGTGCAGTCGGGTCTCATCAAGTACGGCACTATCTCAAGGGAAAGTGCTTTAAAAGATTTGAGCGAATGGTCAAACTTGTATTTTGCAGGCAGGTTGCAGAAACCTGTCGTACACTTGCAGGATGAGGAAGACACTCTCGTAAGTACCAATCAATACAACTTGAGAAGTGCTCTTTCGCTAGCCTTGCTTTTGATTGAAAATAAGCATTTTGATGAGCTAGCACTATATGAATCAATAACTAGAATATCCTACATGGGTGACCCTCGAATGCTTGTTGGTGGTGAAAATGTCAATAAAGCAAAAAATATTGTCAATAAACAATTTGCTTATTTCCAAAAGTTGTACGGGCCTCATGTCGAGGATTTTATTGCCAAAAATGTATTTAAAAAAACGGGCATTCTGTCAAAAATTAGATTTTTTGAGAAAGCCTTAGATCGGGACAGAGTAGCGGTCATTATAGCTAGTTTTCCCTTACAATTCAGAAGAAGATTATATAATCTTTATCAGCATAAATATAACAAAGAATTGTTTCAGGATAGTGTCGCCCAGTCTGTCCTTAATAGATCTTTTTTTTCCAGTGATAAATTTGGTCCCTTCACCTATGCTATCGCTGATGACAAAGGCCTTCATGGCAACCTAGTGAAGGCAGTTCAGCATACTGTAAGATATCCTGCGCTCATACAGGCAATAAAGGGTATTTTCACTGCTGGTATTGCTAAGTCCATTAATTATGCCTGGGAAAAGAACGTTAAATACCGGAGTTGATGCTGTTGTCTTCCCCCTTCCCCCAAGTAGATAGACATAAAAATGTCTCGCGACATTAAAATTCCTGCACGACACTTGATACCAACGATTTATGTAGATCCTCCCTAGACAGATAATTTTTTTACATAGCAAGAGGCGATGCAACGGAGCAGTTAGGATTAATATAATGACCACAAAGAATCAGAAAGAGCAAGGTAACGAATCAGAATCAAGACAGCATACTCAAAGTCTTAGGACCACATATAAGGCCAGGAATGCTGTTGCGCAAGCAGCACAGCAGGAGTTCCTACAAAAGAATATCAACTCTAACAGCATAAATGACAGGAAAAGGCCTCACCCGTTGGATTTTTTTGCATTCGATGATGATATTTTGCAGAGGTACACTAAAAAATACGACTTGAACTACCCACCACCTCTATCAGTGAATGGTGACATTCTTTGTTCTGAGATTGGAAAAAAGACATTCACTTACAAGAACAATCTGAAATACAAGATTAGCAAGCAGGAATTGTCTAGGGATTTAAAGAAGCATTTCATGGCTCTTCAATGCCGTGAGAATGAGGTTATAAGCAATTTTCTTTACAAAGTCAAGAACCAAGACAAAGACCTTCGATTGACCTTTAAATGATTGGGATAACTCTTATTATGTGTGTTAACACTTTTTCATTAGTTATCTGAGCCACGTGGGTGTCTTATGCTAATGCTAAACTGTAAGGTATACACCAAAAGTAGTTAAGTAAAATTAACAGAGAGCGTTTTTGTGTAACACGTGTTAGTCCAGACTGAGTCTAACATTTGTAGATTTTGCCGACTATTCAAGGGTATAAAATAAAGAACATGGATAGTACGACATTGATATTTATTATAATAATTATCGTCGTATTTGTATTTTTAAAGCTATTGATAGCACCGGTTCCTGAAGGAGTGCCGCATGAACTAAGTGAATTTGTTCCTGCGGAACATGGTGGTACAAGCAATGCGAATAGGAATACGCAAAGAAGAAGAAGAAGGCCAGTTACAACTGATATGATAGAGGTTGTTAAGACTATAGCGCCACATTTGTCAGACGAGCAGATTAGAGCAGATTTGGAAAGAACAGGATCGGTAGAAGTAACAGTAGAAAGATTTTTAGACTCTGGTAGCTTACCCCCAGCACCGGTGAGAGAGGAATTGCCAGAAACGCATGAAAGAACACCAAGCGATGTTGCTGAAGCAAATTTGATTGAGAGATATGGTTTGGGAACAAAGGTGGAAGGCGGCATTGAGGAAAATGAGGAAGCAGATAATACATGGGGATCGAACGAAAGAGAAAGAAAGTCAATTTTGGACAAGAAGAAAGAACGCATGATTTTAAATGCCAGAAAGAAATTGGCTACTCAGTTACAAAATAATGATAGCCCATAGAATATAGAGAAAAAAGTACGCGACGAATTAAAACAGCCAATATCTCTAAAGCAGTTAAAAGGATTCATATTTACATTAGGAATGTTATATCAGCTAGAGTAGAAGTCATATATAAATTAAAGTTCGTAAATTCGCAATTACTGCACAGGCATAGGGACTACTCTCCTTTTTTTAGAGGAATGGTTCACCGGGTGTTCAGATTTCTCATGTACTTCTGATTTAGAAAACGATTCCTTCTCTCTATTTTCAGTAAATTCTTCATCAGCAAAGTTTTCATTTTTCAAACTTTGTCCGTTGTCTATAAAGTTTCGTCTCTCTTTGTCAAGTTCAGCACTAGCACTTGCATGAGCCATAAAAAAACTGGAATCCTTATATATGTTCCCGAAAGAGCCGTCGTCAAAAGTTATGGCAGAACAGAAACCATCTGTAGAGGTGACAATTATTCTCAGCCCATCAGCATCCCAGCGTATATCTGTTATACTGGAATAATGCAAGTTGCTGACATATGCTAAGGGCGACAAGCTGCAAGTATCGTAAATCATCACGGAATCCTGCGTCGCTATAGCAAATATCATTTTATAAGGTAAACTGAAAGCTTGTACTTCGGTGGAGGGCTCGTACAATATCGGGGAAAAGGCTATTGCTATAGTTGGCCTTTTAATACTAGGTATGTGACATACTGGCAGTTTGTCCAAGCCTGAGCGAGTATACACGAAAACCGTATTCACCGTATTCTCACATGATTCCATCCTGGCGGTCGATTCCAGCCAGTCATCTCTACATATTCCCAGGGGTGTTAAAACTAAGGAACCGTCTGGTGAGAAGGTTAGTCTTCGGAAAAAAGATTGTAAGGTCTCCGGATAATACAATGGCATAGTCTTTTTCGGTACCTCAATAGAAGCACCTTTTTTTATTTCTTGGTTATCTGGCTTTGACTCACCTATTTTCCCTGAAGACTCGCTCATATTTCCTTCCCTTTCAAGATGTCCTCTAGTGCTTTCATGTGATTCTATGACAGAGAGATCAATACGCGAACTTTTTGTTAAAAGAGAAACCTCTAAACCGTCATTATCCTTTCGCTTGAGCCTATAGAAGATCACAGACCTGTCAGCGGACTGTGTAGCTAAGTATTCATCCTTAGGATCCCATGTAACACCTTGAACATAGTGCGAGTGGTCATTCATTTGGTATATTTGCTCACCAGTAGAAACATTATATATCCTTGTGATGTTGTCCATTGATCCCGTCGCTATGAACTTGCTATCAGGAGACCATGCTAGGTCATAGATTTCCGATATCGATGTTCGATAAAGTTTCTTAACAATCCACGATTCCTGAATATCTTCATCAGCTTCTTCACCGAATTCTCGTTTAATCACATTTTCCGAGAGTTTCCATAGCATTAGGGTACCGTCATCCCCCGCCGAAGCTATAACTTGGCCAGAGGGATCAAATCTTACAACATTTACCGCCTGGGTATGTTTCTTCATTGTGGACAAATATTCTACTGAATATTCCCCCGTATTTTCGTTGTAATGTAATTTCCATACTCTTATGTTATTGTCTCCTCCTCCCGTGACTAAACGATCCATATTTTTTCCTTTCTTTGGCTGAAAATCTGCTGAATAAATAGATTGGTTTTCATCATGCCAATGAACCGCAACTGTAGATGACTTCATCGCATAATTTTGTCACCTTTACTAGGCCTTAGCTAGTACGCGTTGTGTCGATAATTTTTATTCGTGTAAGTACCCTAAGGCTTATCAACTCAAAAATAATCGGAAAAACTCATTTTTAGTTTTTCCGATCCTTGCCTAGAGAAATTGATGAGGTGCTAGAAGACAAAATCGTAATCTCATCGCAGACAGGGCTGAAGAAGATTAGAAGAAGGGGCACAGGAGAAGAATTACAGAACTAGGAGTACTGTAGGAGGGCAGAAGAAAGAGTAGGATAGGAAGAACGAAAAAGAAGCCACATGACCTGTAGATTCGAGAAGATCAGACCCTACAATGCAAGGATAAAATTATAATGTCTGTAGGATTTTTATTTCGTAACTTGCTAGCATTTCATTTAGAAATACGTCGTACTTCAAAGGAAACAAAAGAAGAAAAAAAAAAAAAAAAAAAGAAAACAAGAATATCTGATCTCGCTTACTCAAGAGGAAGTAATAAGAAGCGAAAATGATGCATGAAAAAGTTGTGATTAGGGAGACCCGCAAAAAGTAAAGAAACCACTATCGTACTCAGACAGGTTGTTATCATAATCAGTACAGAATATTAATTGTGAGGAGTACCAAAATACTTTGTATAGTGAATACTAAACTTACTTTCACTGTGGATTACATTAGACGTAACGCACAAAATGTACATCAAACTTGAAAGCTATATTTCTGCAAGAAAACTATCAATCTAAGTAGTCTCCTGCCCCATTAAATAAATATATTTAGAAAAGGTGGAGATATCGAATTATAGTAAAGATACCAACTAATGAATACCACTCAACATAGTGTTATTTGCATGTACATTGATATCGAGATGATCAGCATCGTCCTCCACTCTCCTCAATCTATCATTCTGGTTACCAACTTCTGAACCCATGGAAACGGCCGAATTCTTCAATTTTTTGGAATAAAGACCAATTTGATTCAAGTTACTGGCAAGCTCCTTTTCTATTTCGTCATCCTCGCTATCATTTTCAAATTGATATTTGCGAGCAGCCTCCAAATCTCTTTCTCCCTGGTACCTTTGATACAACTCCGAGTTCGTCGAGTGCTGGGAGAGCCCCTCTTTAATCCTATGCTCACTATCGTACATATCCCTACGATGAGTTTCTCTTAAAGCTTTCTCTCTAGTCTTTTCGCCTTTTATCTTCATTTCTTGCTGACGCAATCTTGATTTTCTATTAAAAGGATTACCAGCAACAGGCACAAAAATACTCCTATTGTATTTCTCGATCATCCTAATTTTTTCGTCGGCTATATTAGTTTGCGTATCGGCAAGTAGCAAGTTTTGTTCCGTATTGTAAAGCCTCTCCGATTGCGAACCCAACATACCAAGGGTATTTACAGCAGAAGAATCGGCTTCCTGAGCCATTCTCATTGTATTACGAGTAGATGCCAAAGAGTCCTGCTTAACGGATCTGATATTTTGCTTGATGCCCTCTACTTCTTCATCTTCCGAATTGAATTCCGGCTCTTCGGGCAAGTCCCCAAGGGCGTCTAGATCCTCGTTAAGATCATCCTCTGGCAAATCATTAAGATCCAAAACACTTCCCGAATCTCTGGGCTTCCTATTTGGCCCTCTAGTGCTCATAGGTCTAGAAGTAGTCGCATTTAAATTTAACGATTCACCGTCAAGATCCTCTTCCTTATCAGCCACACTTGGTGCATAACCACCATAAGGGTCTATTGATGCTGCATCATTCAAATCGGTATCCTTAGCCGTACGAGATGAAGTATACGGATTAGCACGTTGGACGGATGCCGCGTCATTCAAATCAACATCCTTGGATATACGAGAGGAAGAGTACGGATTACCACTTTGCACAGTCGCTGCATCATTCAAATCAACATTTTCAGTCGTATGTGAAGAAGTGTGTCGACTAGCACGCGGTCTGCTTACATTCCTGTTGCCTCCAGTTCGTGCGCTTGGCCTCCCATACGAGGTACTCCTTGGTCCATTTTCCTGTGGATTAGAAGAGTTCAAAGGTTTGTTGTATATACTCTGTGCTTTATTAGCACCTCCATCACCATCTATCTCGCTGCTCCCACTTCCATATGGGTTTGTGTTATATCCACCACCATATGGATTCGAGCTCTGTCCACCTCCAAAAGGATTCGACCCGTATCCGTTTTCGTATGGGCTATTGCCATCTTCACGCCCTGAAACCCCATATGGATTCCCCTGCTCTTCTGCTCCTTCTTGGGAGTAATTTGCATTATTATTCGCATAGTTGAGGTTCGCATATGGATTCTTTGGTGCTAACTCCTTTTTATGGCTCCTTCTCTCATTGGCATACTGCTTGAAGGCTCCAAATTTTTCCTCTCTGTTGTTATCAGTCTTGGTTAGTATGCCAGCCTTCTGCATATGCTCCTTTATCTCCTCCTCCGTTGGATCTCTCTTTTTGAATATATTCTTGATACCCATCCTACTTCTACTTAGCTATCTAATATGGGCGTATTCTCAAAGGTAAGTTTTATCTTTTCCATGGTCACGTGCTCTCAGATTTACGCATTAGGAAATTGAAAATTTTCTGCTGCTGCTAGCGAAACGTGGCTGCGATGAAGACATAAGCATAGCAGAATTATTCATATATGGGTATGATGGAAACCGGATTTTATAATAGGGATAGTCTTAACGACGCGGAAATATCTATAACAGGGTTTCCTCACAAAAGGGGATCTGATAATTCGGTCACTTCTAAGGAGCCAGAAGCGAAAAAAAGAAAGCTAGACTTCGAGCTTGATATTAAAACAGTTAATAGGAACGGAACAATGTTGAACAAAGATGGAATGCCTACACCAGGGGAGTCTATGGAAGTGGACATGAATAGTGATAATTTAGAAGACAAAAAGACGCTGTCGACCACCGGCGAGTGTCCATGTGGTCATTTGCACGGCTCAGACGGTGGAGTACATCACGATATTCATGCAGTCGGGTTGGCTTCTGTTCCTTTGTTGCGAGGCCCCGACTGATTTTGTTAAATTCAGTTAATTTTTTTACTAGCCCAGAGCGGGGGAAAGTGTAGGTTTCTGTGGAAGATCCCAATTCCACTCACTGGCTATCCTACTGGGTTTACGGACAGTCCGATTTTTATAATGTTTCAAGTCTGTTTAGTCAACAAGTAGAAAAGGTTGCATATAAAAGGCATTGCTGGAAAAAACATAGAACTGGACCAGGTGGAATCAATGAAAAAGAATAACAAGGAAAAAAGGCCTCGAGAAAAAGGTGAGGTGAGAGTTTATGTGTGCATGATATTTAAAAAGTCGTTAAATTATTATCAGTTACTTGGAAATTGTGACTCAGAGTAAAAAAAAATATCCTGGGAAATATTGTATAATCTTAATCTATATACGTCAGACTCAATCTAAAGTTGTAATCTCTTTCACTACTTCATCGAAATTCTCTTTGTATTCTTCGGTTTTACCAGCATTCTTACCTGATATGCCGCCTCCAGCTACAACCATAACACAAGAGGTCGGCCTTTTGGTGGCTCCTGCACTTCCCAAATCTTCTTTAGATGGTATGAAAATATAAGGCACAGAGTGATCTTCGCACAAAACTGGGAGATGCGAAATGACATCTTCTGGTGAAATATCACCCGCTATTATTACAAGACCCTTTTCTCCTTTTCTCAAACCCTTGACAACTTCTTTGACACCTCTCTTCACATGCTTAGCTTTCGAGGCTTTCTTCACCGTTTTCAAAACCTTCTTGTTAAGTTTCTTAGAAGCTAAAGGTTTAGCGAAAGGCAAAACTGCAGAAAGTTTCTTTTCGTAGTTGTCTTCACCTTCTTCTGTCTTTGAAACCTTGTCCTTCTTGGCCATATTTTACAATAATAGTAGAACTCTAGCAAAGGTATTTTTTTTTTCACTTCACTTGAGAGAAGAGTGAAAAAAAAAAAATCATCACACAAAAGCATCATTAGACGGTATGTGCAAGTGCTATTTGATTAACAATGTCAGCCACGGAAGCCAAATATAACCAGAGACAGGGGTTATGGAGGAAGAGAAGAAGAGAGGTCTCACATTCACCGCCACCAAATCCTGAGGAAGGGTTGCTCGCACTAGAAAACCCTACTGTTGGAAATACAACCAAAGGTAAAGATATTATCCCAGATGATAGAGTTATCTCATATATAAAGAAAATAGGAGCTAACATAAAGGGTTCCTCATCGAAAAAAACAGAAAGTTTAACATTGGTTCTATCGACATCAGAGTCTGAATATTTTAGGTCTGAGGAAGTTCCATTACTTCAATACATGAAAGAGAATTTGGAAGTAGATGACATTTCCTTATCTAAACCTACTTTAGGTAACCTCGACCAGTTCATGACAATCTATGGTAATTCAATCGCAGTTGCAATGGCAAGCGTATTTGTGGCGTTTATTCTTAACGCAAAATTGAACAATTTATTGTCCAAAGAGTCTTACACATTGAAATCTCCTAACTACCAGTTACGATTTCTTTTCCCTTGCAACGAGAAGAATAAAAGCAAAGAAGGAGAATTAGAAAATATTGCAGAGTATTACTCGCTCAGAGACTTCGATACCACGCTGCCTTATAGGTATTTCTATACGGATATGGACTTAATTCGTATCAGGGGAGATTTTAATAGTGTACTCCATTTTTTCGTTGTTGCATTAGATAGGAATACTACTGCATTAGAGCGGGATCGAATTCAACCTCAGGTCGAGCAACCTATGTACATAGATGTCATTGATAAGGCTAAACTTTACGGTCCACAGAAAATTAATGATGATATCTTGGAAAAGAGTTATCGTGACAACTTAGCATACATTTATTCAAGTTCTTCTCTAAAGAATGAAGAAGGAAGAGATGAGAACATTGATCAAGAATTACTATGAAATATTTTCACTTTTCGTTCTCTTTTTTTACTTCTACTTTTTTTTTCTTTTTTAATAGCGCCTTTCAAAATGTATATTTATTTATGTGACAGCACAATAGTATTTGGAATTTTTCTCTAGGCCTGAGATATGTTAATCACTTTGTTTTTCTTCGAAATTTGAGCCACTCTATCTCCTAATGACAATGCTAAACCTTGACTTTTCGATCTAAGACGAACATGACCAATGATTGGACCCTCAGTTTGCTTTTCAATACAAACATTGGCGAGAGCGTCTTCGCCAAAAGAGGAACGAGAGTATAGATTAGCCGACAAAAACTGACATTCCTCACCGATAACTGAAGCAGGAGTGAGGCAGTTCATATTGGTTCCCATCATAAGTTCATCTAGATACTGTTTGAGGGTATCCATTTGACACTTAATTGTAATCTTGTTTTCCCATTCAAATTCATTCCACATTTTTCGGAAGCCATTCTCATCACAAGTTGCAGGTTTAATGTAGTCCATTATGTCTACATGAATATCATTCAATATAACAATAGTAGATTCATCCGAATGTTGGCCATCGTAGACGACGTTACCAAATATGACACCAGTGTCTGCCGAAGAAACCTTTACAGTAGCTTGGAGTTTGTAAAAACCATAAGGACCAAGATTAATTGTAGAAGGTTTGTCGACAACTTTCAAATCACCAAGAGTAGCAAACTCAACAGACAAGTTACGTAAGGTCGAAACCGTTTGATTGACTACCAATATGTCCAATATCACGTCATATTGGTGAACTTTAATGTAAGCCTCAGCGTAAATAGGATCTGAATATCCTGTCAATTGTAAGATTTTATTGAGCCTTGAAGAAAGGTCTTCTCTCTTTATTTCATTACCTGAAACTATGGATGCATCTTCAGCCTCATATGTGAGACCAGAACTTGGTTTAAACTGTCTAAAGTTGATAGAGTCGTCAACATTTTCAATATTGTTCTGAAATTCTTGATTTTCAGCCTCAGTTTTTTGGGTTTCACTGGTCTTCAACTGAACTTTATAAGCATCTAATGTATCATCTAAAAATCCTGTCTGAATAATTCCGCTTTCAGTATCACTAGTTAGATATTTGATACAGGAAAATATTCTATCTGCTGAATCCTCGTCAATTCTCTTGGCTACTAGTGAGGACTCTCCAACCCTCAAAAAGGAAACCATTATTAATATTGCCTCCGCTTTTAGCGCATTCAAATATTTTTCTTGTGTGTGATTTCTTTCTAGCCTCAAAATTAACTTAACCATACATGAGGTGAGTACAGCACCTAAGTAAAAGTCACCCAGAAGTAGATGTTTACGAATAGTAAAATCTCCATCTTCGTCTTTACTATCCGTTTCACTGGTCAATGCATTCTCACTTGCATAAGTTCCATCAGGCAATACAATTGGCTTCTTTGGCTTGTGGTTAAGACCGCTATGCTCACTGTCTTTGTCCTCACGATCATGAGCTTGCTTTTCACTTGCTAAAATAGGTACTTCACCAACACTCGCACGAATATACTTCCATGCTTCCTGAATCAACTTTTCGTCAGCGCAATACTCACCCAATATCCATAATGATCCTCTAATTACTTTACTACTTTTAATCAGAGGTAAAATTTGTACCAATCGTTTCAATATGTGAGCCCTCAAATCGGGAAATTTTTCGACAACCTCCTTTACGAATGAAACCACTGCATAAGAAGCAGAGGTGTTAAAGTCATCCATTGAATCCAAGAGCAAATCGATAACATTGGCCGCAACTTCAGCAAACTTTATTGCTAATTGATGTATGGCATTGATTAATAACTGCCTATAATCAGAAGCCTTTTCTTCATTGCTCGAAGACGCTCTCTGTACTTCTTTCGTTAATAATTTTACCACCTCTTCCATGTTTCTGCTGGCGACTAGCTGTAAAGATAAATCAAGAGCTTTTTTGCGAACGTCTAAATCTTGACAAGATAATACTCTCAAAACATCCAATGCCATATCCTGTAGTACATTTGGGTGGTACTTATTAAGTTCTCGGATCCTTTCTAAGGTAATAATCTTAACATTATTATCTGATTCCTTAATCACTAAATCAATAAACTTGCTTGCGGCTAATACTATTGACTGAACACTGGAAGATAAGACCGTTAAAGAAGAAGCTGCTTCGTACACTACTGAGCTTGTCGCAGACGTCTCCACAATTTCTGTTATCAATTGAGTGTACTGGGGAACTAACTCGGGCGCTCTTACGGAATCCTTCCTAACAAATTCAATAAAAGCTAATTGAAGCAAAGGATCTAACGTCTCAACGACAGATAAGTTGTCCTGAAGGTACTGTAAAGTAGCCTCCCGGTTTAAGTCACCTAGACAGACAAACGCATTCCTTTTGCAAACGGAGTCATTCTCTTCATAAAGAAACCTATAAATCAACTCATCTGCATCAGGACACATAAGCTCAGAAACTTTATGAATACAGTAAAGAGCAAATACAGCATTTTTTCTCACGTATGCATGACGATGATCAAGACACTGCCTTACATTAGGAACCAAAGTCTCTAGCAATTCGGGTTCCTTCAACTTACATAAAAATCTCAAAGTGTTTCCTCTCACGAACTCGTTCGAATGCTGAAGATCTCTTTGAATGGCATTGCATACGAGAATCATTTCATGCCTCATCTTACCGCTACTATCATACTTAGGACAAATTTCCCAGTAAAAATACAAAAGTTTTTTCAACTCCTTATTTTTAGAGGGCATAACAAACCTTATTATATGCATCAATAGATCAGGCAATGGCTCCCCGTTGAGAATTGTTATTAGAATTCGTTTCATAGTACTGATTTTGATCTCATCTTTTCCCTTCTCAAGTGACGACTTCAATTCATTAGTAGAAACATTATTGGCCGCATTGGGCTCGTAAATAACGGTGTATCCAATATCCGTCATTCTACGCCTCTTTACTGTTAGCAAATATCTTTAGAAAAACCGCTAACGAAAGCAAGCCACTCAGCAATCTTGTCGCTGAAAAATAGCTGCTCAAATTATAGCTAATCTTGTTACTTACCAGTTTCGTTTGATCCACTGATTTCAAAGTTTATAATGACAGGAAGAGGCCAGTTTGTACCAATGGCTATACTACTTGTTTCGATCAAGTCTTCAGATTACGTGTTGACATTCAATTTTCGAAAGTCTACAAATTTTCGCCATATACACGACTATTATACATTTACACCGAGTAAACATTAATCGTCTCCGTCGGGATTCGTTAACACCAAGCGGCGAGATTCGGAGTGTGGTTCATGCAGAGAGTATCCACTGTAGGTGCTATACCTGTAGCCATTTTCTTCGGCATCACGGTTATCAGCCATATTATCTGGGTGGTGATAATAGACACCCATATTGAAAACCTCAGAAAGACTTCCGGAAGAAGAACTTTCACGACGAGCACTAATTTCAGATTGAAGACCATCACCAGATGGCAGAACTTGAGGTTCTTCAATACTAGTGTTGTTTTCGGAGACTACTGATGTACCCGGATTTTCATTTGTCGATAATGTATCTAAACTCGTAGGCTTGAATGTTCTTCCGGGTATCTTTGATTGTATAGGAACATCTTCATTTCCATCCACTTCAACGGTTAGCAATTTTGGTTGAAGGTGACCATGTTTCAACTCAACCCCACTTTGTTTTTTATTTCTATTCAGTAAGCTGGTCCCACTGGAATGAAGATAATTTGAAGATTTGTTGATTGGGGAAATCCCAAGAGGTAACTTCCATTTTCCAGGACCAGTATCATTGTAAGCTGTACCACTTTTTTTCCTCAATATAGTGACGTACAGAGATTTTTGACCTTGACCAGGATATGAAGGTACTGGGTACTCCTTTGATGCGGGAGCATTCGTATAGCGAAAAGAACCAGGACTCCACAAGGAGCTAAGGGATCCCAGATACCTATGCAGCGACACAGGCTGCTTAGTGGTGTTTTGCTTCAGTACATTACTTTTTTTATCAGCGCTGTACGCCTTAGAGGATGTAGAATTCATGGAGTGAATAGAATTAGCGGAGTCTCGAGGAACAGAAAACCCATTCGATCGCAATACTATTGAGGAAACGCGCGCTGGACTGCTTGTCAGCTTAGTACTTTGATTATCTCTGATTCGATTAAAAGAATCAAAAGAATTGATCGAATTTCTTTGGTCATTCACAATCTCTTGATTATATTCGGAAGAATTGACAGGCAGTATTTGTGATTCATTCAGTGGCTCCTCCTTGTAAAGATAATCAAACGTAGCTGACTCCTCAGGTACGACATCCACGTTTCGTACAGGAAAGTCCTCACTAATAAATTGATGCTCATCGTAATAATTTTGACTACTGGAACTGTTAGTCGGCTGATAATTCATATTTTGAGGTTCGTAAGAATAGGATTGCATGCTGCTCGAGTCATTCGAGAAGTAGTTCGTATCGCCTGACCTTCTTGTCTTCATGACCTGCAGGTTATCAAGGCTACCATGCTGATTGCGGTCCGCATAATATGAATTCTCCGAAATATTCGGATATAGTTCCTTGTGACTCTCTTCGGGTCCAGTGTTGAGCAAATTAATCTCATTTTCTAAAGTACCAATGATTTCACCCAAGTTATGCTCAAACCTCAGCCTCGTAAGTGGATATGTCCTATCTGGTTCCTCCTCTGTCATAGTGGTTTCCTCAGAGGGTAGCATCTCTGGTGGGGGCTTTCTTCTAATCATTTGCACCTTGCGATGTTGATCTTTTCTTGCCGATGCTACTCGTGCTCTATCATTCTCTTCTTGGGTCCCCCAATAATTACCTGATGGCATTCCCATGTCATACATATTCGCTCCACCTGTGTTGCCGAAAGCAGACATTGAGTCATCTTGCAAACCCATATTATACTGTTGAGCATCCTGCAGATGCGGTCCAAAAAATGAGCCAAATTTGTCACTTATTCTTCTATGAATCCACCTTTCTCTGTCATGCGACATTGTCTAGAACTGAAGGTACCAATTTTACTTGAATTTATTTTGTGAATGTTGTACTCCCGATAGATCGGGGTGAAACGTTTGAGCAATTGAAATAAAGCAATTCAAAGGAAAAAAAAAAAATTAAAACCAAGCAAGAGTTAGGCTCAGGGACAAAATGGCCTAATAATAGAAAACAGACACTAAACTATCCGCCAAATTACTCCGTTATTTGGTGCTAAATTTCTTCCAGCTACTTTTAAATTGTAGAGGCCTTATTCTCATCTTGGACATAAGACGAAGAAGGAGCGACATTTAAACACGACATTTTCTTTTTTCGACTAATTTTTTGTCATCTCTTTTTCCCAATAATTTGACATTAGAGCTTTCTTTTGCTAAGCCGTGAAAAGAAAAGTTAAGAACATGTCTTCAACAACTAGTAAGTAAGAAGAACGATGAAATGCAGGAATATTATTGAAGTCATGGAAGAAAGTACTAATTGTTTTAGCTAATGAGAAAATAGATTATTCTGTCGCTAACCCAGACGTTGTGAATAAGTATAAGGCAGCAGGTGACATTAGCAACAGAGTCCTTCAGCAAGTGAGGGCATTATGCAAAGATGGGAGCCAAATTTTTGATATAACATCAAAAGGGGACGAATTGATGAATGAAGAATTGTCTAAGGTTTATAGTTCCAAGAAAACCTCAAAAGTATCAAAGGGAATTGCATTTCCCACATGTGTCAACCCAAACCAAATACCAGCCCATTTAGCACCTACAGGAAAAGATGACGAGGCTAATTTAACATTAGCTAATGGCGATGTGGTCAATGTTATGTTGGGTGTGCAAATAGACGGATTTCCTTCTGTGGTAGCAGAGACTTTTGTTATCGGAGAAAGCAAGGAAGCACCCGTTTCCGGCAAAAAGGCAGACTTACTTCATGCTGCTTGGAAGGCATCAGAAGCTGCTATTAGGACTTTTGTTCCTGGTAACAGAAATTGGGATGTGACCAACGTTATCGACCAGGTAGCAAAAGAATATGAGTGCACTGGCGTTGAAAACATGCTTACGCATAATCAGGAGAGAAACGTGTTGTACGGTCCAAAGCAAATTATTATCAACCCTTCCAAGGAAAACAAGGCCCAGATCGACACAATTAAGTTTGAAGAAAACGAAGTCTATGGGTTGGATGTCTTAGTGACAACCTCTCCAGATGGCAAAGTCAGACATTCAAACTACAGGACAACAATGTACAAGTTAACTGGCAATTCCTATGCTTTGAAATTGAAGTTATCTCACCAAGTTTTGGGTGAATTCAAAACAAAGTCTGCTGGCCCTTTCCCTGTCAATATCAAGAACATGGATGATATCAGAAAGGCAAGACTGGGTGTGATTGAGTGTGTAAATCACCAAATTTTGTTGCCCTACGATATTATGATAGGTAAGGAAGGTGAACCTATTGCACAATTCTTTACAACCTTTGCTGTCACTAAAAACGGTATTGTTAAATTCACTTCTCCATCATTCGAGAGTGATCTCTACAAGTCTGAAAACAATATTAAGGATGAGAAACTTACTAATTTAATTTCTCAACCTTTGAAGGCTGCAGCTAAAAAGAAGAAGGATAACAAAAAGCAAGCCGAAGGAAAGACCCCTACTTCTGCTTAAAGGTTTTCTTTGTTTAAGTAAGTCTAAATACGTTGAATAAAAATTCTTGCTACTAAATATTTAGGTTTGATTGTAATTAAGTTGGCAATTTTTTTTTTTTTACTGAAAGCTAATTAAATCACTCGCGTTCGTACATTGAAGTCCTACCAACTATTCGGTTCAGAATAAGATAATACCAAAGTATATGTCAGAAGTACCGATGGATACGTTCTTTCCGGGTACATCGGAACATTCAAATCTGGACAATGATTTTGACAAGGAAGATAGTCGAAAAAAATACGAGAGCACTTCCAACGTTGAAACATCAGATACCAATGGATTTGAACCTTCCTTCCAAATACTCAAAGAAGTTAATAACGTTTGTCCCTCAGTTAGTGATGACGACCAGAACAGAAAGGAGAGAGAAGAGTTTTCAGGAACATCTACGACTTCAAACGAGCCAGCAAAACCGACATCGAGAAGGGGAAGAAAGCCTTCGAACGTGAAGAATAGAGCACATAATAACAATCAGAATAGAGGATTGCAGAGTAGTCCTGTAATTAAAGACTCTTCGTCAAGAAGGAATGCAAATAGACGTAGTGGGGGTGGTTTTGCATTGCCAGAAAGACAGAATATCGACAAAGATTTTATTGAACCCGCTTTAGCCGAGCCTAAGCCTATATACACAGGCTTGTCTTTAGAATCATTTCCTAGTGCAAAAATAAAGAAAGAATCTTTATGGCCTTCCAGGAACCCTGACAGGAGACCCGGACGTTCGAGTAATAGCTCTAATGAGACAAAGGAAGGGATGACTGTTTCTGAGAATGATGAAGAGACTAAACACATAGAGGAGAAATATAAAACTAATCTCCAGACGGAGGTTTTCGACCAGATTGTTTCGGATAGCTCTACCAGAAATTCAGTAAATGCAAAGCCTACTAAGGGCAGACCTGGTAGACCGCCTTCTAAAAATACTTTAAAAACTCCAAAACAGACCAAGCATACTCTTTCTAATGAGAATTCGAATTTGCGATCCTCAAAACGAATAAAGGTAATTTCTCCAAGGAAACCAGGTAGCACAAATTTGGCGCCTGGTTCTAAAGAACAAGCTTTGTGGGGTAGTAACGACGAGCAAACACAAAGCAATGACGATTTCTGCTCCGCCTGCGGTGGGTCAGGTGTCTTTATATGTTGTGATACTTGTCCGAAATCGTACCATTTCCTTTGTTGTGAACCACCACTAGAAGATTGTCCTGACGATAACTGGAACTGTCCTGAGTGCGTTCATAGACGAAATCCTCATGAAACCAAAAAATGGGATGACATAGGTATATTTGGGAAACTATTAAACCAACAAGAAAGTAGGGGAGTGAAAGAATTTCAATTGCCAAAAAATTTGAGAGATCACACTTTTGTTGGTGTGTCGACTGGCGAAGGTGGTGTATATCAAGATGATACTGTCAAACCGATACCACCGTCTAATAAAAATGATGCTCAAGTTCCTGGATTCAATACGAATGTGGATCTAGAAATAGATTCCCTCTATGATAAGGAAGGAAAACCTTATCTATGTCACAAGTGTGGTTTATCAGGTTTAAATAGAAGGACTATTATTCGTTGCGACTATTGTCCACTTGCATGGCATCTTGACTGTCTAGACTATCCTTTAACTACAGCCAAGTCTATTGGAAATAAATGGAGATGCCCCAACCATTATGAAGAATTGTTGAGCAGACAACTTATGAATAGAAGAGATTTCAAAGACGCTAATGTTGTCGACGTTTCGTTGCAAAACAAGTTTTTTAAGATTGCTGCTTTAGGAAAGCTACTCATAAAAGAAACCGGACAGCCATATTTAAAAGAAAATGACGATAGCCCTTTTACTTTGCGAGAGTACTTGCATAAACGGAAAGAGCATCTGGGGATTTCGAGTTTACACACATACAACACGAAGGAGAAAGGAGAGGAAGATACCAAAAACGAGAGTAAGATTGCTTATGTACCGTCATATCTCCAGAACTACTCCAATGAACATGGTGTAATAGCAAAGGCATCTAACAGACTCTCTCGGATTATTACGCTAACTGATGTGGATGATGAAAACGATGGTAAATCAAAGGCATTTATTTATAGGATACCAGAGAAGCTGGTACTACTTGACTTTATATCTAAGGCTACGGAAACTAGAAGCCAGAACGATAAATCGAGCATTACGCAGGACAATAGTATAAGCACTGGTGGTGCCAAAGGACACTCTATTAAAAAAAATATTTTAGATAGTGTGGAAGAATATAAGGCTAGGGGACGTTTGGACCATAATCGTGAAGACAGAGACTTTGTCGAAGGTCTCACTAAATTGAATCATATACCGACAGAGAAACCACAACCAAGTTTAAGTCATTTGATAAATGCTATCATGGCATTTAACAAGTCAGAGAACAAAACCCATCATACTATAGACGATGGTGAACTCGATGACTTGCGTTCGATTAAAAGGCTAATAGAAGTGAAAGGTAGGGAATCACTACTCCAATACCTAAATTCCTAATTTATATTATTCAGTGTTTATAATGCATATGTAAATACATCTACTTACAGGATACAACTCTCACGAGTCTCTTTAGTTTCTTTTTATGACTGGAATTTCTGATTCTGGTACCGGTGCCGCTCCCGTGGCATCCACAACTTCCTTAAGTATGTCGCTATGGTGTTTGCTAGCACAATTAATTTCTGACTTATTTGAGTTCGAATCGTATATTAATATCTTAGTTGGACACTTGGTTAGGTCTTCTTTTTGGTGTGTCTTTATTCTTGTCACTAAGAAATCGACATCCTGGTTATGAAACTTCAATGTTGGCAAATTTAGTCTCCAAAACTTCTTAAGCCCGATTGCTGAACCAAGTACGCTGTCCTTTATTAGATAGAGCTCTATCTTTCTGATATCAGGCTTAAAGCGAAATGCTGTCTCTGGCGAACCAGATATCATGTTAAGTCTTGATATCTGTCGACCAATTGCTGACTTCGGGAGATTTTTAAACATAGCACTTGGCCCTGGCCCTTTGGTCATTCTTATGAATATTTCTAATAAAGAATTTCAGACCACAACTCTTAATGAAATTTTTTAACTATGTGAAAAAAATATCGATTTCGTACTGGAGCCAGAAATATCATCACCAATTTTCATGCACTACCAAATTATTTGACCAAGAAAAAGAAATAACATATTAAACTTACTTTGCTATAAATGAGAGGTTTTTTTTTAGGTAAGGACTCTTACTTTTTGTCTAAGCGTTTGCTATCCACCAAGGCGGAGAGATTTGTGCCCAAAAGTGGAACGTACCCAAAAGGATTCGTAGTGGGAGGATCGCATGTTGCAATCAAAAAAAATGGTGACCTAGACTTGGCTATATTGGCTAACAAAGGAAGTAACCCAGCGATTGCTGCTGGCTTATTTACTACAAATAAGTTTAAAGCAGCACCGGTTCAATTGTGCACGGAAATCTTGAAGGAAAAGGGCGGAGAAAATATCAATTCGTTGATTATTAACAGCGGAAATGCTAATGCAGTGACTGGATCCGAAGGTATGGAAGACGCTGAAAAAATGATAGCAGTGACCGATTCAGAGCTTGGTAATGCTTTACGGTCGACGTTGGTAATGTCAACGGGTGTTATTGGAAACCCATTACCGATCGACAAAATAGTTAATGGGATACCCAAATTAGCAAAGGAGGAATTGGGCAACAGCCATGAACATTGGGTTCGTTGTGCAACCGCTATCTGCACCACGGATACTTTCCCAAAGTTGATCAGTAAGCAGTTCGACATTGAGGGACGCACTTACAGCTTAACAGGGGTAGCAAAAGGAGCTGGTATGATATGTCCTAATTTGGCAACTCTTTTGGGTTTTTTTGCGACCGATGCTCCGGTCACTTCTAATTGTTTGAGTAGAATAATGGATCATGCAGTCAACAGGTCCTTCAATTGCATAGCGGTCGACACTGACATGTCCACCAATGACACCATCATTGGTATTGCAAATGGTGAGGCAGGTGGTTCTGTGATTGATTGTGTGGAAGAGTGTGCTGAACTGTATAAGATATTACAAGACGAAGTGTCTGATTTAGCCCAAAAGTTGGCTCAGTTAGTCGTACGGGATGGTGAAGGTGCAACAAAGTTTGTTACAATCAAAGTGAAGGACGCATTATCTTTCGATGACGCAAAGGCTGTTGCATCCACTGTGGCCAATTCATCGTTATTCAAGACAGCCATGTACGGGGAAGACGCCAACTGGGGCCGTATACTATGTGCGATCGGTTATTCCCAAGTAGATTCCCCCTATTCTATCATTCCTCAAAAGACTTCGGTTTCTTTTGTTCCTTCCGATGGCTCGCTGAAACTAGCATTGTTGGTTGATGGTGAGCCTGTTGCTGTTGATGAAGCTCGTGCGTCTGAAATTCTCGCTGCGGAAGACTTAGAAGTCGAAATTAATCTCGGAACTGAAGGTGGGCAAGAGTGCAGTTTTTGGACTTGTGATTTGAGTCATGATTACGTGACAATAAATGGTAGCTACCGTTCCTAGAAAGCTATATTTGTTGAAAGTTTTATAATTTAAGCTCCTATTATTCGCAAATAAGTGTTTTTAAAAAGTTAGTATTTTACAGTTGTCTTTTGGTTATTATTCATAGCCTTATCGTTTATGACCTTATTGACATAGAATTATCGTCATAGAATTATCGTTCATAGAATTATCGTCATAGAGTTAATATCATTTACGTCATAGAGTTATCATTTTTTCGATAAATTGCTCTTAGCGATATCTTTCTTTGAGAGTTATCATTCTTAGGATTATATTTTCTGTGAAATATATAGTTCTAAAAATTATTGGGATATTTTTGTTAGATACTTTATTAGCTAGAGACCGTATACGCGAAATTTGAAGTTAAATGATGAGATAGTGACATGGCTTGGATAAAACGAACACAATGAGTCAAAGTTATAAGGAGACCGCAATATCCAAGCTACCAGATGTCACTTCCGAAAATAGCAAGAACATTATCCGAGAAATATATTGCATGGTACTATCCATGAATATACCAAGTTCGGGACCTTTTAGAATGTTTGTTACTGATTTCACTCGTAACAAACATATCGCTAATCCCAAAATCAAAAACCATTGTTTCGGAGAGGAAGCTGAAGTTCCAATAGATCAAATTTTTCAGGTAGAGGTTTATAGAGAAAAATGGCATTTCTTTAGACAAGAGTATGAATCTACATTTGGAGAACAATTGATAGAAGCAGGTACTAAGTCGCCCTATCGAATAGCGGAAAAATTTTGCATTATGAAGGCGCAAGTAGGAGTCAAGAAGTATGGTGGTGTTTTGGAAGGTCGCCTTAAGCACGGCAGGCTAGTGGGGAAAGACGACCTCGGCAATGAACTCGTACAAAATTTACTTAGCAAAATAAGGGGTCTACCTTCTAGCTTTCGTTTGTTGGTCGCAGAAAAAGCACACATGCTCTTCCCTGGGGTACGTTTAGAGTACAATAACTTCAATCATTTCAATTTGCCTGAGGAGGATAATAATGCTGGTGAAAGTGAAAATGAACAAGGAATAAACGAGTCTGGATCGCCATCTAGTTGGGGAATTTCTTTTAATCAAGCAAGCGAAAATTTGATTAAAAATGAGGATTTTAACGACGACTACATACCTGATACCCAATATTATAATGACTATGTTAACTCGCCCGAAAGGATAAACTCAGAAGAAGATGATGAGTTATCTCTTTTTCCTACAAGGGAAACTGAAGGACATGGATTATTCGAAATTCCCCAGCTCAACGATCTCCTATTTACAGATTCGAAAATAGATGGAAGAATTTATAGGACTAAAGGCAGAATCGTTGGCTGCATTCCTAGTGACTTTTCACATCTTTGTGCGAAAGGCTATGGGTCAGAAGACGGACTAGTTGTAATCAGCGATCCATTTTTACGAGGCTTAGAAATATTAATTAGTGAACAAGACTTTTCAAACCGTCAAGTTGATATTATGCTAGATCAGCAAAAGTATGTGAGTGTTCATTTAGATAAGGAACAACTATTTGAATTATTTGATACGCCTCACATTGAAACTATCTATACTAATTTATCCTCCCTCAACAAGAAACTGTATAATAATTTGGAACAGTTTTTTGACTTATATAAAAAGAAATTACCGATTGGCGCTGGAGAACTGCTTACAGTGTGGTCAACAAGGAACATTTCATTAAGACAGATTCTTCAGCTTTGAAGAAGCAAAAGAATTTTTTTTTTTTTTTTATTTTGAGAAAGGTTCTTGAGATATATGTAATGAATTGCATGCATGAGCAGAGAAGTCCTCAGAAAAATTATCTTTCGGATATATTATTTTTTTAGCATCCGTCCGTGTGTCCATTTTGGCCTTGGAATTTAAGCATACTTCTATCAATACCTGAAGAAAACCGAAACAAAGTCACAATAGGCCAAGGAACTGCTCGAAAAAGTGGTAAAAAATTTCCGTAAAATGGCAATCTTAATTCACCTCTTCGTCCATGTTCGAGGGCGCAAACAATCCGTGCAGCCACATAGGATGGCTTTAGTTCAGGTGCGAGTATTTTTGAAGGTGTCTTAATTCCGTTAAACATTTTTGTTTGTAATTGCCCTGGACAAACTAAGAAGGTTTTGATGCCACTTGTATTATAAAAGGAAGATGAGCCTAGTTCATACGTCAATGATTCATGCATTGCTATTAAGCCTGACTTCGTAGCGCCGTATGCGCTGAGATTAGCAGGAGACATAAACCCTAAAGTGGAGGATATTGTGACAATGTATCCTCTCCTGGCATTTATCATATCCGGTAAGAAAGTCTGAATAGTGTAAAAGCTTGAGACTAAGTTTACCTTTACTATTTTGGTGATTTCATTCGCGCTTAGGTCTATTAATGCTTTTCCCTCTGTAATAGCTGCATTATTTATCAAAATTGTTACTTGTCCTACTTGGCTTTTAATAGCGTCGTAACAAGAGTTTATCTGAGCGCTGTCACTTACATCGCATTGGTAGTAATGAACTCCTTCGATCGCTTCGTTAGAATTAGGCAAAGCTATATCAAGGACCACAATAGTAGTGTTTTTTTTGCTAAACTCCTTTACAAGTTCTTGTCCAAGTCCATTTGCGCCTCCAGTGATCAACACTATATCTCTGTCGGCTTGGAAGCAAGTGCCTAGTATTTTATCAGGAAAGCATTTCACGTGCCTATTTATTTTATAGGGTAGATCTCTTATCATAATTTTAGAAAACCGTAGCACGTTTAATTAAAAGGATCTTACCGATACACCCCAGAGCTTCAAGCGTAGTAGCCTGAATTTTGTCTTTTGGATAATGACCACAAATTTAACCGCAAAAAAAGAACTTTGTGGTTCCAGAAAGCATCACGTGACTGGGTTAACATCAACACTTCACGAAGAGTAGGTGATATTCCAATGAGCTATTCCCAACCACCGTCAACAGTTCAAATAAAGAGAAAGAGAAATGAAGATCCCCTTCAGGCACTTTTATTTGAGAAGCATCAATCAGCTAAGCGGCATAAGAAATCTTCGTTGGCACCAAAAAATTATTATTTCAGACTCACGAGAACGGAGGATATTACCTCAAATGATGCTACTGTTCTTGAATCTTTGCTACCAAAAGAGGCACTGTTTAATAAAAAACGAAGCACTAAAAGAAAGTTAGAATTGGAAAATGATTTGGAGGCTGAAGGAAAAGAGACTAAAAGAAAATTTATTATACCGCAGCGACGAGAAGATAACTTGCATCATGAGTTATCTGATATGATTGAATCATATTTAAACATAGAAATAAATGGAGACGATTTTGATGATCAGAAAAGGGGCTACGATGCTTCGAAAAAGAAGGGGGGAGATTATGTTTACGATGTATACCGACTTACCGCTACGAGTCTGTTAGAAGATATCATGCAGTCTAAATCTGGAGTTGGATATATTAACTTTGGTGATGACTTTGATGTTTATCAATCCGAAGACGAAGACGAAGCATCTAGATGCCTTTCAGATGATGAAGATTCTAACGCCGAAAGCTACTATCAAAACGATTACCCTAGTAATGAAGACTACGAATCTGGTGATGAGAAGTGGAGTTTCGAAGAAAGAAGTGCAGGAGGAGGAAGCTTCGGTGGTGATGATGATGAAGGTCCAGGTCAGTATGACAATTTATATGAAAGAGTATTTGATGAAGGTTCAAATATACAACTTGTAGAGGAGCCAGAAAGCGAAAGCGAAATTTGAAAATGCTATATTAGTCATAATATCAAAGATGAGTCCTCTATGAAAAGAAATATTTACTTTCTAGAACTTTATTTAAATCAAGGGTGCCTGTGGATGGCACCTGAAGTATTTTTACGGGCACCAAAAGAGGCTTCAAGTTTTTTGATAGTGGAACCTCGGGAGAAGAAACCTTTGTATCTTCATAAATCGTTAGAAATTTGCCACTGGTGGTGTTGCGATAATATAAGGTTGGTTTGTATTTATCGATTAAAGCCAACGGGGTCTCCGTTGTCCCATTCTCACTTTGAGACTTTAACTCATGCAACAAAACACTATTAAGGTCTTTTGTGAATCTGAGACCATTGTTGGAATACAGTTTTCGTAAGGATTTTAATTCTGTCAGAAAATCGTCGTTTTCTCTTTCGTCAAAGTAAACCATTTGGAATGATTTTCTTGTTGTATAAATCATATCCTCACGAAGGTTTTCTAGAATGTTGGACGTGTGCAATCTGACAAACTCCTTTCGTATGACTTTTGATAGCCAATCGACGTCAGGGGGCAACGTCCAGAAGGAATCATGAACTGATACAAATGGGATGTTTACTTGATTCGATGCAACACAGGTCATTAGCATATGCATTGAATCTAGAGAATGGATAAAGTTGGGGGCAATTCCATTTAACTGCCTTTGCGTATCAACTGTAGCAAACTTTTGAGGCTTGTTGATAACCACACTCTGTAAAGAAGTTGGTACTGCCGTCTGCTTCACTTTCCTGTATAACTGTACCACAGGGAAGCCAGAGACTGTTGTCCACATCATAGGTTTAGTCTTGTTTCCGTGAAAGAAATTAGGGTCTTTTTTGAAAATTTTCTGTTGCATTTTTATTGAGTCTAAGTCAAAAGAATTTATAATCCTGGAGCAATTATCAAGGAGATAGCTTTGTATGTGCTTCGCTCCTGAAAAAAGCTCTGCTATCGAAGAAAGGACATGTGACGCAAGATATGTGGAAATTTCTAGTCTTGATTTCTGTATAATATTGTAGTCAGCAATCGACAATGATGATTCTTTTCCTCCCCTCATACTTAATTTGGACTTATCGAGAATTTCTTCAATTCGTTCGCCTATTTGTAGGGTTGCACCATACCTCGTAACACCATAGACACTAGTCATAATTGTTTGTTTTAAGACTTTTCTTGATAATATTTGAAGAGAGATAGCTGCTATTTTATGTTTTGGGTGCCTAGCATTTCCTGCATCAATAGCAACTTGTCTTTTCACTAACTCTAAGACAGTAGAATAGACATCCTGTTTCAGATCAGATTTATTATCCGAGGGTAACAAATTTACCGACCGCCCTCCCTCCTCGTCTGCGCCCAATGCTGCGTAATGCTGTAAACCATTACAAGAACCGTCCTGATGTATGGGTATGCGACAATAATAATTTGCGCAATCATGTCCCTTCTCCATGTAGTTAATTATTTTATTTAACTCAATGCATAGACTTAATGTTTGCCATGGTTTCTCTGCTTGAGTCCACCACATATTTCCTGACATAGGATAATAAGCCGAATCCACGATATTCTCAATATTCGAATCTACAAAACGAATTCTATCCTCCATTGCCAATTTATCTTCGCCATATAATCCCGCCAACTGATACTTTATCCACAGCATCCCATTTTGACCCAAGGGTTTAGCGAACCAAAATTGAAGCAAAGAACGAGATAAGTCATCTTGATAATGAGATAAAGTCGATACCATAGGATATGCTCTTCCCCGAAAGTCTACTTGATACGGAAAGTAAAATATGTCTCCATTTTTGTTTAGAGCATTTGCTAGCTTATGTAGAACCTGGATCTGCGATCGAAGTGATTTTCGAGCATAAAAGTGTTTTTGCTTTTCTCTTCTGTCACTTTTGTAACTTTTAGCATACTCAATATATTCATTAATATTTGGAAAATCGGAACTTGGTCGTTGCTTGGGAAAATCCTTGTCGAGTTCAAATTTGCTTGAAGGTACTTTTAAAAAGTCCCAATCCATCTTAATCACCTCGTTGAAGACAGCTAAGACATCCCGATTTATGGCCCAAGGATTCGAGCTAAGAATGTTTAAGGCATGATAAGTGGAGTTGAGTTGACCAGTCTCATGCGCTTTATTGAAATAGAACAACGATTTTTCGGCATCTTCAGTGTTAACTAAAGGTTTCAAATCTCTCAAGTAGCCTCCGTCAGCGGGTGTGCTCCATGGCTTGGGAGGACAGAGCATAGGGGGATATACCGATTTTGTAAAAGAAGAGTCACAACCATTGAATTCAAGCAAAAGATAAGGATGGATTTTGAAAACTCCAAATTTTTTATAATTAGGACCACCTGGTTTGCGCTCAAATCCCCATAGTATTGCTGGGCACTCTTCGCCGTCGTGACTAAAAAAACGTTGATCTACATCATGGCCCTCATCTAGTAAATCCATTGCTTTTTTAAAACTCTCGCTTTCTATCAAGCTTTTAGGAATTGTGCAATTATTAATAAATTTATGAAGTAATGAAACAAAGAATTGGACAGAATCTTCCTCTTCAAAGAATTCCATATAAAATTTCTTTAAATTTTTATATGCTGGCTCTTTCATTATAAGTCTCTTAAAAGTGAAACCCAACGATCTCGTCAAATCTAATACACCAACATAACCGGTCTCACTAGCAAGGGTCTTTGAAAGCAACGTTGAAATGACTAATGATGTGAATAAATCCTTTGGAAGCCATTCCAAATAAAGTCCATATTTGGAAAACCCTACGTCATTACTTTGAGCGAAAGAAGGAGACTTCATCTTGGATAGCATCTTCTTCAAACAGGCCAAATTTTTTTCATACCAAGTATAGATTATGTGATTATGTGTTAGCTTAAATCTGTTGAAGTTTGCTATTCTGTTCTCTGGTCCCTCTCTAAAATCTTCGACAAGGTCTAAACAGTTAAACTCAATTTGTAATTGCTTTTCTGTATTATACTTTAGGTAGGCTTGTATAAATTCAGCCTTGTCTTTGTCATTTAGTTGCAGATATAACTCGTACATAGGTAACTGTGACGATCTATCGAAAGTAGTGAACCTCCGTGAAATAAATTTGCACAAGCCATCAAAGCTTAGAAAACCTTCAGATTTATAGTCTTCAATAGGCATGTTTTGAGCCTTCTCTCTCTTCGGTTGTATTCGGAAATCGGATTTCGTGATCTGGCTAAATGCCTCTACAAGCACTTTAGAGTTATCTTCTTCTGTAATATCCGGTACTATCTCTCTTTCTTGCACTCTCCATCTATCTAGCTGAGAGCGAATATAGCTTGCGATGCTGGCTTTTAAATGCTTTTGAACCACTCCTAAGTAAGAATAAAGAAGGCATAAAACAAACTTTTTGATAATTTCACCCTGAAATTCATTTACCTTCTTAAAGTCTACCTCTTCAATTAGCAACTTCACATCGTGTATTCTCAAATCCGTTTTCTTAGCAGCCAAATATGATAACAATATACTTAAACAAGAATAATAGCTACATTTGTCTTGTACCTCTAATTTCCCTGAACGTCGCCCTAGCCTACTTAAAAGCATTCGACTTCGTGTGAGGTCATTCAGGAGCAATGATTGGAAGAAATGATTGACTAGCAAATCTTTTCCCCGGCTTCTCGAAGCCCTCTCAGTAAGATCAAAGAGAGAAGCATTAAGTATATTCTTGGGATGAGAACGCGGTACTAATGAGTATAGTCGTACTTGTGCTAGCCTTCCCGTAATAACTCTAAACATAAGACACTTATTCAGTGCGTCTCTTCACCATTAAACATATATACTACTATGAAAAATTCGTACTCTATGTCAGAATTATGTTTCACAAAATCAAAAGATATCATGCTGTACTACTGAAAAGGATAAGTACTCTTCAGAGTAATTAGTGCTAATTGTTAATGCCTGTTTGAACGTTAAACGAGACACTTGGAAATTGGCTGATTTCTGAAGTGACTTGGGCGAATACGCCAAAACTCATAAGAATCCCTCGTATTATGCCACACGAAAACCACACATAATGCTTGCCCTTGCTGACAGTTTCTGCTAGACCACTGTCACTCATCATATTGTCTATAAGCCTATGCTTGTTGTCAATGAGAACGAAAGTTCCTCTATGATTAGTTCTGAGATTATCCATTTGTTTCCCATATAATACTTTCCAGACGTCTCTGCATACAAACTTCATGATATCAAGAATGTCCACAATTTTGCTGTCTGTCCTTAGCATGAGTATCTCTGTCAATCTAAGTCCTACGTCTACTCCTAATAGTTCTACTCTGACCGTCACATCATCCGATGCTATGATTGGTGACAGCAAAACGTCCACTCTGCCTGGTGTATCGCCCGCTATACCAGATAATTGTGTGTCCAATCTTGTCTGCTGGAATTCTTCATTTGGCTCATCAGTTACTCGCTGAGTCTTAGTCTCATGCAATTGGTGCGTCACTCGGATGCTCGTGGGCATTATCTCCTGTAGCATCAATTGAAACAACGACCGGCTCACGTATTTCTGTTGATCTGAGTCTTCCATCTTTAACCGATCACACCCACAAACTCACTATATACCCGATCAGATGCTTGTGAACTAGCCTTCTATCCCAACTTTCTATTCTCGAAAGTGCTAGAGACTGTCTCCGCTCCAAGTCAAACTGCTCTTGACCTGAGAATTGATGCTGCACGAGAAGTTAGATCAGGTGAGCATCCACGTGCTATAAATAGCACCTGATATATCTTCGTTTTCCACGCACTAAGTTACCCTGTCTTCCCCGGACAATTACCGTTCATGTTCTAGACCCCCCTTCTGTTCGTCTGCGTGATAGATACTACGCAGCATTTCGGTAATTATGAACACCCATCCGGATCGTACTTCTGGGCACATGGGGAGCTTGTCATGCGACATACGTTCTTTTGCGCTGAGCGAGATTAAGCGACGTGGTCTCGACGTGAGTAATTTGCATCACGGCCCAATGATAATTTTACCGGAGATAATCTGCAAGTATTCCTATATTATGCTGGCAAACGAAAGTATTACACAAAATTTCCCTAGGAAATAACAGTTAATTGGAGAAGTTTAAGTTACGAGTAAGTTTAAGTGACGAGTAAGCTTAAATTGGGAACGAGTTTGAGGTTACAGTTAAATTTTAAGGTCGCCACTGTAGTAAGAGGTCTTCTAAAGAAGTAGCTGAATCAATAGATCTGCTCTTTTATTTTAGCGGTAGTAAAGTGATAGATAGAACACACTACTCTTAGTTGATTATCTTCGTCGGAGTGTGCGAAAAGAAAAAAAAAAAAAAAAAAAAAAAAGAAGAAAAGGGACTTTGTGTAATTTCCACCCAGAATTACCCTTTTCAATTTTTTTTTTTAAGCCAGAAATTAAATTAATTTAGAATATTATTCTTCAAATCATTGAAAGGGAAGCGTGGTGTGTTGAATAAACAGCAAGATACGAGAGGTGTTCTTGTATGAACAGCATTTTGCAAATTTGATTGATTGATTAATTGTAGTCTAAGTGATTGATTGGCTACAGTGTAAGCTTTTAATTTGGCATTGTGAATAATTCAAAGTCGACAACAAACTTGACATAATTACGCATTTTTTTTTAAAGAGATAATTATTGCATTGCATGACATCGGAAGCGTTTCTATCAGGAACAAACGGCGCTTTGTTTGATCCGTTGATGGATAGTACAAATGGATGGAGTAGCGGAGGAGGAACTGTCGCGATATTAAAAGTTACTAAAGTACCCTTGGACTTGAGCTTAAGAGAGGCAACAACGATTTTTGCGTTGGTAATCGATGACTTAGCAAGCGTAGAGATTCGCGATGGCACGGTAATGGCATATTTCAATAATTATCATACGTGTGAAACTGCAGGGAAGCTTTTAGACGGGAAGCATATATTTGGAAAGGAATTCGGACCAGTTAAGATAGAGTTTGATCAAAAGATTGAATCACCTTCAAACACGATAAATCCTCGCTTAAACACTGGTTTTGGTAATTTAAGATTGGGACTGACCCCGGCAGCCGATTTTCAGAAGAGACTGTCTTTTGGTAACCAAAGGTCTCGGTTTTTGTTTGGCGATCCCTTTATGGGCTCGACACAAGCACAACCGGCATCGGGGTCCCCGGCTCTGCCACAAATACCCACCCAGTCGACGCAACTGCAATCGCAACCGGCATCTCTGCAAGTTCAGCAGAATCATCCACTGCTAATGAAGCAGCCGTCATCAAGTTCCTTGTCTCAGGGACAGCATTATCAGCATCAGCAATTGCATCAACAACCTTCGCATTCGAGTTCGCATCCGCATTCGCAGCCGCAAGTAGACATGTCTCTTTTGTCAGGCAAGTCCATGTTTTTAATGGAAAATGAGAACCAAGGATCATTGATTCGAGATCCCTGGAGCAATAATTTGTCGATTAATTCTGCTCCTCAGACACCCGGGGCAACGTCGCTGACAAATGGGCCTTTAGATTGGAATACACAAGGCGTTACCTCAAGTAAGCTGTCGCAGTCTCAACCCCAGAACACTGTTGACCGCAAAAGACCTTCAAACTATTTCAATAACAACTTATTCCCGGGGTTGAGCTCGGGATTGCCTATTGGTTCGCTTAATTCACTTGGCTTCAACCAGAGCCAAAAGTCGCCAATTGGGAGCAGAATATTAGGTCCACATTTAGCTGGGACACAAGGTGGCCCCCCTGCATCGTTTTCGCAACCAGTAGGCTCGGATTTGGCTAATGCAACAACCATTCCTGAGAAAATGGCTCTACACCCGTCAGAAGAACAAATGATTCATCAAAATAAGATCAGTCCAAACTCCAGTCATCAGCAACAACAGACAACTCCATCCTCTGGAAGATTTCCGCAGGAAGTTCTGCAACTGCAATTGCCTCAACAGCTGCAGGCTGCTCAATCTACTATTCCGCTGTCAGATTCTAATTCTAGCACTCTGTTGGCGCACCCAATGGCCAGTAGAGAATCTGGCCAACCTCCTCAGAGTGGCCTGACGGAGCAGCAAGAGTCACCTACATCTGAGGAAACTACTTCTAAAAAAGACCTCCCTGACTTATCTTTACTAGCGAAGGTTCCTCCACCAGCAAATCCTGCTGATCAGAATCCGCCTTGTAACACATTGTATGTTGGAAATTTGCCTCCTGATGCAACTGAGCAAGAGCTTCGTACTTTGTTTTCTACTCAGAAGGGTTTCAAAAGGTTGTCTTTTAGGACGAAGAACCAAGCTCTGTCAGCTGCTGGCCAATCGTCCAGCCATAATCATGGACCCATGTGCTTTGTGGAATTCGAAGACGTGGCACTTGCTACCAGAGCTCTAGCAGATCTCTATGGTCGTACATTACCTCGTTCTGGCCCTAGCAATGGCAAAGGTGGAATCCGTTTGTCCTTTTCTAAGAATCCTTTGGGTGTGCGGGGACCGGGAAATCCCAGGAGAACTTCCAATTCCGTGTTCAACAATCCTTCTGCGACCAACAGTAAGAATTCAGGCATAAACACTTATAGTTATCTGACATCCATGAAACAAAGTTAAGTATTGTTACTAAAAATAGTTAACTTCTGCAGTTCTTGGAGTTCTTGCAAATCTAATTAATATTTGAATGTACTCTACTAAATATTTTGGCATTGGCAGATGTGTATTAAATATGTTGTTTAGTTTATTGTAAAAGTTGTATGGTACCTACGAGCGTTTCAGATGATACTTTCTTCTTTTCTAACATTTTTTTTTTTTTTTTTTTTTTGCTGCCATTTAGATCTGACTTTGGAGATATCTAGTATTCTTTTTTTACTGATAGCATGTCTAAAGACAAGAAATAACGCATGTCTAAAGGACATAGGAAACAAAGAGAAAGGGGTGCCTCAAACGCTGAAGGACGTACAACGTGTATTTCCGATGAAGAACTGCTTCTCGCTTATTTAGTCAGCTTTAAATTGGAAAATCTTTTAGGCTCTGGAGCAGTTGATACTGAAACGAAAAATGGGTCTGAGAATGACGCTAACTGCGTAGACGAAATTACTGAAAAAGATGATCTTTCAAGACTTGTAGAATTAAGTGAAAGGCTTTGAAGATGCTTAGTTTATAATAATAATAAAATAAAAAATAAAACATAAAAAATAACATCAAAAGGTTATCACTGGTATGGAAGTGATTATTGCTGCAATGAGAATTTGAGCTTTAGGGAAGCTTAACATTATTATGGGGAAGTTTTTGAGTTACAGTTAGCTACTACATTTTTAGCACTATTAGTATTTGTACTTTGATTTATGCATTAATAAAGCACTATTAGTTTAGTGGGATAGCTAAGAACCAAGAAAAAAAAAAATACCTTATAAGAGAAACTAAAATTCATATTTTCATATATCTAGATACTCAAAGATGTCCTCTTTAAGGACCTTAAGTAAAGCGAGAAACATTTGAAGACTGGGACTAGTGTAAACTTAATTAGTGGGTTGGCCAAAACGGTAGTGTAACCAGTGGAAATCAGCATCAGCATCAGCATCAGCATCCCTCTTGTTGATGGGCTGTCCAAAACGATAGTTTAACCAGTGGAAACCTGCATCTGCATCTGCATCCCTCTTGTTGATAGGTTGTCCGAAGCGGTAGTCTAACCAATGCAAATCCCTCTTGTTGATAGGTTGTCCAAAGCGGTAGTCTAACCAATGCAAATCCCTCTTGTTGATAGGTTGTCCGAAGCGGTAGTCTAACCAGTGCAAATCCCTCTTGTTGATAGGCTGTCCAAAGCGGTATTGCAACCAGTGCAAGTCTCTCTTGTTAATGGGTTGTCCGAAGCGGTAGTCCAACCAGTGCAAATCTCTCTTGGCTTCGCTATTACCATCAGCTTCTGAGTTTCCCGAACGCTTGCCTTTAGAATCAACATCGGCACCGCCGTTTTTTTGCAACGATTTTTCTAAATCTGAGGCGTCCTTAAAACCTGACTTTTTAGCTGCTTCTTCCGCGATAGTTGAATTGACAAAAATAATGCCTCTCTGACCGTCAACGTTAACTTCGAGAGGTACCTCCTCCTTAGTGATATTAATATAATTTGTTACAGCATTTCCGGGAAATACTACATCCTGAATATAGTGTCCCGCATCTTTGTTCTTATCAGAATCTGATGCTGGGGCAGCAAGGATTGTGCTAGCTGCTGAAATAGTGAACAACGAAATGAAAAAGCTCTTCATATTATTACGTCGACTTAATCGTTAAAAAAATTTATCTTATTATCCTTATGCAAAAATCCTCATTTTTATATTGTTCAATCTATTCATGTGTGAATGAAGTTTCAATCACATTGGCTTCAATTTATACCTTTGGCACCCGATTAAAGTAAGGTTGCGAAAAATAGGCACTTTATTTGGATTTTGTGTCACTCAATTGCATTTGGCTTCACCAAAAAAATCAAATGAATTAGGTGCAAGATTTCAGAATTTTGATTCGAATACAGATTAGGTAATGTCATTAAAGTGAAATTTAGATTCTAGTTAGGATGGTGCAGATGTGAATGTGAGCGCTAGTCGCCTAAATTCTTGCAGAAACACACAGACAATCTATGAACAGAAAAAAGTTGACTCTACGTATGTCGGTGGTCACCTTTAATAGTAAGAGTGCCATATTTCACGTACTGCGGTCCTAGTGAACTAAGCAAAATAGGAAAATATCGGGGACTAGAATTAGTGAAATAGGGCCTTTGGTTTGAGAGGGAGCTTAGAAACCTAATTCGTCTTCTTTTCTTCCTTTTAGAGTGGAAGTAGGTCTTTGTTTTTGTGAGCTATGATATTTGTTAAATTTTACAATGTAGTCTTTGGCTTTTAATGACTTCTGCATTAGCATAGTTTCTCTGTAGGCATAGTCTCTACCTTGCAGGCATAGCTTCCTTGTGGGTAATTATCAGGTAACAACTTATGCTTATAACGCAAACTCTATACGGAGAAGGAAAAGCTACTTGGGCACCACCGAAAACGGCTCAGGTGTAATAAGAGATTCTTATAGGAAGCCTTCATAAAAATTCCTTTCATTCGAATACCTCCTTTACGAGTGCAATATCTAATACAGTTTGCGCATAGAAGGGAAATAGCATTGTCACATGAAAGCAGCCATAGTGTTTCATTAAAATAAAACAAAATTTCAATGATATGACAGGAAGCTACCGTGCTATACAGCTAAGACGGTGGTTTCTTAGAGAATACAAATAGTAAGTTTAGCAATTAAAAGAAACCACGCTATCGGATACTTTTGTTTGTGTAATTTCGTGAAGTCTATGGAACTCCCTCACAATTCTGTCGCATTAATGATAATTCCTCTTAGTGACAAATTTGGTAGCTCGGCTAACCAAAATGACAAGCCATTTGCATGATATAAAAGATAACATAGTGAACTTAGGCTTGAAAATTGAGGATACGATCCCCCGTCCCAGAAAGCATGACGAAGAGGATAAAAGGTTTGAGAAATACTATGATCACCTCCGAAACATCATTCGCATCCTTGAATACTTGCGAAAACAGGTAGATAGAATGGGAAATAAACTATGGGGCCGCTTTTTCAGACATAGTTTGAAGATAGGGGAAGGTTACGAAAAATTAATGGGTGCAAATTCATTACATTTTAAAGGCATTGAGAAGTATTATTCAGAAATCGATCGGATGCAAGCGGAAGATCCAACTCCCACTGTGCATCCTGGAGAGAGAGAATATTTAGTCCCCGGGGTGGCGGATGAGCTCAGGGATTACATATACATGGTAATTAAATTGAAGCATGAAGCGTATCACGGGTGGGAAAAATATGCCTTCTTTGTGCGAAGTAAAGTGCAACAGTTGAAGATAAGTACTAAGCATATATTAAAATTAATCAAGAAGCGTGGCAAAAGAAAGTCCAAAGTAGAAAGACATGAGAGGAGGGTAAACTTGTTGATGAAAAAAAAGGCCGAGGCAAGTGAAAGTGATAAAAAAGACTTAGATATAGCTCAGTTAGAGTTAGATGAAGCCAATGAACAATATTCTAATCTTAGTGAAGGTCTCAAGCTAGTTCTTCCTCACTATTTGTCTTTTAACGAAGAATTAATTGAGAATCTAGTCTCGTCAGTAGTAGTTAAGCATTTTCAGGTCTATGATGATATAAATTACATGCTAAAAAGATATTCCACTTACCATGGACTTGGTAGTGACCTTGAATGTGGAGGCTATGAAAACGAAAATGTTGACGCTCAAATATCTTCTCCCAGATATAGAATAGAAACCCTCTTAAGAGCTAATCATGACCCAAACCTTGAATTTGCAGAAGGAATTGATAAGAAGGATCATACTTATACCGACAAAGTAAAAAGTAAGTTCAATACAAATGTTTCTAATTTTCAATATCGTCATAGTAAACGGAAAGCGATGAACTCATTTGAAGAGTCTTTAGTTGCAAATCCGTTGAAGTCTTTTATGGAATTTAGCGATTCTCCTGCAGGCACACCAGAAATTCATGATCTTGAGAAGCCTTCTAGTATCGAGAAAGATGAGGGTCATAGTGATGAGGCTCCACCACTTCCTGCAAGGAATGCCAAGACCAAAGGTAATTCAAATTCGCCTCCCCCTTTACCTTCTCGCAATCAGGAAGCTGACAAGGATACTCAAGAATTTCCAAGTAGAAGATCTTCTAAGTCTTCCGACACTTTAGCGTCTGAAGAAACTGATTTTGCGTCTGATGTTTCCTCAGTGAGTTCGGTTTCTACCGGTGGCTCTATCACCGAGAAAAATACTGTTGAGAGGATTAGGGGCGTTCTAAAGGATTTGTATAATGGAAGTAAAAATGACATTGCATCTTGTCCTGAACCATTTTGATTTAGCACTACAGTACGAGAAGATGACTTACTTTGAATATGCTACCTAGCTATTATGTTTTCTGTATACAACAAGACTTTCATATTTTTTTTTTTATATATTAACCTGTAAAAGGATGTAATTTACATTTTAGATATTTTCACGCGTAGGTCGCGTAAACATTAAATTAAAGAAGTGATATACATCTTCTTTAAGGTAGGATTGTGCTTCGAAGATTACAGCATGACAGTTAGAGAAGATAATGGGAAATCGCAAAAATTTAGTTTCAATAAGCTGATAATATCAACCGTTAGCGATCCTATATCAACGAAAGAATTAATAAATAGAGTACGAACACTCAGTAATGAGTTAGCAGCATTTCACCAAGAACACGTAGAGATTCCAATATTCAATTCTTTGAAGAAAGATTTGGTCAACAAGAAACTATTAAGGCATGCAAATACAGGGGTTCAGGCATACGTTTGTTGCTCGATAGCAGATATATTAAGGTTGTGTGCACCAGATGCTCCTTTCACGGCAGGAGAGCTATCAAGTATTTTCAAGGCCTTTTTCCAGCAATTCAAAAACCTTGGTGATCAAGAAAATCCATACTTTGAGCAGCAATGTTACTTGCTTAAAAAGTTGGCTGAGGTGAGATCAGTAATTTTGATCACTGATCTACCTGATTCGCAGGAATTGATCGAATCGTTATTCGATGTCTTCTATAATTTGGCCAGTAAAGATATTCCTTCTAGGTTGGAGCCCGTAATATCTGACATCCTTTCTGAGGTTATTTCAGAATCAGAGACTGTTCCGCATAATGTACTCAAGGTTATATTGAATGAGTTTTTGAGTAATGCTTCTCAAGGACCAATTACTTCGGGTGTAAAACTGCACTCAAATAACTTGGGTCTTACTATTTCAATCAAGGTTTGCGAAAGTAATCTAGATCGTATGTCTCGATTGCTTGCTCAATTTTTTTCCGAGATACTATATGAAAACACTACCGATGTAGAACAAGTGGATGCTGTTGCTAATGGCAATAGTGGCTTGAATCATGAGAACATAAAACGCATGAAGGCCCTCGAAAATTTGAAAAAAGTGCATAAGCTATCTATCCAGATATGGGAACTTCTCCCTGAGCTTTTGAACTCAGTTTTGGGGTTAATCGATGACGAATTAAATGCTGATGATGAGAGTATCCGTATATTGGCTACAGATACAATTGGGAGAATGATAGGCTTATCATTCAGTAACACTTCCAGAAGCATTTTCTCGATTTCACACAAGGCAACATGGTTCAATTGGTTAAAGAAGACACTAGATATGTCGCCCATAGTTCGTTGTAAGTGGGTGGAACAGCTTTCAGTTATCGTAACCGATTCATATTCAGCATCTGACATGTCATCTGAGTTGGCAAGCGGTCTCACAAAATGTTTGCTAGACACTGAGGAAAGAGTTAGGCTAACTTCATGTATTTGTATTTCTAAAATACCTCTCGGCTGCTTCATTAGTAAAATCTGTACCAAGTCAGTTTTGCTCACCCTTACTAGATTGGTTAGAGAAAAAAGTCCTGAGATAAGAAATGAAATCATCAAAATTCTAGGTAACCTTTACAATCACTATGAGGAAGCTAAGTTAAACAATACCGTAATTGATTATGGCCCTAAGAATGATGATGATATTAAAGACTTCGAGAAGATAATAGCCCAAGATGCACCTAATTCCATTATTTCGTTGCTTTATATTAATGATAGAAACATAAATGCGGTTGTGGATTTTTGTATTTTTGAAAAATTAATACCTTTTGAAAGTAATCACACAAGAAGAGTGATAAGAATTTTACGATTATTCAGCGCTTTGGATAATAAAAGCCGTAAAGCTTTTCTCGCAATCAGTAGAAGACAACATCAGTTAGCGCGCATAGTGGAAAAGTATGTTGACGCAGGGGAGGCTTATGCAGCAAATGGATCAATCAACATCAATGATTCTAATGAAAGGAACAACTCTGACAATTCTGATTCACAAATGCTCAATAATAGCGATTTTAACAAAAATACTATTACGATGACCTTGGACAAGACCATATCATGGCTTGCTGAGTCTTTTCCCGATGGTTTGAATACGCATACTTGCTTGGAGAGGTTTTTTAAGGTGAAGAATTTCCGTTTTTTTCATTTAGTGAAGATCTGTATTAGTCCAGATTCTGACTATCTTACGGTAAAGAATTCTATGAAGGAGTTGCTCCACAAGTTAACCAATGTCAAGAATATACGAATAGAGGAGGAGAGGACCAATGTAAGTACGACTGACATGGTTTCAAATTTAAAAATATTGCTCTACCGATCTTCGATTTTGCTTTACAATAAATCAAACGTAAGCGAGCTATTATACTATTCAAAGCAATTTACACATGAGTGGAGCTCAGTTTCGAACGAGATTTTGATTAAACTTTCCGCTGTGGTACCTCAAGTTTTGAAATATCATATTGATGAGATGATCGGCATCGACTTTGCTGTGAACCAGGCAGATTTTTTATTTTGTACTCAGAGACTAAAATTATTGTATCAATTTTTTAAAAAGTGTCCTGAAATGTATCCTAGTGAAGATTCTTTTACTGATTGCCTAAAGAGTTTATGCTTGAACTCTTCCCCTGGTCAAGCAAAATATAGCGTTAGAATACTCAGTTGCTCTAACAACAAAGAAATTCTATTCGGAGAACTAATTGATAGTCTCTTCCCCTTAAACACAAAAGACGAAAAGCTTGCTACACGGTTATCTCTCGTTGCAGAAATGTTTTTATTGTCTAATGAACAGGTGGAGAATTACGCAAGTGAAATTACTGTTTTTTTGATAAAAGAATTATTATTGCGAAATAGAGAAGGAGCTGATTTGGAGGAAGAGAATGAAGAATGGATTGGCAATGTCGATCTTGAACGATATTATGAAAAGCATGTCTTTTTGTATGAAAAACTATTAGCATTGAGGATATTCACAAACCGTATAAGGGCATTCGAGGATTCGGACGCTCTCAGGAACACAGAAAAGAATCAAGCTTCTGAGCCTGTTTTTAAACTTTTCAGCTCCATAATAGGGAACGGAGGAGAAATCATTAAGCAAGGATCGGATTCTTCGTCTACAACTCCAAAGGTGCAGTTGATGTTAAGATTCGCTGCTGGAGTAAACTTTTTGAAGCTTGCAAGATGTCCCCTGTGTAATGACAGATTCGATTCTTTTACACTAGGTAGACTTATTTTTTTGCTACAAGACCTGAATGTGAGGTTGAGGCGCGAGTTCTTGACGAAGTTGCAAAAATACTTGTCTAATGAGAGTATATCAGTAAGATTTTGGCCACTCGTTTTTTTCATGGCTCATGAACCAGATGCGAATTTGAAAGAAGAATGTAGTACTTGGATTAAATCCATGGCCAGCAGGCAAGAAAATAAAAAGGATATGAAGCTCGAGAGATCTCTTGTAAGGCTCATTCATATCATAGCTCATAGTGAGGAATTTATTCAGCCGATAAAACGTGCTAAAGAACTTCAGGATGAAGCTGCTAGTAATGAGGTCATGAAAGGCTACGTATACGCGCTGAGAATTTTACTATTCTATGTTGACTGCATCGCAAAAGCTGAGAATATTTCGCTTCTTTATTATCTTGCAAGCCGCGTCAAGCAGTACCGTGACGCCATGGTTAATCAAGAGTTTTACACGCATGAAGAATTGCCACAAGAAGCAATCAATATATATTGCATTTCTGAACTAGCCCAATTAGTTTTGAAGGAATTATGCGATCATAGAAACTGGCCGTTGCAAACTTGGCCTGGAAAAATACAATTAAGCTTGGATCTATTTGCATCGATGACTAGTACCAAAGAAGCCCATGAAATAATTACGAGAGTTTACATTCCTGAATATTTACAGCTTAAAATAAAAGGAACCTTTAAACAAAGGTTTTCCCCACATGGAAATGCAAAAAGAAAGCCACAAACCAAAGCGAATACATCCAAAAAAGCCAAAGCCATAAGGAGCTCATCGACGAAGAAGAAAAATCAAAAAAGGCTATCGAATCATCCGGAAGAAGGTTTCGAACCCACAAGAAAAAGTGGCCGTTCTAAGAATAGAGTTAACTATGCTGAAAATGGCTCTGAGAGTGAAGCAAGTGAATCAGAAGAAAGTGACTACAGCAACTAAAGGGCGCTATTTTAGTAAATACTCCTCCTTTTCGTTCTATGTATTTACAAATGTATCATTATACAATTAGTATTCCATTTCTTTGAGTGATTCTACTTTGTTGTTAGTTAACCAACTCTCTCCCAAAATTGAAAGTCTAACTGCACTAGCCCATTTTTTATCTGATACTGAACTAGGCCAATCTACACAAAGAAGCTTTAACAATTTCTGACCTTGGAACCCGTACAGCCTTAGAAATTGTTGTGCACAGGCTTCCCACCAATTACTAGCGCAGGCAAAGTGAACATTGGAAAGAAATCGCTTATCTGTGTTCAATAATCGAGCTAAAAATACCCAAGCACTCGAAATCCTGTACAGGTCGATCGTCTGGTCTTCCAACCTGGTCATGACTGACCACACTGAACAGATTCCTGCAACTCTTTCTTCATATTTTACTTCGTCTTCCCAGTTATTATCGAATCTTTTCCATCCCATTCTTTCTCTACCTTGCTCTGATTCGACACTACACGAGTACCCTATTATGAGAGGACACTTTTTGATAAACCTAGCGGATAAAAAAAGCTCGAATTCGGGATAGCACCTTAGTAATGAATAGGCCAATCTTGCCAAAGGCAACGCAGAAGTAGGTTTTACGGTGACTTCAGCTTCTGCCTGATGAACGATCGCTTTAGCAATAAAATTTAAAAGCCAGCGATAACCAATGCTGCCATATGTTTTAGCTTCCTCGACTATCTCCATGATCGCACGAGTAACAATTTGTAATTGCTGAAAACTGTTTGATAATTGTCCAAATTTGGGATTTGTTTTTCTCTTGAGCGTTCCCATTTTTTTCTTAAGCTCCTTGTCCTTATCAATTTCTTCAACAATGTCTCGCTTTATATTCGTTATTTCTTTCCTATATCGAAAAAATTGTTCTTCTACTGCCTTAAAGCTGGTAAACCCCTTATTTTCACGTTCCTGCTTTTTAATCTCTTCCAATCTCCACGACTCTTGTTCTCTTTTCTTTTCCGCTGCTTTCTCTTTAGCCTCATGGGCCGCTATCCTATCTCGTTCTTCTTTTTCCTTTCGAATGTTCTCCTCCTGCTTCTGTCTCCTTTTAGCCTCCTCCTCAGCTTTCTTTCTAGCCTCCAATTCTTGCAATCTTCGTTTTTCTTCTTCCTTGACAATTTTATCGACTTCGTCGGACTGAACTTTCAATTTCTTTTCCACTTCTAGGCGAACGGCATTGACATTAAAATCCACTAGGTCCTTTTTCGAGTGGTACCTTTCGCTTGCAATATTGAGATACCGTTTGTGTTCGGATAAAATTGAATCTCCAAAGCTTTTAATATAGTCTGCAAGTGTGCTTTGGAAATACTTAAAGTAGTTATTCTCATCTCTGTTATTTGGCTTAGCTTGTTCCGTATACTTCACCAATACCGACGACGGTATTACATCCCTATTACAGATAGCCTCCCCGTCTTGTTGTCGCCACACATTACCATTGATCTGACTCTCTGTATCATGTTCTATGGGTAGCCCGTACCTCATCTGTGTAAATCAAAGGACGAGTTAGCTCTTTATTCAATGAGCTAAGAGTGAAATATCGGTCCGATATTTACTTACGGTTAAGTAAATGTGAGAATTTTCTGTATTGAAAATTTATCATTGACGCAGCAGTTTTAGAGAATCAGTGAAATATAAAGAGGATGAGCTATTTAAAAAACAGCATTCGCTCATTTTCTTGCACTAGTACAGTACTTAGGGCAGGGTACTCCACGGTGGAGCCGGTGCATCATTTAGTGAAAGTCAAAAAAGCGGCACTCAAACCGAAATATCAAAATGTACTCTTACCTAAGGACGATATTAGATCAGTAGGCTTTAGACCTAGAGAAATATGTCAAGACAGGGTTGAGGAGCACTACCACAATACTTTACAGCAAAACTTGATGTTGTCATACTACGAGCATGGGGCAGAAACTATTAAAGGGAACAAGAGAAGATCATGGGGAACTAGTACACCTTATGCTATATACCGAGGTATGAGAAGGCCGAAAGGAGCGGGAAGACCCTCCAGGGACATACATCCAATAACTTGGAAAAATGTACCCGAGTTGAAGAGTATTGTAATCAATGCATACAATTCTGCTGCGCTTGAAGAGTCTTGGCTCAACATTTCTACGAGACTTCAGATAGCACAAATCACCAACGTCAAACCCAAACAGACTCGCAATAAAAGCAATGTGTTGTCATGGAAAGTACGTGAGGGCAAACCATGTGGTTGTAAAGTTGAATTGACAGGCCGAGACATGACTCAATTCTTGACCACCTTAGTTGAGCTCGTGTTGCCAAGAATTCGTACTTTCAAAGGAATCAAAAATACTTCTGGTGATAGTAATGGGAATATTACCTTTGGATTGAACGATGAAGACGTTAAATACTTTCCTGAGGTTGAAAATTTCCAAGAATTATTCCCCAACTTGACTGGCTTCAATATCACTTTCAAAACCAATGCTAGAACTGATGAAAGAGCAAGATTATTGCTAAGCTCTTTCGGGATACCATTTCACTCATCTTCTTAAGTTCTTCAATAATTACTGTATATAGTGGCATTCTAGTACTTGAGGAACTAGAGCAGAAGTAGAGAATTTTTTTTTTTTTAAATTTCCTTTCTTTAAGGGCTTAAAATCACCACGTAGTAATGCTATGAACCTCGATATGAACCCAGGAGAATCTGTGGTTCACGAATATATCGTATTGTATTCCAATCGTATAATTCAGCGGGAAAAGAAGTGGAATGATGGAATAATGCGCTATTATGAATTCAATAACAAAGTGGAAGTCATCAATGGAGATGGCTATATTATAGAGACTGACTTTGTTTCGAACAAATTCGGAAATCAGTTGCACGAAGGCAAGCAACTAAGGCTACCCAGTGATCGAATTCTTGTGGAGATAGAAGGAAAAATCCTGAAGTACACGCGAAACCTTTCAGCGTTCTTTTCGAAGGAAAGACGTCAACTAGAATTGTCTCCTAAGAAGCCTTTACCGTCGTACAGCAATGACTTTGATAAGCGCAATAAGAAGAGAAAACTCTGTCAGAATGAGACCATTATGGTCAAAAAAGAACCTGCTGGTCCCTTTATTAGAGTGAAACCAGAGATTAAGGTTGAAAAAGAGTCTACTGATATACAGAAACATAGTGACCTGGATATAGAAAATCCTGAAGGCACCCTGAGAAAAGTGAAAAAGGAAAATTACAACCACAGTGAACGATTGAGGAAGGAAGACCCGGCGTATTCGTCGTCTCATTTTTCAAAGAGAGCTAAAGCAAATATGTATACTAGAATTCCTCCGCGTTCTTCCAAAATTTTTAAGTATTTACAGAAAAATACCAGTGCTTTCTAGTTTATCTAAATACAAGTTCGATGCTACGATATAAGATGCTAAGCATTCCTGATATTTTAGCAAACAATATTAAGTCGTTTGGAACGCCTCTTTTATTTTCATCAAGAGGACCATTGTGTTTCAATGCAAAATGAACAAAACCAGCTGAGTCTTACTGCATAAGTATAATACAATATTGAAAAATAAAACTACACGCCAATTACAGAACTGAAATAACGGTATACAATTATTGGTACACCATAGTTCAAATTAGCATTATATGATGAAAGTAGTAAATAAAAAATCCATGCTTTTTTTTGAATCAGTTGCACCTTCTAAAGATTCTTAAATTATCGTTTAACTGTTCCAAGATAGTCTTTCCATTGTTTAGTTTGGCTAGCAGCAAGTCCCCCTCTAGAGACTATTTACTATTAAGAACGCCATAGTGGAGTTGAACCCATACAGCACAACTTTTAGGGCTAAAATACGAAACAGCTTGACCTCCCACATTAAAATACCTTGTCTTGATCGCAAATATTCTCAAAATCTTTTAACATAAAGTCATTTAAGGACATAGCAAAAGTTATTCATAGCACTCATAAAAAACAGCAAACCAATAATGTCCGAAGAAAATTTATAAATATTATATTTGATTATATTGACTGTGCATTACTTAGGATTTATAGCTTTCGGAACAGTCTTCATTCTTTGCATCTTCTTTAACTTCTTATTGAATTTACTGTTCTCATTCTCATGCACTAATTTCAAGTGCCTCTGTAAAGAATCTTTTCTGTAAAAATTCTTCTGATAATTTTCAAATTTACAAGAATATATTAAATTGTTTAGAATGTTCTTGACGTCTCCATTGATAGTATCTTTGGACTTCACTTTCTCTGAATGTTTTTGGAAACAGTGCCTCCGTAAATCAGCTTTACGAGAAAACCCAATTAAATGAAACGGACACAGGTCAAAAGGACACTTATGTGCGGTATTAATCTTGAACTCCTCAAAGTGACTAGCAAGATCCCATATGTTCTCAAAACTATGGTCACAGTGTGTGCAACCAACAGGGTCTCTCAATTTCGAAGACAAAATGTTTTTTGAAAAGGACCCTTGAAGTTGCTTCAAAAGAGAAGCTTGAGACGAAAATGTCGCACTCTGCAGTCCGTTTCTTAAATCGCTCGATCTTTCCGCTCTGGATATTGATCCCGACGTCAAACTTGAAGTACGCCTTTGACGTTTTCTCTGCTGAACATATTGGTCTTCTGAATGGTGCCGAGGTTCATAGTAAGAGCTCTGAAGAGCAAAAATGTCCTCTCCAAAATTGTCCGAATGACGCCAACCTTTTTTCGGCTCTAAAGAACTGAAAAGATCGTAAGAAATGGATGACCTCTGAGAAACAGGATCAATTTCAGAATCTCTGCAGTAGGTATCTGTATCTGTACCAAAAATGGAAGGATTATATTGGTAATTCACAATTCTGTTTTCATGTTCAACTCCCTGAGGCCTGTAATTGGGTCCGATTCCAAATGAATTCATCATGTTCATGGGCAAAATCCCATTGGAGTCCAATGCAGTATCCCCAGTGGAAGGCGTGCTGTTTTCCTTGCTCTCCATAGGAGTTTCGAACGTAAAATTATCAGGTAATGACATTCTATTTAAGGCAGCCATATTCCTCGCAGAAGATCGCTGACTGTCTTCGTTATCCTCAAACTCGGCACCCTGTAGCCCCAAACAGAGGTCATTGGCTCCCGGAAAATTCAATGTCAAATTCGTTGCTTCCTGTAGATCAATAGAATATTGCATTAGCTCCGTATCACGAGCTTCTCCGCTCTGTATATCATTTAGCACACCAAAGCCATTCTCATCCTCCCTAGTATAACTACTTTTGAGGCCTTTGCACGGTTTGCTGTCCTGGACATATGACATCCTTATGTATCTACCTTCCCTATCTTAGTTCTTTTTTTTTTTTCTTGTACTTCTGTTTCTTCTAGTGTTTAATTTTTCTAGTAGTCAAGTTTGGATGACCTTCTATGACTAAATAACTACTGTTCCTATTGTTTCTTTCCTGAAAAATCAATCTTTCTTCGACCCTACTCACTATATCTCGTATTCTTCTAAACTTATTTTCTTTCTTCTTCGATGGAGGCAGAAATAGAATTTTTTTCTTCGACAAAAGTAAACTTTATACCCTTTCCTTGCACATTAAAGTCGACCTCTAATTATTAGGGGATAAAACAAAAATATAAAATTTTATGCCCAGTTATTGCTTTTAAAGAAAAACAAGATAGGATAATCTCCTGTCCGCTATTTCCACAGGATTATACGATAACTATACCGATAAGAACTTATTACCTGGAGAACTGGTCACCTTTATATCTCCAGATCAAGTGAACTATATAGCTTTATAACTCTAATGAGTTATGATCCTTTTGTGCAGGCTTTTGCGCCTAGTGGTCAGCTTTGCTTTTTGTTAAGCAATATGCAAGGAGTTGCATATTGCATAATCTTGAGCGAGAGATTGCGTGAACCAGCTCTAGAAAGTATGGTTAGTATTTTGTGCGTATTCTTTCCTCATATCATTAAGAGAACCAGGTGGCGTTGTCGTCGCAAACTGTGCACAGTATTTAGTACGTTTGACTAAAGTAAATGCCAGGGCTTTTCTTTAAACAGGAGAGCAGATCTTTGCGCGATTATGCATAAATGAAAATTGCGCTGCTAGGTAATGTACATCTAAAAGTAGTACCCAGATATATGTATAATAGCAGCATTTCGGGGGAGTGGATCAATTAACAGGGGCACAATATTTTGAAGTGGCTGTATCTATTTATCTATGTAAAAGAGTCCATGAGTAAGAGAAGCTTTGGTAGTGGCGCTAGAGGCATAAGTTGTTTCAACAAATGTTGAGTATGAATGATTGTTTTCTAACTCTTGATTCGTATTCGGTAATAAGCGCCAAACAGATACTCGCATTCCTGACCGGCAAAAAAATAGACCGGTTCATGCACAAAAAGTCAAAAAGAAATACATAGCGCATAAATGTATGTACATACTTCTCGTAGGTATGCGCTCTTAAGAGCGAAGTGATAAGCGAACGTGCATTTAAGGTACGGGCGATCTAGTTTTCCTATCTAAAGGCGGGGACCGATATGCACGAAATCAACAACCTGATGTTGCATTGGCGTAAGACACAGGAGGCAGGTATCACACAAAGGGCAAGTATTATACAAAGGGTACACAAAGGGTAACATGTGAAAGCATCAATTTTTAAGACAACGATGCAGGTGATTAAATGACCGAAATTTGTTTTTTCTTGAGCGTAAAAATTTCCTAAAGTATAGAACCACATACATTTGGTCGTTGAATTTGTAAATATGCGCTTTAGTATCCAGCCTCAGTCTTTGTACTTGAACAATTTCTCTGACCCTTGCGAGCCTTTGTTTATTTTGTTTCTTTCTCAGCAGCAGCAGATCCTTACAAAAGTTCATGATCGTTCAAATTATATAGAAAATAAATTCCCAATTACCGGTTGAGCGAAAGGAGAGACTTTATTTGTAGGGGGGTGGTAGTTGGAAAAGAAAAGCCGTGCTTTGTTTTGTTTTATTTTTTGTTTTTCTGGACTGCTTTAATGAGTAGTCGCAATGGACAGTTGCAAAGTAGAAACGGCGACCATGCGATAAGAAAGTGTGGTCTACGGCCAGGATTATTTTTCCTGTTTGGGCTTTGGTCCACTTTCTATAATGGGACATCATAATGTTTTCGAATATGTTAACGAACTTCGAGACCACTTCTTTAATGGAAAGGGAAGGATCGCAGACGGAAATAAGGGTTTACGGATCTAAACCTGCATAAAAAAGGAACCTGTAAAAAAGAAAATCTGTAAAAAATGGACTAACCTGCATGATGAGCTTCGATGCCTTTACGAGGACTTGAGAAATTGAGAAACAAACTGTAAGTGCCTTGGAATTTTGTTGTTGAAATAGGTGACACTGTGAGATGACACTGAGCGAATTCGAAAATACGGAATGGCTTAATGCTTCTCAAAAGCTTCTTGCAGATCCCAATTCTTTTCTGGCGTGGGAAGACTTGGTAACAGCCGCAGAGAACAACAAAGGCCGTGGCATTACCAAGCTAAGTTCAGAAACAGAAATCGAACTTTTTGATATAAGTTATCATGGTTTGCTTTCTAAGTACCCTTTCCTTGAGCTTTATTGGGTAAGATATGCAGAAACACATTTCACTTTGGGCAATACTCGTAAAGCAGAGGAAATTTTCAAAAGAGGGGTTTCAAGAGCACCTGCTTCGTTGGAGCTATGGATCAGGTATCTACGATTTCGAGTGGAAACAATTGGAGATGATCTAAACGGAGTTCTTTCGCTTTTCGAACATGCTCGATTAAAAATTGGGTACCATTTTCATGGGCATGAATTTTACAAGCTCTATTTAGCATTTTTGGAAGATTATTCGTCTCAAGACGCCAAGTTCAAGAAAAAGTTTTTTGTGCTTTTAAGAATAATAATCGAGATTCCATTATACCACTACGATTTTTTCTTTAGGAAATTCTTCAGTCTTTTTAATGAGCAAAATTTATCACCAGAGGTCTTGCACTACCTAATTCCAAAAAAAGAAGAAGCCAATTTTGCCGGGCAGGATCTCAGAAGTATTTCAGTAAAATTGAAAAAAATCTTCACTGAAGTATACATAACTACTCAGTACAAAGTTTATGAATTATATCAGTTCGAAAGGACGCTCACTAGGCCATATTTTCATGTTACATATTTATCTAACCAAGAACTCAAGACCTGGAGGAACTATCTCAATTTTGTCGAACTTAATTACCCTTATAATTATACCATTTTGTGTTATGAACGGTGCTTGATTGCCACGGCGAACTATCCCATTTTTAGGCTAAGATATTCGAACTATCTCATCTGTAACAAAAAATTAGAGCAAGCTAAACAATTATTGTACAATACTTTAACTTATATGACAGATGATAAGATCTTTGTGAAACTAGTTTCTTTAGAGCTTACTACTGGGCACTTCCTCAAAGCAAGAGATTTAGTTGTGTCGTTTATTGCAAGTAATTATAACGTTCCTTTAAGTATTTACCAAAAGTTGCTTGGCATAGAAGCCTTATTCAGTTCGAATGACCCTCATTATCTAATAACAATACTACGACAGTTGATACAAAAAACGAGATTAGCCTGGATTTTTAAATTTTCTATCTACATGTCCTTACCCAATGATCTATTGTCTGACCTTTTTAATGAATTCGAAGAGATATTCTCCTCTTCGTATATATACTGGAGTTCTTTTGTTCTCTTTAGTGTCCGAAAAGGTGATGATGTGCGTCCGATTTATGAAAAGGCACAACACAAGCTTCTTCCTGAAGAAGCAATAAAATTGAAATTATTATGCACTCAGTACACAAGACTTGAAAAAATACATTACGCCGAGGATTATGATCTGTTCTTGCAAACTTTACTATAAGGCCCCTAACCCCAATAGAAATTCACTGCTATCACGATACAAAATATACTGAGCACCAAGAATCCTAATTTTTTATCAAAATGCCAATTATTAAGTGGAATGTAAATTAAATAAATAACCGTTATTACCATGAGCCCTATCATGCTAGTGGTTAGTTCTTTAGACACTTGAAATATCAAATCATGATTGAAAGTTACTATAGAGCCATTCATTCCGATTCCTAATAAAACTAGTAAAACAGGCGATCCCAAGCATGAGTAAAGTCCTAGCATTGGATCGATTTTTGCGATCGTGATATTAGTCACCATATCATTTAGTGTATTTCCTATCGCAAACACGAGAAGCCCCAAAAGATATTCAGAAACCGCCATTATTAAACCCAAGTTTTTAAAGATGAGGAGAACTTGAAAGGATAACTCAGATATCAAAACTGAAGACATAGTTATCCCCAAAAGAGCAGCAATTGTCCTTTTAAATTTTGAATGTTCTGCTAGAAGAGGCGATGTGAGTTTAACAGCTATTGTTGTTATTAACCAGCATGAAACCAATGTCATGACACCAAAATGGAAATAAAGAATATTTATAAGACAAGGAACTGTGAAACAATAGACGTAAGCACAAGTATAGTATTCGGTTTCCCGAGTTACCCCCCCTGGAACAAACTGGCCGATTATAATATCTATTATCAGCAATTTCATCCTTATTATCGATACTAAAAGGTTTTCATTGTCTGACCTTTCTTTAGACCTTTCATGTGTCAAGTTAAGCTCCAAGTCCGATAGAGCCTGTTCCTCTATGTAGAAGTGATCTTCGCGCGACAAAAAGTTCAATGCATCCTCCATGTTAACCAATGCCTTTGGTGACTTTGAGGGATTATCTGCCTCTACCGTAAGATGCTGACTTTCTTCTATTATCTTTTCTTCATTATTACAAAAGAAAACATGTACAAGATACAAGATATAAGTTGCCGACATGATTAAGCATTCATATCGAGTGATTTTACCATCCCAAAAAATAATTCCTGCCAATGAAACCAGAAAAAAGACCCAGAGCATGTCGGCAACAATCCATTTGTTCTCGTGAATTGAAAAAGGATATACGATACTGATAATCCCTATTATCACGGAAAGGATAATAAACAAGCTCCCAATTAATTGTCCTAAGACTAAATCAATCGAATTAGAACGAAGAGACAAGAAAAGGTTGCATATGTCAGAAATTCCATTTGCAAATGGTATGAGTACAAAACTAAGCACTCGTCGGTTGACCCGGAGGGTTTCGGCTATTTCTATTAAGCTAGGGAAGAAGAACTTTGACACCAAAATACTCAAGCTTATGAAAATCCAAAGAAGTAAAGCAATCATTAGAAAGCAAACCGAACATAGGTATAATTTCGATGGATAAAAGCTTGTGCAAAAGTAAAATTTTGCTAAATAGTAGTATTTGGTATTACAATTATCCTTCAAACTTTGACAAAGATTGTCCCCCTCTAGCGAGCACTCTAAAAGTTCTTTTGGTAAGTCCGCTTGTGTTGCTCCCCATGCCTGCCCTGCTAGAGCTAGTATAGTGACTAAATTATAATACTTCATGCACTTATTTCCTTATATTGCTCTTTTCAAGACTTTTCAAGAGGCTTTGATAAGAATTGATATATGACAATATTACACAAAACCATTATCTAATAAATAGTATCTATATAAAACTAAAAATGTTTATAAGACTGGTATGAGTCCTTCTGAAGCACTTCAGATGAGACCTTGATATCTAGCTTAATATCATCTATTAAAGCTTCTAAAATCTTCTGTTAGTATCAAGTCTATTGATTCGATATTTTTTTCCTCTCATAGGATTGTTTCTGTTCCTTTCTAAAGAAAAAGTATAAAGTTTCCGAACATACCTTTACTAGTGTAGTTCAATTCAGGTCTGACATATCCCAAAACGACAAATTTTAAAGATGCCCCATAAAAATTTTCTTTAAATTCGTGCATTATATGTACTTCTGCTGCCTTGGCTTTATTGTTATAGAATGGGTTCCATCCAATCGACATAACCATAGGAAACACCTCTTTTTCCTTTTCGGATAGTTCTTTGCCGTAGTTAAAGTGTACAACTTGATTATCAGGTCTAATTTGGGTATTAGGACCATTTTCCCTTGTGGTCGTTTTACACCAACCAAAATAGACACCCGGGTCGAGTTTGTCCAAATGATCATTGATAGGAATATTAGCCGTGGGAATTTGTAGCTCAGCTGACCCTCTACCAAACCCACATATGACTTCACTATCAATAAATATTGGAAACGGATCACTAGGAGTATCTGGAATATGAATTTGTGGTCTCGGCATTAAAAACTTTCCAAAAACTTTACGAACTTTTTCTACAAATTTCTGATTAAATTTCTGATTTTGTACAATTTTTAACAAATTATGTAGACAATGAAGATAAGATAATGCAATAACCTTTTTTTATTTTGTTACCTACTTACTAATAATTATATTTTCGTTATAAACTGTTTTATTCAAACTTGTGTTGCAATTGGTCCAATAAGGTTACTGCATCTTTAGCAAAGCTTCTAATACCTTGAGCCAATTTCTCAGTAGCCATAGCATCGTCATTCAAGTGCAATCTGAAGAGGGCTTCGTTATTGATATAGGAAACTTTCTCTTCAGAAGAAGCTTTAGCTTCCTGCTCGGTTAATACCTTGGTCACAGGGGCATCAGAGTTGTACAATTCTTCCAACAATTTTGGTGCAACGGTTAAAAAGTCGCAACCACCCAAGGCTTTGATTTCTCCAGTGTTTCTAAATGAAGCACCCATAACAATAGTCTTGTAACCAAATTTCTTGTAATAGTTGTAGATTTTCCTGACCGATTGCACACCAGGATCGTTTTCTCCTTGATAGTCCTGTCCTGTGGCGTTCTTATACCAGTCTAAGATTCTACCCACAAAAGGCGAAACCAAAGTTACTTTAGCCTCAGCGCAGGCTACAGCTTGGACAAAAGAGAACTGTAAAGTTAAGTTACAGTGAATACCGTAGTCAGCCTCTAACTCCTTTGCTGCTTGAATACCTTCCCATGTGGATGCAATTTTGATCAATATTCTATCCTTCGAAATTCCAAGCGATTCGTACAACCTGATGATCTGGATCGCTTTCTTCTTGCTGGCCTCCTTGTCAAAAGACAACCTAGCGTCCACCTCGGTTGACACTCTTCCAGGAACTATTTTTAAGATTTCTTTACCGAACTCAACCAACAAACGGTCCAAAGCAAGGTCTGCTTTCTCCGCTGGTGATGATCCTTTATCCTTAGCGTAATCCACCGCAACGTTTACGAGCTTAGCATACTCTGGCTTCCTGGTAGCCGCCAAGATCAATGATGGGTTAGTGGTAGCATCCTGTGGCTTGTACTTAGCAATGGATTCAAACTCCCCAGTATCGGTCACGATAGTAGTTCCCGTAGCTTTTAATTGTTCCAATGAATTTGCCATCTTATAATAACTAATTATTTGATAAATCGATTGGTGGCAAGCACTCTGGAACCTAGTCTTATATACTCGTATGGTCGTGCACAAGTACAAACAATACGTAATCGGGGTTCTCAATGCAATTGTTGATATGAGTAGGAGATTTCAGGTGCTAAAATGGGCCTATGCGCAGTTTGTTAGTAGGGCCTATCGCTAAAGGTATCCTTAAATATATTACGTAAAGCTTACAAGACGGTCTTATCTGAGCAAGTAACGCTATCTTAGCAACTAGCAAAACTGAAACTAAATGCATCAAAGAAATTTCAAAGCAAGTAGATATACGTAGCAGATCTTACAGCATAAAGAAAATAAGTAGATGTGCCCACGATATGAACGACAATGAATGTGAAGATGGTAGAGTCCATGGATGATCTGCGTCAAGTAGGCTCGAATGGCGGGGCAAAGCAAGATAAATCACGCACATACGCACGTGACAGGAATAAGATGGTCCCATTTCTCTCAAGCTAGAACCAAAAAGAAAACACTACAGGGAAGAGATATGGTCAAGAGACTACTCATCAAGGCATCGAACAATTATGAGAACGGCTTTCAGATTGTACCGGTGAACACAGGAAAGCCTATGGAAATTGCTACAGGAATCGGTGTTTTCACGTTCGTTGTGAACATCAAAGGGTTTGATGGCTGCGAGCAACACAAAAACAACAGTTGTTACAATCCAGGTGATACAAAATACTTGGATGGCAGCAACAGAGGGGAATCAGGAGAAGAAATTAATACGGGTAGCACACAGCAAAATGTTGGGATAACAATGTCTTTTAGACCTCTGTCTCCTATAAAGGGGAATGAACTTTTGTTCGGCAATGATCTCACCAGGCCTATATATGAGTATGTTCCCGCTCGTATATTAGATGCGGGATTAAAGTTTTTCACCTTTTTTATTAACCGTAGCACTAAAGGGGATGTTTACAGCAACAAGCCATACTTATATTCATTGGCATTGAATACTTTCTCTTATACTGGTATTCTTAACAGTAGCAAACAGGAAACAGGAAGACCAGTGGAAGAGAATTTGTGCGATAATATAGATAATGTGTTAGATATTCCTCGTGATTCTGGTAAAAGAAGGGCATTTTTCAACGACATGAGCCATTGCGAATCTTTTGTGTTTTATAATGGTAAAGATTATATCCTTGAATTCAAGACCAGCCTCATGAAGATGAGTGACTCTAACTACGCGGTCTCGATTCCGACTTTTCGCCAGCGGACATTTGACATTGATGTTTCTAGATACGCTAACGAGAAGTTAAATAATTTCAACTGGGTGGTCAAGCAGGGTGGTTTCGAAGGTGTAGGTTATGGCAAAAACGGATTGATTCTCAATTTTTCTCTTGTAGATGAAGACTAGAAGTTGTCAGTTCTACAGCGTGAACTAGGTTTTATAATTAAATTTTGCATTTGATTTAATTCATGACTTATCTGTAAAATACTAGTGCCTAAACTTTTCCTCTAAGTCAGGAAGCTCGATTGCATGGACTCGAATATAACTATTTTGCTTAGTAGCCAAACCAGCGTACGCATTGTACCAGGCTGCGAAAGCAGCCAATACTCCAAAGACACCGGCAGCGATTTGCACAGAATGCTTGCCAGTAAATTGAGTAATTGCTAAAAGCAAAAATGTTAAGTCAAGTAGCACAAAAAGAGACATAAATGCTACCGTCGACTTGACCGTGAGAAGTATTAGAAAAAAAGTAAAAATAAACCACCCAATCATTAGCAAACCTACGGCGTTACCAAACTCTTTTTCATCCGTGTAAGCCGAAGATATGCCGAAACTGTTTGTATATATTGCTGCCCAGGTGCCCCAGAAGCCTGCGTATGAAGACAAAGCTAGACCACCAAAGCTATTGCCCGCGGCAATCTCAAACATGCCAGCTACAAATTGAGCCGCTCCTCCGTAGAAATATGCCAATCCTACCACAATATTTGGTACATCAACCCCACGAGCTCCACAATTGATTAAACTTAAAACAAAAGTTGTTAAAGCGAACCCACATAGTCCTAACGGGGCCGGATTACCCAAATCGTATTTTGCTGGTGGAGCCAAACCTGGTGTCAAAGTACCACCAAAGGCTTCCTCGAGTTCACTTCGACGAAATTTCTCGTTACCAAACCATATGAACTCTCCTGCATCCTTAACCACGGTAACGTCTTGATGCTCCGAAGGCTCTGGGTCTCCAACTAAGTGTTCGACTTTCAAAGATTCCTCCTGTGGTTCTTGACTCTCTAATTGTGACATTGTTTATGAAATCTCAATTTTATGAACCCAAGTTGTAAAAATTTTGTAAACTAAAAGCTAAAGCAAATCAATAATTGTCCTTCAAGACGAAAACAACACCTTTTGAAATACCAACCACCACAATATATATATATATATATATATATATATATCTATACGATGTTTCGAGACACAAACTCTTTACTAGGATTTAAAAGCTTTCACTCCGCCTGTAAAGGTGTGTATTTCTATTTGCTATCCACTAAAACGGTATAATTTCCTTCTCGTACCCACTAAATATGTCAACCTACTCAATTACGGAATGAACTCTTTTATCGAAAAAGAGGTATCCCCACCTCATCGAAAATCATGCAGCCTATATTCAGTCTAAGTTCTGAATGCATGATGTATTACTTGTTAGCGTTTACTAATAAGATGCAGTATAATTTATATTATTTGTCAATACACTTGCAAGTTTAACGAATGAAAGCGAGAATTCTGCTCGGAAGTACTAGAAAGACATCTCTCTCTGTAAGCACAAGATGTTAGCTGCATGCGTCACGTTTGAAAGATGAAATGTTGGGAAGTGAGTTTACTCGAAGTCCTTCTGTTCGAAGTAATTTCACCTGACTTTCGGAGAGTGCAATTTTGCCCTGGACATAAGCGTGGAACCGTGTGAGCGTGCGAAGAAGACGGAGACTAAAAAAGAAAAATAAAAAAGAAACAGACAGATATGTGAGGCAAATAGGAAGAGCCAAAGGCAGGTGCAAGTAAAAAAAGTGCTTGATAAGGTAGTAAAAAAAAATTCCGTGAGTACACCAGACAAATCTCTATAAAGGCTTAAAGCAGCCAAGAGCTCCCACAATTTTTGCCACTGGTTGTATGTGTAAGCATTAGGACTCCGGTGAGAGCATTGCCATTGCCAAAATTGTCGTGGAACCACTACTACTAAGGATTACTACTTCTCTCCCTCTTGTTGAAATTCTACAACGAAAAGGGCATAATATGCAGAACTTCCGTGTTTAGAAAAATTACACACAACACATCGTACTTGCATGTCATTCATGAATAGCAAGTGTAAGCGACATTGAAGAAAACGATGGGCATGGAATTACATGAGCCTATACATAAATGTGGAGACTTTAGCTCATATATTTAAAACAGGGACTATCGCGCAAGATTAAGGTTGAGAAAGTCTCAGTAGTATTCAAGCAAGAAAGACACAACAGAGATAAAATTCTGGGTTGACAGTAGCAGTAATAAGTTTTTTAATATTGAAGTAGATTGTTGGAAGTGTGTTTAACTTTTAAAGGACGTCACCAAAACGGTCTTTTTCTCAATTCACTTTTTAAAAAAGAATAAAGACATAAAGAATGGAAGAAAGTAGATACTCGAATCTGAGCGATTTAGAAGGAAATAAATCGGAATCCGGTGTTAGCAAGGTGGGAGTGGCAGGAGATTCACAAGAATATGTGATTTTGGGAAATAAGAAATATCACAAGCAAGATTTGAGGAACGCATTTGGAGGTACTTTAACACCAGGAGTTACACCTTATCCAAAACGTCAGTTCGGTAATCCAGCTCCTATAGGATTATCAGGTTTTGCACTCACTACATTTGTACTTTCTCTTTACAACGCCCAAGCCATGGGTATAAAAGTTCCTAACGTTGTGGTTAGTTCGGCTACTTTTTATGGGGGTGCTGTTCAATTTTTGGCGGGAATGTGGGAGTTACTCTTGGGAAACACTTTTGGTGCTACTGCTCTTACATCCTACGGTTCTTTCTGGATTTCTTACTCTAGTATTTTTATCAAGAGCTTTGGGATTACTGAGGCGTATAAGGATAAAACTATGATGAATAATGCAATTGGCCTTTATCTTGTAGGTTGGGCTATCTTTACCTTTATGTTGACTTTGGTGACAGCTAAGTCTACAGTGGCCTTTTTCTCTCTTTTTTTCAGCTTGATGATCACCTTCATTCTTCTTGCTGCTGGAGAGTTCACTGGAAAAGTTGGTGTCACAAGAGCTGGTGGGGTTATTGGCTGTATTTGTGCTATTATTGCATGGTACAATGCTTACGCGGGTGTGGCTAATAGATTTAACACTTATATAACTGTCCGAGCGATTCCTATTCCAGTATTTGAGAAATAAACCTTCGTTTAGGTCCTTTTTTTAGATATTGTCTCTTTGTTTTTCCAAGGATGAACATTTTGTAATTGCAGGGTTCTATATTTAGACTGCTGCGCAAATCTATCGAAATTTTTTAACGAGTACTTTATGTTTGGAACATAGTTATCTTGAAATTAGGATGATTCTCTGAGAAGCGAACGTCATGGGACAAGTTTATTTGAAATGATAATGGCCTGAGATGCTTAGAAATTTTTTCTCGTGAAGAGGGAGTATCTTAGTATGTTTTTGCTTGTCTATAAGCGAAAAAGCAACGTAACTAAAATAGCTGCACATGGGGTCATAGACCTCCCCGATCCGACTCTTACTTGAAATCTCTTGAGATATTATTTTTGTTTCTCCTGCTCTATTGTGTAAGAATAATTTTTTGGTTATTCATTTGATCATCAAAATTCTACAAGTATGAAATAAACTCTTTATGATCATCCAAGTCAAAAAGAATAGCTGAAGACATTACGTCAACCATCGTGATCTTTCTGAGTACAATTTGTATACCACGCAAAAGCAAAGAGAACCAGAATATTATAGGACCGCTCTAAAATAGAAATAAATATTAATCTCAGCAATAAATGAAAACTTCTATTAATTTAATTTTTTTTTTCTTTTTTAATCTATTTTTTTTTTTTTTTATTTTTAATTTTTCTTTATTATAGTGAAGAGGAAGAGAGAAGGAAGGGTTTGAGTTACAGATACGACAAGGAACATTTGAAAGAGACAAGCAAGAGTCCTCACTTACAGGATGTCCGAACAGCATGTGGACAATGAAAACAACGCGGAGCTAAATAAAGCTATTAGCGAATCCATATCGTCATTGAATTACTCAAAGCAAAATGAAACGATAAATTTGAGTAAAGACGATGACTTGGTCAGAAGAGACGACATTAATATCGAAAAGGCAATTGGGGAAGTTTTCAGTCAGTTTGATTTTAAGCGGAAAGATAGCAGCTCTGGGGACGCAAGCATCGGAGAGAAAGGCAATGAAGAACATGGGCTGGACCATTTCGTTTATGACAGTGTCTATTCAGACAAGAGGGAAACTGGTAGCAATGTACTTGGTGTGGACACTGCGGGTGATGAAATCAGAAGGGTGAAAACCTCACAGCAGCCTACGCCTGCAACAAATAGTGACTTCCATTCCAACAGTAATGGAAACCCACAAGTGCAAACGCAGGAAGTATCAGAACAGAAAAGTATCGAGCCGTTATCGCCTCCCGTACTTAAAACAATACTAATGCGAGAACAAAACTTGGAGACCTCGGATTCGTCTGAGAATTTTTCAGGTCGGACGGAGAAAGGCTACCTGCAGCAATTTTCGAAAGTGGACTATAATACTCAGCAGCAAACTAGCGGCAGTGAAAATTTATCAAAGATAGATACTGACTACCGAATAGATGATGAAGCGCTCAATAATGCGATCGAAATTTCCCTTGGGGAGGCAAATGAGCATGCTATTTACGGAACTGCTTCGACGGCCCCTAATTCACAATTAGATGATTTACTGCAACAACGTGAGTGGAATCATAGTAGCCACGAGTCTCGTCAGGAGTCTTTAACTGATGAAGCAATTGCAAAAGCTATCAACGGAGTTATGGATAACCTTGTATCGGAGAATATAAACGATGATAAACACTTCTTCTTAAGAGAAGAAAAAAGGAAGGAAAAAGTGGACGAACCTAGAAATGGTATTTCTCAGCTTTCAAATGAAGGTTTTTTTCCCGATGATGGAAAACACCACGATCGTCACCCAATGGATGTTCCTTCCGGTATTGACGTGAAAGATGATGTGGACTTCAAAGGTATGGAGATGGATTCTTTCCTGGCTAATGCTATAAACGAAGCTATCCAAAGCGCATTTGATGACCAAAAGGCTTCAAGAAAAATAGATGACAAACTTTTACAAGAAAACGCGAGCGCCGATTATGATCAGCTACCGAATATCATGAATTCTCTTCAAAACTATTCTAGTCCAGCGTCGGTGAGACGGGACAGTAAAAATTGGGGAATTCGTTCTCGTGGTTCTATTTCTCAAGAAGTGTTGCGTGATTTGGCTTCGGAGATAAGTCATCATGTGGAGGGACAAAACGATGGACTCATCAATAAAAGTGTAAAAGAGAATCTTCGTATGCCAGAGATAGATGAAAGCACCTTTGAGCATTTCCACAACGAGGCTTATAAAGAGTACAACAATAATAGCAGTGCTTACCCAACAGAGACAGGTAACGATCCTAGTAACAAGGATAAATTATTACAAATTACTTTATCTAATATTATTCGTAATGTGATGGAACATAGTAATAATAATGAGAAGGAAAGTAGTGATATAGGTAAACAAGAAGCACAGGATGCTGATCTGGACCAAATGGCTACTATTTTGCAAAATAGTTTTTCTATGGCTTTGGGAGAGACTCAGGAGACGAAGACAGATAAACAGAAATCTTTCCAAAAAGAGGAAATAGAAAAGGGAACTAATGCAGAAATTGCAGAAGATACGCAGGCACTTCAAATTTCTAATGCCGTTTCTAAGATCCTGGAGTTATCTGCTTCCACTTCGTCATTTCTTGATAGTTTAAACAATGCAGCTAGCGGTATCCCAGCTAATAATTTTCCGGAAAAACATTCAGGTCTTGAGAGATTTGCTGAGATGGATAAAGGAAGTACAAAGACGAAGCTGATGGATAAGGTATTTTCTATAGCGAAGAACTTGCTTAGTAACTATACAGATAAGACTACAAAAAATAATAGTGATAAGGAAGATCCTAGAAGGAAATCCTTAAATATAGCTGAGACGTTGGCGTTGCATAGATCTACAATATACCAGCACACGAAGAAGGACAATTACACAAGTGAAATAATTGACAATGTCATTAAGAAGTACAGGGATTCTGATAATATGGGGCTGGCATCCTTTAATTCTAATTTCAGCGCGGCTTTGTCAAATCTTGTTTCTCGTATCGGTCGCGAGTCTGAGAATGACGGTGAAAGTAATATATTAAGGGTAATTAAAGAATTAGGGTCTTCAGGGACGTTGTCGTTTCCTTTGCGAAAGCAGCCAGCATTGAATATTGAAGATTTATCAATCTCAGATATTATTGCAAATTATAGAAGTAAATCAGTGGAGCATTCTTTGATTATTCCTTTGATCTTGGCAAAGGATTACCTCGAAAAAAACTTTCCTCTTACTTCTATTCCCAAAGCAATATCAATAATGGAAAACACTTTAAGTCTATCTTCTGAGGGCATCAATTTAGAATCACATTTAAGGGAAGGTATAATCTTACAATATCTGGAAGCAGTAAAACCTTCTTTTGTGATGTCCTTTATGAATTCGATTGTTACTGCAATTAGTATTTTTAATAATTCGAAGTCAAAAAAAGGCCAATATTTGTTGGGTGAAAAATACCTGTCCGATTCTCCTGAATATAAAGAAAGAATCCGATTAGAAAACAGAGAGAGAAAAAAACGTTGGAGAGAGGAAAATGCTGAAAGGAATAAGGATAACGACTTGAGATTCAGAGTATTGAAGAGGGCGGCTATGATATTCGGCGAAGAGTCAACTCTTGAAAAGAAAGCTTGGATTGAGGAGGAGTTTGGAAGAAGAAGAGAAAAGAGGATAGCAAAACAGAGAAAGGAAGAGCAAGAACGGCAGCTCAGTACCTTACTGGATAAAACTTTCAAAAGTAAGCCTTTAACAGAAAAAGACACGTCAAGCATTTGTTCCGATTCAAACTTTGTTAATCCTATATCCGATATTTTCAACCTTTTATCAATTGTGGCATATACTGAAGAACCTGAAGCAGCTCTAATTTCCACTGTTACTTCAACTGCTGTTACGGCTGCGCTCTATGCTCATAGGAACAGTCTTCTGAATGGCAAGTCAGTTGAAACTTCCTTAACTAACACTCTCACATCATTGATGGAAAATTCACAAGGTCACGAATTGCGCTATTTGAGTCTTGCTAAAGGATTGCCTTTATTTAAGAAATTGATAATGATTTTGCCAAAAGGAGAACAAGAATTTAATTCTCCACTGACCGCATTAAATACAGTAGGTAATAAAAAAGAAAATCACCCCTCAGCTAATGTTCCGGTATTGAATTTTAACGTTGCATTTAATTCACATCCATCGATTGGGCAGTATGAAGATGCTATCGTTTCTTATAAGGATACAACTGCAGCTTTAGAGGAAGGCCGTTCTAGAAAAAGGTCTTTAAGTGAGTCTAGCTTGGATATGAAAAGAATCGGAGATACATCACCGAAGAAGCATAACAATGTAGTTTCCATTCACTCCAGAGACAACGGCTCAGTAGTGGATAATGGTTTAGGCGATACGCGTTTTTCTACTGCAACATATGACTATAAAGATAGTACAACTAATCGTGATTTACGAGGCATTCCTCTAGGAAGGCCGAAGACTTCATCTAGTGATGAAAAGAAAAACCTTAAAAGCGAGTTTTTATATAATAATGTATCTGGAAAGGAGTATCCGACATTAAGTCTTCCTTTAGCTACCCCCTTTATCACGAACAAGAAAGATTTCTTGAATAAAGATAGCAGAATTATAGACGCTATGAATTCGTTGAGAGGTCGCTTGAAAAAGCCCGGGAGTTTTCAAAGGCCCGCGTATTCGAAGACACGCTACTAGTACAGAGCATTGGTTTAGAAATGAATTCCATAAATATTTTCAAACTGTATCATAAGATTATTATAGATTATATTGCTAGAGTTTCATTTAGTAACCATTTATAAGCCTTTACTTCTCCCATTGAAAGTAATACACCTGAAAACTCCTTAAGTATTCTTTGATGAAAAGAGTTAACCCACTCAACCTCAGAGTCATCTAAATACCGCTTATCAATTAATTTACGACACAATGGGACCTTGGTAAGATAATTGAAGCTCATAGTATCATTATCACCTTTTTCCGTCAACTCTCTCTCGGACGTAATTTCTAATTCACTTTCAATCCGAAAGCCGTATTTACCGGGAACATAATAACCAGGCTCATCCGTAAGGATAGCACCTTTCCTAAAATTATTTCTAGAACTTAATCCGGCGGAAGAAGCCTTTATATACAACGGACCTTCATGTACAAGACCAAAGGACCCAATACCGTGGCCAGTTCCATGACCATAATTTAGAGAATGTTCTAAAAGAGGGTTTCTAGCTCTTCTATCCAACGTAGGTCCTATTTTTGAAGAGTTGCTCTCAAATTTTGTTGTTGCAACTCCGATATGACCTTTAAGTACTAAGGTATAGTACTTACGATGTTCATCCTTTAAATTTTTATAGCCAAATTTGAAAGTTCTAGTAATGTCAGTAGTGCCTTCAAGAAACTGCGATCCTGAATCAATTAGGTAGACCTCGGAAGGATCAATAACTGAATTTACAGTCTTGGTAGGTGAGTAATGGACAATAGCAGCATTTGCACCCGAAGACGAAATAGTTTGGTACGACAAGCCCTTAAAATTGGGAAACCTTTCCCGTATTCTAAAGATTTCGGAAGCAGCGTCATACTCGGTTATCTTTTTCTTTTTAACTAGTAAAGTCTCCTCTAACCAAGCAGCAAATATAATATAAGCAAGTGAATCCTTATCTTGCGCAATTCTTGCATTTTTCAATTCAATTGGATTCTTTGCCAATTTCATGTAAGCAATGAAGGAGTCATACTTCAACAAATCATCGGATACCACCCGCAGCACCGTCGAGTACATCGCCGCATTCATCGTACTTTTATAAGGTAAAATAACAAAGGGGAGCTCAGGGCGCCCATGCAATTGAGATAAATCCTCATAGAAGCTTGTATAAGGTTTTACTATAAGACTGGGAATACTGGACAAGTACGAGGCGAGCTCACCGGATCCATCCGCTAGCTTTTTCTCATCAATGTATAAGATCGCTCTTTCTGTGGTGATAATCGAGTAACTGTAAAACACTGGGGTATAGGGAATGTCGGAATCAGCTCGCAAATTGTATAGCCAGGCGACCTCATCTAATGCAGACACAACCAAGTGACTTGCTCTTTCGAATTTCATATACTCACGCAAATAAAATAATTTCTGATTAGAATGTTCTCCGCTAAACTCTAGCGGAAGAGCATAAATAGGATCACTCGACCGTATTGGCTTCTCTTCTCCCCAAACGTCGTCGACTAAGTTAGCCTCGATTAGAGGAGCAAACTCAAAGCCTCCTCCACTTCTGGAAGCGCTATAAAAAAATTCAAATGAAGCCAAATCGAGGAGCTTGGGATCACAGGAGAGTACCTTGCTAAAAGGGTTATTAGCTGCCATTTCCACCGCAAACTGCTTCCATGATGGATCTTCTAAAACGCCCTCTCGTAACAACCGCCAAAGTCGACAATCCAATTGTTTTTCGGCTTGTGTGAAGTACCTCGAGTCTGTAGAAAGTGCTGCTCTTCCTGCAAGTTCATGCTCATCTTCAAGTGTGACCACACAGGTTCCTGCACTCCCCGTAAACTCACATATGAATTCTCTTCTCCTTTCGGAAAGAGCAGGGGTTTCAGATTGATGTTCATCCGCAGACCCCACAACGTATACCCCGATATTTCGCTCCCGCATCTGTCCCCTGAGTTTCTTGAGCTTAATTTCCGCGGTCGTGGAGGTTTCTTTTTTCTCTCCATATGATGTTAGACCTTTAGCAATCTCTTCTTCAACATCTGAAGTTTCATCGGATGCTCTTTCGTAGTCTTTATTCCCCACGAAAAGAAGTCTTATCAACGTCCATAGGAAATACCAAGGAATAAGGAGACAGTCAAACCATCTTACCTTTTTTTCTAGAGAGTCCTTCCCTGTAAACTCATCCTCCTGTATAAGCCTAGCCTCTTCATTATGATCCTTCTCCAGCTTAAAAGACCCCATCAACTGTTTTTATTGTGCTCTCTCCTGACCAGTTATTTCAACTGGAGAACTAAATGGTGGTTACCATAGTTTTTGGTTTTGTGTCAGAAAAATGGACCAAATTTATGTGCAGGTCATGGGCATCCATCAAAAAACACACGCGTCTTTTTGGCACCTTCTTCTACTATTATACTTTTATCATTGAGAGCTAGAAGAGAATAGAAATTGATATGGGCAGAATATTGGGGCTTGAATTACAGAATTTTAAGTCATACAAGGGAACCTGTCGTATAGGATTAGGCGGGTCATATTTTACGTCAATCATTGGACCCAATGGAGCAGGGAAATCAAATATGATGGACGCGATATCTTTTGTGTTGGGTGTACAATCATCACACTTGAGGTCACAGAATTTAAAAGACCTAATTTACAGAGATCGATATAGAGGACGGGGAGTCGAGGGCCGCGACAATAGAGCGAACGAAGTGAATAGGGCACATGTGAAAGTAGTATATGAGAAAGAGAACGGAGGAATTTTGCAACTAATGCGACAAGTGAATCGTAACGGGAGTAGCGAGTACAGCATTAATGGAGAAAATGTGACCTCATTGCAGTACTCGACGGTGCTAAGAAAAGAGAATATTCTCATTAAGGCGCGTAATTTCCTTGTATTTCAAGGTGATGTGGAACAGATAGCCTCGCAGTCGCCGAGAGAGCTCACGAAGATGGTGGAGACAGTAAGTGGGTCGGCAGAGTATCAGCAAGAATACGATAATTTGAAAGAGGAGACGGAAAAATTGCATGATTTTTCGGTAGCGGTTTTTTCTAGACGAAAAACCTTAAACACAGAATGCCGCCAGTATAAGGAACAGAAAGCAGAGCAAGAAACGTTTGAAAAGATGCTTTTAGAGAAAAACAATTGCGTCAAAATTATGAACTTGTACAAATTGTTCCACAACGAGAAAAAATATTTGGAATTAAGGGATACAATAGAGGGATTGAGCAAGGATATGTCGCGGTTGCAAAAAGAAGCACAGTCACAAGAAAAGAGATATAATGACAGTGTGGCAGACTATTCTCTGAAGATGTTGGAGATGAAGACACACGAACTGAAAATAAGTGAGACAATGCGAAGCGTTGAAGGCAAACGCCGTGAATTGATACCTATCGAGGCGAAAAAGAAATCACACCTCAATATGGTCGCTGGTATCAAGAGGAAGATTGGTGATATAGGCCTGGACATCCAGAAACAAACAAAGCAGGTTGAGCGAGTAGAAAGAGAATTGAGAGACACAAAGAGGCTTCTTGGTAATTTCAATGATAAAATGGCTGCAATGAATACATCTGACATATCAAAAAACTGCCAGAATGAGTATGATGCTTTACGTGAACAGTACCTTCAATCCGGTGGCTCTGAACTTGAAGACCAATTAAGTATACTTTTAAATGACGAAGACTCAGTCAAGAGTAAAATTAATAGTCTTAAGAATCAACAACAGAATATAACCAATAGAATAAATGAGCTCGGTTCCATAGTCAGAAGTGATTTGGAAATCAAGCACAATGAATTAACTACTGAAGTGAATGATATCCTTGGCATTAAATCGAAGAAAATCGAAGCTAAAAATTCTTTGACTCAGAAAAAGCTAGAATACAACAACCAAGAAATAGAGCTAAACACAGAGCTACGCGACACTTTACAACGTATTGATGAGCTCTCTTCAGAAAAAAGAGAGTCAAAGAGACAACTTAAGCTCAGGGATAATATTAGGATGTTGAAAGGCTTATTACCGGAAAATTCCATAAAAGGATTACTTTGCGATTTAGTCCGTCCTGTTAAACATAAATATGACTACTCACTTGCTACTCTTTTAGGTAAAAATGCAGAGTCAGTTGTTGTTGAAACGGCATCTATAGCTTACAAATGCATTGAAATATTGAAGGAGAGGAGGTCTGGTACTGCTACTTTCATACCATTGGATTCGATAGCTAATGAGTCAGTAAACTTGAAATATTTAAGGTCCCTTCACGAGGACGTGGTACCTGGTGTTGACACAGTAGAGTATGATGACAGTTCATTGGAAAGTGCGATCTACCATGTTATTGGTGATTCCTTGGTGGCGGATAGTATCGATGTCGCTAGGTCTTTAAGATGGAACCTGAATCTTCAGCACGCAAATAAAATAGCTACCATAGATGGCTCTATAATCCATCGTTCTGGCTTGATGACAGGTGGCCAGGAGGAACAGAGAAGTGGCACTACGTTAACCTGGGATCAAAATGAGTTGAATAACTTGTCAATTACAAAAGAAAAACTAATGTCGAAAGTTGCCGAGCTTGCGGACAAGAGACCCAAGGAAATGGAAATAAATTCTCTTATAGAAGAAATTAATCAGCTCGATGATAGGCTTCCTTTACTAAGAAATCAAATCAACAACTTAGAAAGGTTAATTGAAGATAGAACGCGAGAGACACAATTCCAACATGAATGCGCTGATAAGGTGAAATCTAATATCGACGAGGCTGAAAAGAAGCTTAAAAAGACAAAGCTTGAAATCAAAAAATTGCACGAGGAAGAAGTAAAATTACAAGAAAAATTTTTATCGGAATTTTGTGAAAAGTATGATTTTGATAGCGTCTTTGAAGCCAACGATAGGTTAAATGGCGCTTCCTCTCGGGAAAAAGCTAGAGAAAGATCACAGTATTTCAAGACAATTGATATTTTGACAAACAAGTTGAATTTTGAGAAAGAGAGGCTTGAAGAGACAAAGCTGAGAGAACGTAACTTGCGTGAGCAACTTACTGATTATGAAGATGACCTTTCGCAACTTGCTTCTGAGAAAGAAACAATCGAAAATCAAAGTGACACTCTCGAAGCCGAACTTCAGGTTCTCGGGTCGGAAAAACTTGATCTCAACAGGAATCTCCAGTCAAAGTTAAAAATGACTAAAGTTGCAGAGCAAGAGCTAGAAAGCATGAGTAATAATACCCTCTCACTTGGTAAAGAAATTTCAAAAAATGAAGAGCTTTTGTTTATGGTAGACATGGAGAGAGCAAATATACTCAAAAATTGCAAAATTGAGGCTATCAACTTACCTTTAAAAGACGGCTTGTTAGATTACGTGCCTATTGGTGAAAGTGCCGACCAGATACTCAAAGAAACTCATGATATAAATATAGATTATTCTTTGCTAGACGAAAATCTTAAAACGGATTTCAATGCTCAAACGGAAAACAAGTTGAGTGCAAATTACGAACTGATTCTTGACAAGCTTGAAGAACTCACACCTAACTCCAAAGCTATCGAGCGCTTAAAAGAGGTTGAGAAAAGGTTGAAAGACTTTGATAAGGATTTTACCAAAGCGAGACAACATGAAAATAAAGTAATCGAGAAGTTTTTGGAGATAAAGCAGAGGAGGACTCAGGCTTTTATGGTGGCTTTTAAACATATATCAAACAAAATCGATCCTATATACAAAGAACTTACCAAATCATCGTCTTCTTTGCTCGGTGGCTCGGCTTATTTGACTTTGGAAGATGAAGAAGAGCCATTCAATGCCGGTATTAAATATCACGCCATGCCACCGATGAAAAGATTTAGAGATATGGAATTATTATCTGGAGGTGAGAAAACTGTCGCCGCTTTAGCTCTATTATTCTCTGTGCACTCATATCATCCTTCACCCTTTTTTGTTTTGGATGAAGTAGATGCAGCATTGGATAATACAAATGTGCATAGAGTCGCTAACTATATCAAAAATTATGCAGGTCCCAACTTTCAGTTCATCGTTATCTCCTTGAAGAACACTCTCTTCGAAAGATCAGATGCATTAGTAGGCATCTATAGAGACGCAAGAGAAAACAGTTCTAAGACCGTAACTTTGGATTTGCGTGACTATGAGGAAAGCGAAACCAGAAATTCTAGCGCAAGAGTTTCGGTTGCCTAGTATTTGATCTTTTTTATTTTTTTGTTTTACTTTTACTGAATTCAGTACATGCACACGTACGCAAAATTTCTATATGTGTACTAGTATTGATAGAGATTAATAGCTATGAATAATGAATTAAGATATTTGAAATCTAGTATTTATAATGCCACTTATGCGTTGAGGGGTCTACACCAATTTTTGAGGTCGAAGTCTTTAAACGACCGATTGAGCGCTTTTCCTCGAGAAGACTTTTCCAAGTCAGGTAGAAGCATTGCTTCAATTGCGTTTCGCAACGATGAAGTAGATATCAGAAGGAACAAGTCGAAAAAAAAGTTTGACTTTTTAGCCTCAAAAGAGCATATTTTGTGTTTAGACGTTGAACATATTTTGAAAGAATTGAATTTGACTTTGGAAGATATCCATATTTCTGATGATCAGCTACGAAGATTAAAAAGCAGAACGATCCCCAAAAAAGAAATGCTAGACAACGTTGAAATCACTCATCAGACAACCGAAGGAGATGGGATAGCAGTTGTTCTGAAACAATCTTACCTTGAAGATGTTGATAAGAGTATGGGTCGTTACACTATCCTAAAGATTCCAAAGACAGTTGTGGGAGATAAAGTTATGGTGAAATTAGGAAAGCATTACCAATTTTACGCAGATGCATTTCCAATGGTACTAAGAAGCTCGAAAAAGTCCTTACGCAGAGATAGTTTAGTGGTTTGTCCTTATTTTAATTCTTGCTCGGGCTGCCAGTATCAAATGCTTCCGTATGAAGAACAACTAAATATAAAGCGTGCCATTATAAAACAAATGTATTCCTACTTTTATCCCGAAATACTTGGCTCCTTTGATAAGGATTTCGAACTTTACGTTATAGGATCGCCGAAGCAGTATTCGTATCGGACCAAAATAACTCCTCATTACAAATACGATAGATCCGACGTTTTGAATTCAGCTCCTTTAAAGATTGGATTCAATAATATTGATGTTTCTGAAGGTGTGGTTGATATAGAATCCTGTGCAATCTCCTCTTTGCCGATTAATATCAGTCTCAAAAGTGTCAAAGAAAAAACTCGGGAAGCAATTCTTCGTGAAATTTATGATAATGATAAGAGCAAGACAAATAATAATAACAAAAGTAAACCTCGTAAGCGTATGGGGACACTTTCTTTAAGAGACTCTTTGAACATTAATCCTTACACAGGGCTGTTTCATCGTGAATGTGTTGACTCGTACAAAAGTATTATCACCGAAAAAATCGGAAAGTTTCTTTTCCAGTATCCAGCTAACGAATTTTTTCAAAATAACAATGATATTCTTCCCTTGCTCTTGGATTACATGAAGCATCACATACATCTAAATGGCGGCACTCCTAAATTTCTTATTGACACTTACTGTGGTTCGGGTTTTTTTAGTATTTCCCTTTCAAATGAGGTAAGACCAGAAGGAAAAATAATTGGGATAGAGGTATCAAAAGCTTCGGTATATCATGCTACTAAAAATGCGTCATTAAATGGATTAAGGGTTCCTGAAGATATTGTATTTATCGAAGGCAAGTCAGATTCCTTATTCCTTAATAAGGAGTTCGGAGAATCGGAAGCTAAAGGTGAGGATTCAGTTTTAATTATGGACCCGTCGAGAAAAGGCTCTAATAGACAATTTTTAGAGCAGGCACTTCAGTTCAAACCGAGAATGATTTTCTATGTTAGTTGTAATGTTGCGACTCAAGCACGAGATTTGTGTATGTTACACTGTCTTCAAGACAGTTTTGGTGTACAGTATAGAGTTCGGGAAATATGTGGATTCGATTTTTTCCCGCAAACTAAACATATTGAAAGTGTCGCAGTGCTAGAAATCGTAAAATAAACGATTCTTCAAATTAGTATTCTTGTACATAGTCTATAAAGTCTGTATACATGTTGGCTAATCTTGAGTATGATCCACTCTTATTAATTCACTAATTATGTCATGCATTGCATTAATACCCCATTGAATCCTACATTTTTGTTTTTTACCAATAATGAAATCACTATGGGCAAGTTTATTTTGCAAGAAATAATCTAGACCCTTTAGTAACAATTCTTCATCCTTAGCCCGCATAACACATTCGAGTAATATTTTATCCTCAAATTTGTTTTCAAACATCTTACTATTTTTCGAGTTGGACGAGCCTGCTCCAAACGAGCTTATTTGAGACTTCTTTGCTATTCCATCCAAAAACGAAAGAATTAACACTTCATGGAATAGTTCTGCGTCTTGTGATCCACTAAGAAAATTAACAACTCGAAGCGTATGCAAATGAAGGGAACCTTCAGAAAATAAATAGCCAAAAAATCTTCCTAAGTTCAAGATTCTTCTCATCTTTCCTTCTTCGTCCTCGATATCCTTAGATAAGGATAAAAAGTTATTTTCATCATCTGATTCATCCTTTTCACTTCCTTCAAGTTCTCTTATAATGTCCCACATAAGAAATTGGAATGTTTTTCTATGCGAATGACTGGCAGAAAGCTTAGAAGCTAGGACTCCATAATAAGGATTCCAGCTCGGTTCCATCGACGCACAGCGGATTAAAATAACAGGTATTTCTCTCTCTTGCGAACGCTTCAAAGTTAGTTTGTCCAACTTAGTCATAGCATCGATATAGTCGTCGGCAGACATAATTGAGACGAAAATAGCTCTTCTAACATCGGTGTTCATCCTTTGAGACTTAGCTAGTTCCATCCAATTGGGCTCGGAATTTACCAAAATATCATTCATTGCTTCCTTGTTAACAAGAGGCTCTGAGTTAGCGGTCGGTTCTTCACCTTTCCAAGCAGAACCAACCACCCACCACTTACCTTGCGTGCCAATATCATGTATTTCTTTTAATGAAACCCTTATGGGATCTCCTGAAGTTTTTCTGCTTCCCAAGAACTTTTTCAAACTAAGAGATAACTGATAATTTGATTCATTTTGAATTTTTAGCTTGTTATTCTTTAAGGACATTATTGTCTCTATTAAAAACTGAGTTCTAGGTGTCATACTTTGGGACGGAATTGTCGAAGTTTTTTGTGTTAGCATGACTATAATGTCCTTTAAGGAAGCAGGATCTTCAGAACGTATTTGGTTACCTGAATTTCGCAAGAGGCTCAACATTAGCTCTGCATTAAACTCATCTAAGTTTTCTATCAACATTGCGATAATATCATATATCAACCGCGACGAAATCAACTGAAACATATAGACCGATGACAAAAGAGATATCGTATGCAAAGCCTCTCTTTTCTTATTTTCTGACTTGTGAAATTCTTCAAATTTTTCCACAATATTTTGCACAAAAAAAGCACCAAAATCGACACCCTGAAGGCGATAAAGCCCGACAGCCAAAGCCGCATGCAAGTACACAAAGTTTTCTGACAACCTCATCTGGTTAATAATACTATCAAGTACAATCAGCGTTACGTTCTCATTTACCGCATGTCTTGGATTAGAAAAATAGAGTCCGTTAATTTGGTCAAGAATGGAGCCGATATTAGACACTGCTAGCTTATTCAATGATCCTTTCAAAGTTCTTCTTAGTTGCGTATAGTCTTCTTGGGACACATTCTCGAGCTTACGACGCAAAGCCGGTGGAATATACTTTTGTTGACTTCCTTCGTTCTCCTTCTCCTCCTGGTAAAGTTCAACTGGAGGCAAGAAAGGGTTTTCTTTTACCCTATTTTGACCTTCTGAAGAATCAGACGAATCTCTGTCTGAAAAAGAACCCTCCTCACTATCATCATCGTCTAGTTCCTCCATTTCTCTTAGCTCTCTCAACTCATCCTCACTAAATTCGCCGTCATCTCCCGTTTCTGTGTCCTTTTTTCTGTTTGTAGGTTCATTGTATTCATGCTTCTTCCCACTTTTCTTGCTCTCTTTGTCAACAGTATTTTCTTCTATATCGGACAAATCTGCGAATTCCAAGTCTAGGCCATCCAAAAGCCCTCCAATGACGTCGTTGTCATCCTGTTTGCTAAGCTTTGATTTCTTTCCCTCTTTCATGCCCAATTTTTTTGCATAATATTCCATCTCCTCTTCATCTTTCTTCATCATTTCACGCTCGTGGGGCGTGAGAATCCTTCTTTCCTTTTTGCTGGAAGCCTTTTTGTCTGTTTTATCGAAACCATGTTTTGGAGTTCGTGTGTCTTCTGAGTTTGAGTTTGTCCCGCTTTTTTTGGCTTGTTTGATAGCCTTTAATTTCTCTAGAGGATTTTCCTGCATTTCTAACTCTTCAGGTTCGTCCTCTGACTCACTAAACCCACCAAAATCATCATCCTCTGCTACACTGGCCTTATCATCTCCATTATCTGCATCTTTTTCGGACTCTGACGATACTTTTGGTGCTTCTTCGCTTCTACCCTTTCTCTTTTCCTCTTTAATAGCTTTCAATTTTTCAAGTGGATTTTCTTCCATTTCTAACTCTTCTTCGTAGTCATCTTGATCACTTCCACTACTGGATATACCTTCGTCTTCAGATTCGTAGCGATTATTTTCGCTGAAATTCTGCTCATCGTCATTAAACCCATCAAAGTCTTCTTCTATTTCTCCCTCTAGCTTTGCATCTCTGCCTTCATATACTGCTTTTCCTTTAGAATTCACGCCATTTCGAGCATCAGTAGGACCATTTGATTTGGCTTGGACATTTCTTTCAGATTTTTTTTCAGCCAGCTTTTTTTGTCTTTTAATATCTCCTCCATTTGCACTTGTTCTAATTTCTCTATTCTCTCTGCCATCTATTGCATAATGCCGCTTTCCGTGGTGTTGTTTTTTAAGCTTTCTCTCTAGCTTTCTCCTTTCCTTTCTCGATGTAGGAGTCCCCTCCTGATTCCTGTTCTTGCTGAATGTCTTCTGTTGCGAATGATTACCTTGCCAATTATTGCCTTCCCTAGTCCGTATTTGATCAAGTAAGGTTCCAGGTAGACGAATTTCATGTCCACCTCTTTGACTATTGCCTTCGCTACGAGCCATGTGAGCTAGTTTGAAAAACAGAAATGCTAGATAAGAAACTGGAAGGGCTCATCGTAATTTTTCAACTAGTTGCACATGACCAGGGTTAGATAGGCTCAAATTGAATATCACCAACATCAAAGCCATTGATATACAATCCGAAGTAGCCAAAGTTGAAGATGAATAGGTTTAAAATTGATCTAGGGAAGATAAAGTTGGATTATAGACTCCTTGGGGATTTTTTTTTCTTGACAGGAGCTGCCTTGTCCATGTACTATATGATGAGCCATCTTCTTGGAGAAGCAGGTGATAATGGGAAGAGTAAGGAGTATAAGAAAAAAGGTTTGGGAATTTTGAAGAGAATCCAGCATAGCAAGCCAGAGTTAAAAAATGTTAAGCTTAATGAATACGAACGGAGCCTTTTGAACTTTTTGGTGATGCCAGAAGAAATAACGGTAACGTTCAGTGATATCGGAGGATTAGAAAGACAGATTGAGGAAATACGAGAAGCAGTGATATTGCCCCTTACGGAGCCAGAAATTTTTACAGAGCACCTGCCTTTGCTTCATTCGCCAAATGGAGTGTTACTATACGGACCGCCAGGATGCGGGAAGACTATGATGGCTAAAGCAATTGCCAAAGAAAGTGGAGCCTTTTTTCTTCTGATCAGAATGTCTACAATAATGGATAAATGGTATGGAGAGTCAAACAAGATAGTGGATGCAATTTTCTCGTTGGCAAATAAGCTCCAGCCTTGCATCGTCTTCATCGATGAAATCGACTCATTTCTTCGGGATCGTAGTTCTAGTGATCACGAAGTTAGCGCACTCATAAAAGCGGAATTCATGACTTTATGGGATGGACTCTTATCGAATGGCCGTATTATGATCCTAGGAGCTACAAATCGTCCTGGTGATATTGACCAGGCTTTCTTGAGACGAATGCCTAAACGTCTTGCCATCGAGAGACCTGGTCCTGAACAGCGCAAATACATCCTTGAAAAGATTTTGCGCGACTCCAAGGTTGATCACGTCGATTTCGAGTTGAACAAAATCGTCTCTGTTACCGAAGGGTATACTGGATCTGACTTGAGGGAACTTTCTCGCGAAGCGGCCCTAATCTCCATGAGAGAGTACATTAGAGATAACTATAAACACGGAAAAAAAATATCTGGACAAAATAACGATGGCTCTAAAGTTAGGCCTTTAAGAACTTCTGACTTTGTTCTGCAAATGCAGATTCCTGTCCCTAATGTTGACTAGTGTGCCTTAGCTTGGTTAGCTGGTATCCTGGACGAGTAGGGTTACCCGGTGTTTAACTGAAAAAATTATTTATCTAAGAGTAGCCTACTGTGAAAACTTTTGTTTCTTACATCTTTTTAATAGATACATACACGGAATAAAGGTGATTTATATGTAAATCTTGGTATTTCCTTACCTTGTAGAGAAGCCCAAGATATCTGCTTCGAATAGTACCGAGGGCTATCAGGAACTTCATTTTTTCAGTCTGGATGGAACCGAGAATAAATTCGCATTCCAGGTTGAAAAATGAGCCTTAGAGGCTTCTTCGAAGATCCTTTTACCTCTTCAATGGTGTTAGGATTCAAGCGGAGCCTAAATTAAAGAATCAAGGCTAATTTTGCTTTTACTCTTGTAACCATTCACCACGGGAGTAAAACTAAAAGTAAAGTGATCTATTGGCTTGATACATTCTTTCAGGAAAATCCTCTTCAATCTGAAGAACATATCTAGTAGGAGAAGAGAATCTTGCTAGTGTCCTTAATTTCTACTTTTTCTCTTTTTGTTCTTTTAAAGAAAAAGGCTTCACAAAGAAGCACGATTGATACTATGTGACTCTCGATTGCGAAAATATCCTGTCTTCTTATATGTACGGAGGGGATTAAAAAGTGTAGATATCATTAAATATGCTAGCAAGACAACTATGTAACCGCAGAGTGGGTGCACTTCAAGTACTACAGAGGCAATCAGAGGGGTCAATGCTTAGGGGCTTGTCCTTAAGACAATTGAACCGGCTTCGAAAATATGGGACCAAGGGATTTGAGTATAACAGAGAAGCGAATTCAATCGGATCAGTAGAATCTACAATTTCTAATGGGAGAGTTCAGTACAATAAGGAAAAGGAAATTGTTTTGTATTTTGATGGGATATTCTTACCTAGTACGGTTTCCTTTTTGACAAAATATTTGAATATCATTAATATCCTTGAAACCCACAGTAAGCAGGAGATCGAAACACAAGGAGTTAAGGACAGAATAATAAAATTATGCTCGGAAGATGATAAAAAGCTTCCTAAAGGAATTGAATTGGAAAAAATAATTCCCCTTCGTCGTGACAATGGTGCATTTGCCATCTTCCTTATTCCTTCTGGTACCACATCAAAAGAAGTGGAGGAGACTATTATTGGCAATGTCAAGAAAAAGACACCAAAGGGCGACGATGGGATATTCAGGCGTGTTTTAGAGACGTTCTGGCGACCTTATTCGATGTGTTATAAAGTGAGAGGGACTCCTTGGGCTGAGGACCTTAACAGACTTCCTAGTCGCAGTATTAGAGTAACCAGTAGCGGAAGGCTGTTAGCAGAAGAGGAGTTATACTCACTCTTTAGACGCTACGGTTGGATACGGGATATTGTTCCTACTTCAGGTCCATCTTCATTTACGACTGTGATCTTTCAGAACCTCCGTTCTGCAATTGCAGCTAAAGTTTGTGTTAGTGGAATTCAACTTGATGATGGAAAAACAGTAGTGCAAACAAAGTATTCCCCCAGAGAGAAGTCCCAACTATTCCGTTCTTTTGTAAAGGATCATCCCAGGATCTCTCTTCCGATCATTTTTGCTTTACTTGCGACAACAGCGGTACTAATTTTTGATCCTATAAGGAAGGTCTTTATTGACCAGAAGATAACACAGAGGTATTCCTTGGATAATCTTGGAAACAGCAAATATTTGAGATATTTTTATGTTCCTTATGCCACGTTTTTAAAATGGTTTGATAGTGGACGCAGTTATCTTGATGAAAAGTTTTTGAGTACTTACGGGAAACAGAGGCTGATCCTGGATCAGGAATTCGAGTCATTGGGTAAGACTTCTGTTTGGAGCGAACGCTTAAACGGGATGAGGCAGCTAAGACTATGGTTTTATGAAAATGTCAATACATTCGTGATTGTTAAGGGACCTAATGGCTCTGGAAAACAAGTTGTTGTTGATTATTCTCTTCGGCTGGACGAGAATCTTAAGGATAAAATTCTTTTTGTTGATTGCAAACCACTTGGTGCAGCCCGATCCGACAACAACTTAATTGAATCTACTGCTCAGCAATTAGGTTACTTTCCCGTTTTCACTTGGGTAAACACCATAAGTCAGTTTATTGATTTGGCGGTACAAGGCTTAACGGGCCAGAAATCTGGTTTAAGTGAAAGTAAAGAGACTCAGATAAGAAATATGCTTCTGTTGACTTCACAAGTATTACGTAGTATGGCATTATCGGGCTACAAGGACTACAAAAAGGAAGCACAAAGGATTGCTCAGAGAAACAAGAGTAAGGGTGAAATGAATGGTGAACTTGCTGGAGAAGAAGAGATTTTGAGGGAAGATGGTTACTTGCAACAGCACCCGGATGCAAAACCAATAGTGGTAATTGATAACTTTCAAGGAGTGCTTCGTTCTAAGAATAGTTCTATTTTCAAAGACATTTCTGAGTGGTGTGCTAGCCTTATTCAATCAAATGTGGCACACGTGGTATTCATCACTTCAGATGTTGGGTCAGTACAACTTTTGAATGACGCGCTACCAAATCAAGTGTTCAAGACAATAACTTTGTCAGACGCCTCTGAAGATACTGCTAAGGACTATGTGTTAAAACAACTTGGGCAATCTTATTCTTCTCTAACAAAGCAAATTGACTCATGCATTAAGCCACTTGGAGGCAGAATGCTAGACTTACAGGCTTTTGTTAGACGGGTAAAGTCAAGTGAGGATCCTTCTGAAGCTTTGAAAGAAATGATTGCTCAAGCATCAGAGCAAATAACAACGTTTTTCTTGAGCAATAATGCAGCCAAAAATGGCTCCGCTACTTGGAATACCTCCCAGGTTTGGGCTATTATGAAATTGCTTTCTGAAAATGAACAGATTAATTATCAAGACCTAATTAAAAATTCTCTTTTTAAGTCTGAACTGGAAACCTTGTCTACATTAGATGCTCTAGAAAAGAATGATTTGATTTCACTTAGAAGGGAAAAAGGAATTTTGTCAACTATAAATACGGGCAGGCCCTTGTACAAAGCTGCTTTTAAGGATCTCGTGAAAGACAAAAAAATATTCAAGTTGTTTGAGAATAGGTATTATTCAGATTTAATTAGTATTGAGAATGGAAAAATTTCCAAAGCAGAGGAGGAGATACAGAAAGTTTCGCACTTGAATGACTTGAAGGTAATGAAGGCGAGACTTGACTACTTGCAGTCAAAGATAACATCCTCCACTGAAGCTATAATAGGTTACGAGAAGGAAATTAAAGAAATCGATGATCCAAACATTTCAATATTCAAGTTCAAGTTTAGCTAAAAAATATGATCGATTTGTGAAGTTGTTTTCCTCTTTTTACCTTTAATGTTTATAACTGTAGCAAATATTTCAAAGACAACAAAATAAGTCCACAAAAAGAAAAAAAAAAAAAAAAGAAAAAAAGATCTATATTAAAGAACTATGCTAGGAGTAGTGGTACATAAGATTACATTAATTGTTTGGTGATAATTTCATAAGCCATTTTTTGCCTCAAAATTTTTGTATCCCTTTGATCGTAAGCCAAGTTTTTGTTTCTCGAAAGAAATTTGGCACTGATGCAAGTGAAAACTCCACAGTCAGAGCCGTTGCCTTGTTGTGGACTAGGCATATTATGGTTCATTTTATAAGTCTCATAACTTATTGGAGAATTTTGTTTTTTACCTTCTTCAATCATATAGGACTTTATTATGCGTAAAGCCTGTAAATTTCCTCCTGAAGATAAAGAATCATAGTATCGAAAATCTTTGGCAACATTGTCTACTACAGCAAGAGCCCAATGTGTGCTCAGGATATTTATGGGGACAAAAATTAGCTTTTTTTCTGTTAAGTCGACTTTTCGACGTTTAGCCCATCTCGCTACCCCTTGATAACCCCTCAGTTTTAAGGTAGAGAAGAAATGAGTGGTCCAACAAAATACCGATGCGTTGGCAACAGTAATTAGGTTAAAATAAAAATCTAAAATATTATCATTAAGCCAATGGCCTTCGCGTAGGGTCTGGAGGTCGCGCGAAGATATATCTATTTGAAATGAGGACACGATGATAGAAGACAGTGGCATCTTCCAACATTTCATAACTCGTTCAACCTGTTCAGGCGTTAACGGTAATACTTTGGACTCCAAAGTCTCTCTTTCACGAGCTATTCGTTCTTGTCTTTTCTTGGGGAAAAAGTCGAAGGTATTCTTCTCTTCAGGAACAAAATTTTCGATCAAACTGTCAACCAAGGAATATTTGTACTTCGATAATGGAGCATGAGGGAGATAAAAACGAGAAATATAATTTTCATACTCATTAGGACTCTTAGTAACACTTCTTTCGAAAAAATCCAATTCGGAACCATCTTCAATCCTTGAATTAAATAAGCTTGTCAGTGAGGCTCGGGGGGTAGGTGTGCGCGAAATACCCAGGTATCGAGGACGCCAGGTTGTGGAAAGACTAGTACCATATTGACTTCTCATCCCATTGACCTTTGAGCGACTTCTGGTAAAGTAATTTTCATTAACTTTCTTTTCTTCGACTATTATCACGCTTTCATCATTGCTCAGCTCCGGGTTGTGATTCCCGGTTACTTTGTCTTCTTCAGAAACCTCCGTTGCTTCCTTCTTCTTGCTAGAAGTAATTGTTTCCAACGCCGTCAAAAGTAAAAGAAAAATACAATACAAAATTATCCACGTTAAGTTCAAACCTATTTCGCTCCAATAGAGCACGCTCTGCTGCATTCGTTTTATTCTTGCAAAAAATCTCCAACCCCCAGACTCTGTCCCGTTAGATGGCTTTTTTACAAAATCTGCATAGCCGTCAATACCCTCTAATGCGTCCTCAGGAAATTTGTTTGCACTTGCAGCTTTATTGTCGATCTCGCTTGTCTGAGTAACCTTCTTATCTTCTCCTCTATATCCATCCTTCTGGCCCCTGGGTATCCGAGCAAACTTATCCGCTGTCAGTGGCCGCTGCATTCGGTTTTCTATTACTAATGCATTATCCAAGTATCCCGGGCCTCCAGCTTCCATATCCAGGGTCCTATCATTAATTGTCTACTAGGTCTTTACTGCTAAAGCAATACTTCACTGTCTTTATTGCGTGTGTGAACCAAATAATTTCACCGTCCACTATGGCTCTCTAAGTAGTTGGCTCAATCAATGGCAGTACAAGTTGCCTCTAGATACTTCTCTTCTTCTATACAGCGGTTTGTTTCAATCTAGAAAAGGACTACGGTAGTTATTATTATTATTATTATTATTATTTTTTTTTTTTTTTCTTTTTTTTTTTTTTTTTTTTTTTTTTTTTTTTTTTTTTTTTTTTTTGAGACATAAGGTAAGAGATTGCAGAAAAGGCTAGTGCTACCTGCTCTTGGGAGGTGGTTCTATGTGAACGCTTCGAGTTCACTATTGGATTTATCTGTATGGTTATAAATCCAAATGGACAGAAAAGTCTCTGATTTCTTTAAAGTCTTTTATTTGGATATTCTATTTGGATATTTTGTTTTAGTCGTATTTAAATGCAAGCACGTATGTGAACGATATGAGCACTTCGCTTTTAACGGTTTCCCACTACTGAGTTATACTAGAATCTAGTACGAAGCAAAATAAAAAGGAGAAAAAACCAAGTTCTTTTTTGGACTTACTAGTGAGCCATTCTTTAACCTGACGTATTAATTTATACTTGCCTAGTGTTGTGTCTTGAAGAAACATCAGTACACCATATCAATGCACCAAGTTAATTTTTATACCAGAGGATTTGCTAAATTGCATAGATTGTACTCTGCATGACTTGGTTATAGGACCAAGATGACCGTATTGAAGATGGCTAAGCTGGCTAAATTATGCTCAATTGACAGGACGAGCTTGGTTCCTTTTAATCACAAGGTCTACTACAGGTCTATGAAATTTTTAGGATTCTACTAGTAACAATGCAACGCTTATTTGTGTTTTGTCAAACTTCGCACATGCATCTCGAGTTGAAACCTAAAAGACTAGATAGCTTTTCTGAACCCCAAGAAAAAGTGCATATATATATATGCCTACTTACTATACTGGCCATATTATGTTAAACTTGAGTCTATATTACTTGGCTTCTTCGAATGCAAATGAAAGTAACAAATCCATCAAAAAAAAAAAAAGAAAAAAAAAAACAGAAAGCAGGTATTTTGACTGGGAAGGTGGTTCGTCTAACCTTTTTGTCTCATTTACTCTCATTTACCCTCTTGCTTTATTTTATAGACTTTTTTTGCGCTTCTCAGTCGCTCTTTTTCCCGTATTAGTACTTCTTTTTAAAAAAGCAACTGACCGAAGAAAGTTCAGCCTTCAAAGAAAGGACCTCCTTCGTAAAGAGTGAGAGGATGAGAACCTTATCCCTGTCAAAGTTAAGCACAAATATAAGAAACTCTGGTTTTACCCTGTAGAAGTAACAATTTGGGGCACGTGCACCATTCAATCTATTATGGAACCAATATACCAGAGAAGTGTAGAAAGTTTACTAGAAAAACATTAACAGAATAACAAGGATGCTGTTTGGGCACAAGATAGAAGAAGAAATACATGAGCCCTGGAAGGATAAGTATATGGATTATAATTATCTTAGGCTGTTGCTCAAGGAAAATGTAATTTTGATGGACAGTTGGAGCGATAAAGATGAGCAAACGTTTGTTAGCGCATTGGACAGTGCATTGGAAAAGGTCTACGGATTCCAGAGAATTCTCTATGGAGAGCTAGACAAGTCATTGGATGATTTACAGAGACAAACGGAAAATGCGCATAAAGATTTTGATGTTCACAGTTTTACGAATAAGTTGGACGATATATTGGGTACAGCGCAGGAGTTGAGTCGTTTTCAACGAATCAACTACACGGGATTTACCAAGATAGTACAAGCACATGATCGGATTCACCCGGAATTCCTGGTGAAACCTTTGCTTAATGTACGAATGAGAAGCCAACCCTTTCATAGCGAGGACTACTCGCCTCTTTTGTATAAATCCTCGGCCTTATTTCAGTTTCTTAGGGACAATTTCGATGTATCGCAGTCCCTTTCAAAGTTTTCATCCTTCGGAGAGGAAACACAGCATCAAGAATATCGTTCCTTGAAGTTTTGGGTGCACCCAGAAGACTTGATGGAGGTGAAAACGGCAATTTTGCGTCACATTCCGGTTTTGGTGTACAATCAAGAAAGTAAAAATGGAGATAGAATGCTACTTGATGACGATGATGAGCAAGATGATGATAATGAACCAACTGTTAACTGCTTGTATTTTGACAACCCTAACTTGGAGTTGTATAAAGATAAACTTGATAAGAAACCTAACTCATCTTCGCTTCGAATTAAATGGATAGGACAATTGAGGGATAAACCGAGGATTGTAGTAGAGAAGAAAGTTTTCGATCCTTCTCATGACGCTTATGATGTAGGTGAAAAGATTACTCTTAAAGAAAAATACCTTGATTCCTTGATTGCAGGAACTTTGGAAAAGGAGGTCGAGAAAAAGAAGAGTAAGCAAAAGCAGAATTCTGATTCTTTATCTCAGTTGTCAGCACAGGTATCTCTGATAAGTAAATTCATTAGGGAAAAGCATTTGCTGCCCACCATAAGGGTCGCCTACAAGCGTACAGCATTCCAAATCCCTGGCGATGACAGAGTGAGAATTATGATTGATTCCAATTTGATTTTTATCCGAGAAGATGCATTCGATCAACAGCGTCCTATAAGAGATCCTTCCCTGTGGCATAGAACTGATATTGATGATATACGTAAACCCTATTCTTTGCTCCGTAAAGGAGAGCATAGTCGATTTCCTTACGCCGTTATGGAGATTAAATATCGAGAACCTATGAGCAGAAAAGGATTTTCTTGGGTGGATAACTTGATACATTCACCTTTGGTCAAGGAAATTCCAAATTTCTCGAAATTTATCCATGGGATTGCTGCGTTGTTTTTGGAGGAGGAGAAATTGTCCATTGTTCCCCTTTGGTTCAGTGAAATGGAGCAAGACATCAAATATGACCCAGAGAAAGCCTACATAGAGTCCAAAAAGAAAGGGTTAGAAACGCAAGATAATGAAGAGGATAATATGGCCAAATTCAAGGCCATGTTGAAGCGAAGCCCAAGCAATAGGTTGGCTTCTTTTGGTCCTAATAAGAGTACTCCGGATGGCTCTGTTCACTACGGCAAGGAAGTAGTGGCTCTGGAGAATAATGCACCTTCCTTCAACGAGTCACTGTCTTTGCTTCGTAGCAACGGAAGAGGCTCAGAGTACCAAGCGCGGGAACACACCGATCGTGATAGCCTGGCTTCTGACGAAGGTGATCAATCCTCTGATAATTATGAAGATGAAGAAGGACCGCAAGTCAATCCCGTTGTGGCCGTACTCAAGAGGGTGCCGAAAATCTTGAAGCTGGCTAAGTTGGCAGACGCTGATTCGGAAGAGGAGGAAATCGACTTGCCTTATGGTGTCAGCAAGCCTGAGTTACCACTAAAGAATGCAGGACCCTTGCATGTTGAACCTAAGGTTTGGTTGGCTAACGAAAGAACATTTAACCGTTGGCTAACTGCTTCGTCACTTTTATCATCATTTACTTTTGTGTTGTTCTCCTCAGTACAGAAAGCCAACTATTCTTCCCTCGCTCAGTTTCTAGCCTATACGTACTTCGTCATAACAATATTTGCAATAATTTGGGGATACTACATTTTTAATTGGAGACGTCAGATCATTATGGCTCGTTCTGACTATCATTTCGATCAGGTCCTCGGTCCGCTTTTGGTAGCCGTTGGTCTTTTATTTGCCCTTGTTCTCAACTTTGTGTCTGGGTTTCGTCGTATCGCCTCAGACAGAGCTGATGCTGTATCTGCTGCTTCTGAGCAATTGGGATCTTTCTACAACAAGAATCCTACGCAAAGAACTATTCACGAGTTCATCTTCTGGCTCTTTGGTGCTGCCTGAGGCGAACTTTTTTTAGTGCTTAATGCCTTCCTTTTTAATATCTGTTGGTATTGAGATCTTTTGCTTTTGTGTAGCTTTATCTTTTGTGTAATTTTTCACCAGTCAAACACGATCAAGACCCGTCAAAGAAGTACTTGTATAGGCTATAAGCATATATTAGTATCGTGTAAAGTATATGGGTTTGTTAAAACGAGCCCTTTAACAAATTCGGAAATATACATAGGGGTTAAATGTCGTTGAACACATCGCTATACACTATACTGTTGTGCTTGATACTAGATGGGACAGGCAATCGATTATATGCAAAATATTACGATGGTCAAGGAACAAATCCATACAACAGTTTGAGCAAGCAGTTAGAATTTGAAAAGAATCTTTTTGGCAAGATCAATAAGGTCAGGCAAGATATTGTAATGTATGACAATAATGTGATCACCTACAAACAGAGTAGTGATGTATTGGTGGTAGTTGGAGCATCATTGAGTGAAAACGAAGCAATGTTGTATCTGGTTACTAACAATCTCACTGAAGCACTTACAATACTTCTCGACAACAATCTAGATAAGACCACAATAATGAACAAATATGATATGGTGAGTTTATGTCTAGACGAGATGATTGACGATGGCATTGTGTTAGAGATTGATCCTGCTATCGTGGTGAGTCGAGTAACTAATAGCCCTACTAATGACGAGGGGTTACACATTGATATCGAAGGTGGTCTTTTCAATGCTTTTAGTTTTGCTTCCAAGAAGCTATCCGAGAGACTCCAGCAGGGTTTTTGATGAATTGACATATATCCTGCGAAGCGAGAGCTGTGGGCCCCATTTTCTTTAGGATTGCATAGAATTTATCCTATTTAGTCCTAATCTTCTTCATTCTTTACAAGATTTCCTCTCTCTCTCTCTCTCTCTCTCTGTGGCAAGGTGGATCCTGTTTTAACCCCGGGATTTGCCCAAAAGGCCGGGTTCTTTTCCTTCTTTTTTTTTTTTCTTTCCGGAAATAGTACCGTAACAGCAATACAATGTTTTATTTAGTTTTATGAACTGCATTACAGATGATGGAAGAGGTTCCCTTCCATCTTGTGGCATGGTAGACCTCTTTTTTTTTTTTTTTTTTTTTTTTTTTTTTTTT